>CAUYUJ010005521.1:7500-60644 GCA_963575745.1 Prorocentrum cordatum
GCGGGAGGAGTGCGGAGGAGTGGGAGGAATGCGGAGGAAAGCAGAGGAGTGCGAAGAGTTTGGAGGAGTACGGAGGAGCGCGGAGGAGTGGGAGGAGTGCGGAGAAGTGGGAAGAGTGAAAAACATGATGGACCCACGAACCCGGAAAGGGATATAGACATGTGGAGCATGGGCACGTTTTCACGATACCCAACGGGGCAACACCTCACGAAACATCCCACGAGACACCTCACGAAACATTCCGCGAGACACCTCACGAAACATTCCAGGAGACACCCCGCGAAACATTCCACGAGACACCCCACGAAACATTCCACGACGACAGGCAACCACTCAACCAAGGCGGTGTGGTCGTGCTGGGGAGTGGTCGTGCTGGGGTGTGGTCGTGCTGGGGGGTGGTCGTGCTGGGGTGTGGTCGTGCTGGGGGGGTGGTCGTGCTGGGGGGTGGTTGTGCTGGGGCGTGGTCGTGCTGGGGCGTGGTCGTGCTGGGGCGTGGTCGTGCTGGGGTGTGGTCGTGCTGTGGTGAGGTCGTGCTGGGGTGTGGTCGTGCTGGGGTGTGGTCTTGCTGGGTGGGGTCGTGCTGGGGTGGGTCTTGCTGGGGTGTGGTCGTGCTGGGGATGGTCGTGCTGGGGTGTGGTCGTGCTGGGGTGTGGTCGTGCTGGGGTGTGGTCGTGCTGGGGCGTGGTCGTGCTGGGGGGTGGTCGTGCTGGGGGTGTGGTCGTGCTGGGAGGTGGTCGTGCTGGGGCGTGGTCGTGCTGGGGCGTGGTCGTGCTGGGGCGTGGTCGTGCTGGGGTGGGGTCGTGCTGGGGTGTGGTCGTGCTGGGGTGTGGTCGTGCTGGGGTGTGGTCTTGCTGGGGTAGGGTCGTGCTGGGGTCGGGTCGTGCTGGGGTGTGGTCGTGCTGGGGTATGGTCGTGCTGGGGTGGGGTCGGCTGGGGTGGGGTCGTGCTGGGGGGTGGTCGTGCTGGGGGAGTGGTCGTGCTGGGAGGTGGTCCTCAGAATTCTATAACACAAAACAAGCGTTTCGCTCGAGACATCCTCACCATTTTCTGAAAAACAAGCGTTCCGCTCGAGACATCCTCAAATTTTAATTCGCCGGCTCGTTATTTATCATGGAAAAAATTCGCCGGCAATTCGCCGGCTCGTTATTTACCAGGGAAAAAATTCGCCGGCAATTCGCCGGCTCGTTATTTATCAGGGAAAAAATTCGCCGGCCTCCTTCAAGCAGGCACCGGGGGACAGGTTTACCTACTAAAAGAGAACCCTGGGCCTACGCCCTTTCCGGGAATAATGGGAGAAATGTGACGGTTGCGGAGGAGTGCTGAGGAGTGCGGAGGAATAGGACGAATGGGGCGGTTGCGGAGGGGTGCGGAGATGCGCGGGCGAGTGGGGGGAGCGCGGAGGAGTGGAGGAGTGGGGGGAGTGCGGCGGAGTGCTGAGGAATGGGGGAGTGGGAATGGGAGGAGTGCGGAGGAGTGAAGAATCGGTGCCTTGAGAACCGTTGACCCCCTCTGCAAGCGACGGCACTGGACAATGCCAACAACCCTTTCCCGAAGGCTCCGACTTCCGAGATCGCAGCATCTCCGGGGTCGCAGAATCGTCGACGACCGCGACGACCACGACGACGACCACGACGACGACGATGATGATGAAGGTGATGAGGATGAGGATGAGGATGATGATTATGGCGATGATGATGATGATGGTGATGATGATGATGGTGATGATGAAGATGTCGATGATTACGGGGATGATGATGACGACGATGATGAAGATGATGATGACGATGCCGATGGTAATAATAATGTTGATGACGATGGTGATGGTGATGATGACGAGAGCGAGACGGATGGGAGTCCTCCCTCCGCAATCCTCAATCCTCCGCCCTCCATCCTCCGTCCTCTGTTTTCCCCCTCCTCCGGAGGAGGAGGATGATGATGCTGATGACGATGAGATCCTTAGCGTTCAAAGCATGAAAACATATGCAAGCCTGCGTGGCTGCCGCCTCATGAAAGAGAAAGAAGCGGCCCCCGGGGTCGAAAACAGGGCGCGTCCCCCATGGTCGGACAAATAACAAAAAATGGCGCCAGTGGCCCTTTCACCCACGAAAACGCAAGGCATGTTTTGTGGAGGGACTGGTTTCGGGCGCGGATGGGTTACCACCCGAGCCCCCGGCGCAAAGGTTCCCCCCTG
Organism: Prorocentrum cordatum; assembly: GCA_963575745.1. Classification (NCBI taxonomy): domain Eukaryota; class Dinophyceae; order Prorocentrales; family Prorocentraceae; genus Prorocentrum; species Prorocentrum cordatum. Next base: position 9,692 of record CAUYUJ010005521.1, read on the forward strand.
CGCCCGATTCGGCCGACGACGGGTTACCACCCCCGGCCCAGACGCAAACAAAGGGTTCCCCCCTGCGCCCGATTCGGCCGACGATGGCAGCCCGGAGACTGGTGAAGCAGCGACTTGCTGGGTGAGGCGGGATAAGGCGATTCAGTTTGGTACCCGAAATGGCGGTGTGGTTTCAGCATGGCCCCCAACCTTGGAGGCGCACTAAGTTCCAAGGGGGCCGTTCGCACGTGGCCTCGGCCTAACGCACTAGGGGCGCAAGCCAACACCGTGAGTGCGCATGCGAGTTTCGGTCATTGGCCAAAGGCGAACCCGAACGGTCGCAATGTGCCAGGTAAGTCAGACGATGCAAGCGACCGCGTATATTGGGCATTGTTTGCGGCGCGCGATCTGGAGATCCAAGCCGCGCGCTACCCCTCACTGCAAGGTTTTGAAAGGTGTCGGCACGCAGTGCCATTAATGGGATGTGCCAGGGTGTCGAGCCAACAAATCCTTCTCCTCCGTCTCCCTCCTCCTCCTCTCGCTACTCCTGTCCCCTTTCCTACTCGTTCGTCCATCGTTCGGCCTCCTCCCCCTCTCGCTCCTCGCCCCCCTCCCTCTCCTCCCCCATGCTCCTTCCTCCTCCTTACTCTATCTGTGTATCTCCTCTCCCCCCCCATGCCCCTCTCCCCCCCTCCCTCTCCCCCCGTGTCCCCCCCATGTCGCTGTAGGTTTCCCCCTCCTCTCCTCCCCTCCCCTCTCCTCTCCTCCCCTCCCCACCCCTCACTCCTCATCCTCCCTCTCCTCTCCTCTCCTCTCCTCCCCCCTCCCCCCCCCTCCCCCTCTCCTCTCCGCTCCTCTCCTCTTTCTCTTCTCTCTTCCCATGTCCTCTCATCTCCTCGCCTCTCCCTCCCTCTCCTCTCCTCCTCCTCCTCCCCCTTTCCTCCCCTCCCCTATCCTTCCATGCCCCCTCTCTCCAAGCCCCCTTTGTCCGATATATTGCCCCCCCCGCCGCCCCCCCCCCAGTCCCTCCCATGCCCCCCCCCCCCCCCGCCCCCCCCCCCCCCCCTTCCCCCCACCCATGCCCCTCTCATCTCGTTCTGTCTATATCTCTCGCTCTCCCTCCTTCTCTCTCTCTCTCTCTCTCTCTCTCTCTCTCTCTCTCTCTCTTTCTCTCCTCTCTCTCTTCTCTCTCTCTCTCTCTCTCTCTCTCTCCTCTCTCTCTCTCTCTCTCTTCTCCTCTCTCTCTCTCTCTCTCTCTCTCTCCCCTCCCACCCCCTGATATCTGTATATCCCCTCCCTCTCGTGCCCACCACCCCTGGGGTCACTCATCCCCCTCCCTTCTGATCCTCGCTCTCACCCTCTCTCTGCCCCCCCTCTCCAATGCGTCTCCCTCCCCCGCCCCTTCCCATGTCAATCCATCCCTCTCACGCGTACCACTTCCGCGTATCAACATGCATCTGTCCACTGATCCGCATTTGCATCATGCTGTCATGGAGCCGCATTTCGCAAGAGAATGCGCGCGTCGCCCCACGTCGAAGCTGCCACCGGCTCGAGTTGAATATGTGCAGCAGGCAAGCTCGCACCGAAGGAAAACGAGTGTTAGTCCGCGTGCCTCCGTACCTGCACACTGCTGTCGCACTGCCGCCGAGTTGCAGCACGCGCGTGACGTCCAGTTATGTTAGCCAACTTGGTCCAACACAAAAACTATTGTAAAGCAGCCGTGTTTCAACTATGCGATGCGAATGTTTGTGCGTAGCAATGCACAATACATATTCCAATGATGTTTGAAGCTGGCTAGCATCACGGTCTAACAAAAACTGCGGCACGTAGGATCTCAATTCCTATGGCGCCGTGCCGCGATGAAATACCAATGCTACTCTGATGTTGGCGCCCGTCTGTCTGTTCAATCCGTGACGCCTGCATCTGCCACGAACTCCTTCGAAAACTCCATGCGGTTCTTGTAGGCGGTCTCGCCACTGCTGGTCATGTAGGCAGTATTCCATTTGGCGATGGCGTTGCGGATGGACTGGTCGCACTGGTCGGCGAACCACTTCTGCACGAACATTGAGATCACCAGCATGTGGACCCACTCCTTGGCATTGGCATCTCCCTTCTCCAATGGCAAGTACAACGGCGAGGCGGCGCACCCGTGCGGAATGAACGCCACATCGCCCGTCTCCATACTGAAGACGCAAGCTGATGGAGAGTCGGTGGTGTAGAGCATGTCGCCGCTGGCCGTCTCGAAGAACTGGGGGGCGTCTGCGAGGGCGATGCCTTGCTCAGTCAGCCCAGCCAGCTTGTGGACCTGGAAGAACATCTTGCTAGTTGGGCACGTGACAAACGAACCGATGCCTGAAAACGGCATCGCACACGGCCCCCACCTGAAGACCCTGGCCCGAACTGAGACGGTCCACGCCTCAGCACCCTCCTCTCCCTGCTGCGAGTTGTCGAACTCAGGTAAGTCATCGGTGGTGCGCTCCACGTCGCGTGCGAGCTTCGAGAAAGTAGTAACTGCACTCTTGTGCTGAGTGTTCTTGGCCATGTGCTTGTCCAACTCGTTGACAGTGGAAACGGGCCAGCCACCGCGCGCGCGCACGCAGTTGGCGACGAAGTTGTGGACGGTCGAGCCGACGCTGTAGACTCCAGGAATCTCGTTGTTGAATTTCTCTGGCATGTCCATCATGTTCGGCAACTTGGCGGCGGGGCCCTTCTTCGTGCCTGGGCGTTTCTCGTCTGGATCCTTGGTGTCGCCGCCGTCCCCGCCCTTGGGATCCGCGAACTCGCCGTCGCGAAGAAGCTCCTCAACGACCCTCTTTGCGTTCACCTGGCCCCAGCCGCCAAGCGCGAGCAAGTCTTTCACCTCGAATGCGTCTCGCATGTCTCGGCGAAGAGCTCACAATCGGATATCACCAACACCGCTGCCACTTGATTTTGCAATCGAAACCTTGCCTCGATCGAGTGGGTCTGCAACCGAGCTTAGTAACAAACGGGTTGACACAGAAACGCCAGAGGGCGTCAACTGGCCCGAAAATACACCAGAAGCTGACTTTACTAGAGTAGCCCCCCCGTTCGATCGACGTTGGTTCGGGTTGGCAGGGGCGCTGGCGATATCGACATTTGGAGTTCAGAGTTGCCGAACACCCTCGGACCTATCAGTGCACTCTGCCTGTTAACGCCCGGTGTTTGTAAACGCATTGCCGCCAACGTGGCGTTTGCTCTAATCATACGTATCTGAGCTACGATGCGAACAAATCGTGCCAATACGCACCATACTCTGACGTCGTGTAGCCGTGACTCTATTTCCCATACTGCAAATCCGAATCTGCCCAGTCAGGTCCCGACGACCCCCAATCAGAACAGAACTCTCCAAGGCGTTAGAAGACAATTGGGCCTGATGGTTCGAGGGAAGGCGCAGCCTTACGCTTCATGTAGGCCGTGTGGTTGGTCGCGGACTTGTCATCTTTCTTCGACGACTTGAAGTGGTACTCGAGTGCGGGGATGACGTGCGCAATCGTCTTCAAGACCTCCTCGTGCTTGGCCTTTGCGCCATCAACATCCGCACATAAGCTGCCGCGGCTCGCCAGGCGCATGCCCTTGACGCGGTTGACGATGCTCACCGTGTTAGTGTTGTGGGCAGTGATGCTCTTCATTATGTTTTCCTGCGTATCTGGAAGCTCCACCTCGTCGGGACGACTCAGCTTATGGGACAGCTTGCGGACCTTGGTGGAAAGGGGCTCCAGCTCAGCTACCATTGACTCGACATCTTTCTTGATCAGATCTTTCTCTTTCAGCCAGCCCAGGCGCGAGTTTGACGGATCATCGACTCCCTTCTTGATGGGAAGCTTCTTGCTGACTGCCGTCTGGGCGTCCGAGACGCGGCTCCTGATCCGCTGCTTGCTGTGCGGGGTGCGGTCGTCGTCGCCGCGGCCTGCTGAACGGCGAGACTGAGTCGTGACGCTGGCGACTGAAGGCGAGCTGCGCCTGTAGCTGCGCAGGCTGCGACCGCGGGCTTGGTGTGAGGCCCTGCCGCGGCTGCCGCGGGGGCTCTGCTCCCTCCTGCTGCCCCTCGGGGGTTGTGGCTAGACCGGGAGCGGTGCCGCACCTGGCGCTCCGAGCTCCGCGCCCGCGGCGGCGGCGACGTGGAGACTGGCTCGGGCGTCGGGGGCAGAGCGTTGCGAATGCCAGATCGGGCGATTGTAGTCGCCCTCGTCCCCCCCGACTTGTGACCAGAGTTTTTCTTGGACGACTTCTTCTCGATATCATCGACCCAGACCCAGCCAGGGCCATGCCTCGGCGAGTGCCCGTGCTGCTCGATGTGGGCCTGGGGACATCGGTGGCTCCTCATGCACCCCGCCACGCACTGCCACCCCGCGTTTCAGTTGGCCCCGACTTCCCTTCCCCCTTCTTTCCACCTTCGGATTTTTTACAAGGGTGCTGCGGGGCACGGGGGGGGTGGGGCACGCGGTGGGGCGGGGCCAAGGAGCCAATGGGGTAATGGGGTAGTGCGCGGGGGGGTGCGTGGTTGGATGTGTAAGAAGCCATCGCCTCACGGAAACGTTGAGCGGCTTCGTCGGGCTTGACCCTGTCCCAGAACCCAACGTAGCTGATGAACCGAGTCTCGTTCAGCTTTAGCTTGGGGGTCTCTTCCTCGTCGAAGCTGTCTGCGCAGTCCTCCTCGTACTCCTGCCTGAGCTCTTGGGCAAGATCCCGCCTCAGCTGCGGGCGAGGGTTGGTTTGAGAGCCAGGCTTCTGGACCCGCGGGAGAATGTTCTGCTTGGACGCCTGGGGGTCCTTGTTCTTCAGCGTGTCCAGTTTCTCTTGTTCCTTCTTGTTGTCCCCGGCCGCCCTGTAACAGGCGCGCCAGCCGCTGCGGCAGCGGGCGCGCACCTCGCGCTCCTGGGAAAAAAGCACGTCGGGCCAGACTCGCCGCGCACCCAACGCATGGGCGCCTCGCCCTCCGACCCCGACATCAGGCAGCAACCCCGAGAAGAAGTAAAAAGACGCGCGACGCTGGCAAAGGTCGCTGACGCAAGACAAGACGAACAGTTCCTCTTGTAAAATATTCGAGCCAAAAGTGAGCGACGCGTGGGCTGCACCTCTGCCGCCTAGATCCCTTGGCGACAGAAGGTCACGTAGACAGCACGGCGCCCCTTCCAGGCACAACGGGGGGGGGGGCGGGGGGGTGCGTGTGAGTGAGTGCGTTGGCACGCTCGGAAGCTTCAAGAGCTTCAAGAATGCTACTCTCAGAAAGCAGGGGGGGGCAAACAGGCTGCAGGCCAATGCGGCGGGTGGGATTGAGGAAACAACATGGTGCCACTCGCGCGCAAACCCTACACGCACTAACCGCACTTCCCAGACGCCCCAGCGGACAACAAATATGTTGTTTCCTACTCGGCCACCGTTTTGCCACTGTTCTAATCCCAGCATATCCTGTCCCCGCCCGATAGTCCGCCCATTGACATCATCATCGCATATAGGTTCCTCCTCCCCGATCCTCCTTTTTTGCCACGCTGCACAATTCAACGCAAGCAATGCAAATGGTCTCCAATATGTCTCGGGATCTCCTGATGGATAGCACGTGCCCCGCGTTCAATCCAGCGCCGCCGAGGCCCCGTGTAACGTGCGACCCAGACCCAGCTCGGTCGGAGGGCGCGTTGCCCGCAGGTGGTGGTGGTGGCGGGCGGGGTTGCGGTGGTGAGGTGGTGTGTGCGTTTGTGCGTGCGCGTGCGTGCGTGCGTGCGTGCGTGTGTGCGTGCGTGCGTGCGCGCGTGCGTGCGTCGTGCGTGCGTGCGTGCGTGCGTGCGTGCGTGCGTGCGTGCGTGCGTGCGTGCGTGTGTGTGTGTGTGTGTGTGTGTGTGTGTGTGTGTGTGTGTGTGTGTGTGTGTTGTGTGTGTGTGTGTGTGTGTGTGGTGTGTGTGTGTGTGTGTGTGTGTGTGTGTGGTGTGTGTGTTGTGTGTGTGTGTGTGTGTGTGTGTGTGTGCGTGGGTGGGTGGGGGGTGGGGTGGGGTGGGGGGGAGGGGGGGGGGGGGGTGCGAAGACTGACTCCATCCCGCGAGCGGACCCAAGGAAACCCAAAGCGCACGCATCACCCCTCGGCGACCCCCCCTTCCCGATTGGTTCTGAGCAAGCGCACGCGCGCGAGCGCGCAAACTTCGGCGCTGCGGGAGGGGGCGCGTGGGGGGGTGGGGGGGGGGGGTGGGGGCAGGCCCGAACGAGCTTAGGCTGATTAGAGCCCGAGGCATTTGGTTACTGCTCCCTGCGGAGCACGGACTAGCATCCCCCCCCTCCAAACATTGCCCCGCCATTGGGCGCGTGTTCGAATCGTGCGAGTGTCGGACCAAGCTCGATCATTAGGGCGCACGCTATGGGCTCGCCCACGGAACCATTCGGCTGGGGGCACGGGGCGGGGGGAGGGGGGGCTGGGGCTGGGGCAGATCGCGCGGCGTCGATGCTAGCGCGGCGAGGTTGCTGCGCCAGCCGCGCCGCAGACAGACGCGCACCCAGCCACCGCTTGCAGGCTTGGATCGGGAAGTTGCGAGCATCGCCTGAAGTTCGGCGAATGGCCGCTGCGGCCATGCAGGCGGAACGCAGCGGCTTGGCGGACCGAACAACACAGACCTCGACGGGGCAGGGCAAGCAAGGGGGCGGTGCCAATTGCGGTGTGATCGGCGCGGCGACAAACGCGGACGGCACAGACATGCCCGACGCGGCTCCGATGCGCGCGGCCTTGAATTCGCGAGTGCGCGCGCGGATGCGGAGGGTTCAAGGGCCCGACTTTGCGTCAAGGCTCAGCGCCAACTCGTTCGCGGGCGCGGGCCCCGATGAAGCGGAAGGCATGGCGCTGCGACGAGGTGAGGGGCAGGGGGGTCGCTCGCCAAGGGCACCCCCCTCCCAACATGATGGACCCACGAACCCGGAAAGGGATATAGACATGTGGAGCATGGGCACGTTTTCACGATACCCAACGGGGCAACACCTCACGAAACATCCCACGAGACACCTCACGAAACATCCCACGAGACACCTCACGAAACATTCCGCGAGACACCTCACGAAACATTCCAGGAGACACCCCGCGAAACATTCCACGAGACACCCCACGAAACATTCCACGACGACAGGCAACCACTCAACCAAGGCGGTGTGGTCGTGCTGGGGAGTGGTCGTGCTGGGGTGTGGTCGTGCTGGGGGGTGGTCGTGCTGGGGTGTGGTCGTGCTGGGGGGGTGGTCGTGCTGGGGGGTGGTTGTGCTGGGGCGTGGTCGTGCTGGGGCGTGGTCGTGCTGGGGCGTGGTCGTGCTGGGGTGTGGTCGTGCTGTGGTGAGGTCGTGCTGGGGTGTGGTCGTGCTGGGGTGTGGTCTTGCTAGGGTGTGGTCGTGCTGGGGTGTGGTCGTGCTGGGGTGTGGTCGTGCTGGGGTGTGGTCGTGCTGGGGGGTGGTCGTGCTGGGGCGTGGTCGTGCTGGGGCGTGGTCGTACTGGGGTGTGGTCGTGCTGTGGTGAGGTCGTGCTGGGGTGTGGTCGTGCTGGGGTGTGGTCTTGCTGGGGTAGGGTCGTGCTGGGGCGTGGTCGTGCTGGGGCGCGGTCGTGCTGGGGCGTGGTCGTGCTGGGGTGTGGTCGTGCTGTGGTGAGGTCGTGCTGGGGTGTGGTCGTGCTGGGGTGTGGTGAGGTCGGGATTTCAAAAACAAGCGTTTCGCTCAAGACATTTCGCTCAAGACATCCTCAAATTTTAATTCGCCGGCTCGTTATTTATCATGGAAAAAATTCGCCGGCAATTCGCCGGCTCGTTATTTACCAGGGAAAAAATTCGCCGGCAATTCGCCGGCTCGTTATTTATCAGGGAAAAAATTCGCCGGCCTCCTTCAAGCAGGCACCGGGGGACAGGTTTACCTAGTACAAAGAGAACCCTGGGCCGGAGCCCTTTCCGGGAAACATGATGGACCCACGAACCCGGAAAGGGATATAGACATGTGGAGCATGGGCACGTTTTCACGATACCCAACGGGGCAACACCTCACGAAACATCCCACGAGACACCTCACGAAACATCCCACGAGACACCTCACGAAACATTCCGCGAGACACCTCACGAAACATTCCAGGAGACACCCCGCGAAACATTCCACGAGACACCCCACGGAACATTCCACGAGACACCCCGCGAAACATTCCACGAGACACCCCACGAAACATTCCACGAGACACCCCACGAAACATTCCACGAGACACCCCACGAAACTTTCCACGGGGGTGCGACTGGGTGTGGTCGTGCTGGGGTGTGGTCGTGCTGGGGTGTGGTCGTGCTGGGGGGGTGGTCGTGCTGGGGGGTGGTCGTGCTGGGGCGTGATCGTGCTGGGGCATGGTCGTGCTGGGGCGTGGTCGTGCTGGGGTGTGGTCGTGCTGGGGTGAGGTCGTGCTGGGGTGTGGTCGTGCTGGGGTGGGGTCCTGCTGGGGTGTGGTCGTGCTGGGGTGTGGTCGTGCTGGGGTGGGGTCGTGCTGGGGTGGGGTCGTGCTGGGGTGTGGTCGTGCTGGGGTGTGGTCGTGCTGGGGGGTGGTCGTGCTGGGGGGTGGTCGTGCTGGGGTGGTGGTCGTGCTGGGGTGTGGTCGTGCTGGGGCGTGGTCGTGCTGGGGCGTGGTCGTGCTGGGGCGTGGTCGTGCTGGGGGTGTGGTCGTGCTGGGGGTGTGGTCGTGCTGGGGTGTGGTCGTGCTGGGGTGTGGTCGTGCTGGGGCGTGGTCGTGCTGGGGCGTGGTCGTGCTGGGGTGTGGTCGTGCTGTGGTGTGGTCGTGCTGGGGTGTGGTCGTGCTGGGGTGTGGTCTTGCTGGGGTGGGGTCGTGCTGGGGTGGGGTCCTGCTGGGGTGTGGTCGTGCTGGGGTGTGGTCGTGCTGGGGTGGGGTCGTGGTTGGGTGGGGTCGTGCTGGGGTGTGGTCGTTCTGGGGTGTGGTCGTGCTGGGGTGTGGTCGTGCTAGGGTGGGGTCGTGCTGGGGTGGGGTCGTGCTGGGGTGTGGTCGTGCTGGGGAGTGGTCGTGCTGGGGTGTGGTCGTGCTGGGGGGTGGTCGTGCTGGGGAGTGGTCGAGCTGGGGGGGTGGTCGTGCTGGGAGGTGGTCCTCAGAATTCAGGTCCCCAGGAGAGGACAATCTATAACACAAAACAAGCGTTTCGCTCGAGACATCCTCACCATTTTCTGAAAAACAAGCGTTTCGCTCAAGACATCCTCAAATTTTAATTCGCCGGCTCGTTATTTATCATGTAAAAAATTCGCCGGCAATTCGCCGGCTCGTTATTTACCAGGGAAAAAATTCGCCGGCAATTCGCCGGCTCGTTATTTATCAGGGAAAAAATTCGCCGGCCTCCTTCAAGCAGGCACCGGGGGACAGGTTTACCTAGTACAAAGAGAACCCTGGGCTCTTGCCCTTTCCGGGAAACAAAGGAATTAGTCGAGACATCATCGAAATTCCTTCGCGCGGGGCGCTTTTCCGCGTCGCGGTCGGCTCTGCAAAACAAGCGTTTCGCTCGAGACATCCACGGCAAACTCTGCGGAGCAAGCGTTTCGCTCGAGACATCCTCAACACACGAAAAAGTGTCCCGCACCCTGTGATTTATCGATCGGGATTTCAAAAACATGATGGACCCACGAACCCGGAAAGGGATATAGACATGTGCAGCATGGTCACGTTTTCACGATATCCAACTGGGCGACACCTCACGAAACATCCCACGAGACACCCCGCGAAACATCCCAGGAGACACCTCACGAAACAACCCACGAGACACCTCACGAAACATTCCACTAGACACCCCGTGAAACATTCCACGAGACACCCCACGAACAGGCAACCACTCAACCAGACACCCCACGAAACATTCCACGGGGGTGCGACTGGGTGTGGTCGTGCTGGGGTGTGGTCGTGCTGGAGTATGGTCGTGTTGGGGTGTGGTCGTGCTGGGGTGTGGTCGTGCTGGGGTGTGGTCGTGCTGGGGTGTGGTCGTGCTAGGGGGGTGGTCGTGCTGGGGGGTGGTCGTGCTGGGGCGTGGTCGTGATGGGGCGTGGTCGTGCTGGGGCGTGGTCGTGCTGGGGTGGGGTCGTGCTGTGGTGAGGTCGTGCTGGGGTGTGGTCGTGCTGAAGAGTGGTCTTGCTGGGGTGGGGTCGTGCTGGGGTGTGGTCGTGCTGGGGTGTGGTCGTGCTGGGGTGTGGTCGTGCTGGGGTGGGGTCGTGCTGGGATGGGGTCGTGCTGGGGTGGGGGCGTGCTGGGGTGTGGTCGTGCTGGGGTGTGGTCGTGCTGGGGTGTGGTCGTGCTGTGGTGGGGTCGTGCTGGGGTGGGGTCGTGCTGGGGTGTGGTCGTGCTGGGGTGTGGTCGTGCTGGGGTGTGGTCGTGCTAGGGTGGGGTAGTGCTGGGGTGGGGTCGTGCTGGGGTGTGGTCGTGCTGGGGTGTGGTCGTGCTGGGGTGTGGTCGTGCTGGGGCGTGGTCGTGCTGGGGTGGGGTCGTGCTGGGGTGGGGTCGTGCTGGGGTGTGGTCGTGCTGGGGTGGTCCGCACCCTGTGATTTATCGATCGGGTCGTGCTGGGGGGTGGTCGTGCTGGGGGGTGGTCGTGCTGGGGTGTGGTCGTGCTGGGGTGTGGTCGTGCTGGGGCGTGGTCGTGCTGGGGCGTGGTCGTGCTGGGGCGTGGTCGTGCTGGGGTGTGGTCGTGCTGTGGTGAGGTCGTGCTGGGGTGTGGTCGTGCTGGGGTGTGGTCTTGCTGGGGTAGGGTCGTGCTGGGGTCAGGTCGTGCTGGGGTGTGGTCGTGCTGGGGTATGGTCGTGCTGGGGTGGGGTCGTGCTGGGGTGGGGTCGTGCTGGGGTCTGGTCGTGCTGGGGTGTGGTCGTGCTGGGGTATGGTCGTGCTAGGGTGGGGTCGTGCATTTCGCTCGAGACATCCTGCCAAAATTCTAGGAAATCGTACAACATGATGGACCCACGAACCCGGAAAGGGATATAGACATGCGCAGCATGGTCACGTTTTCACGATACCCAACTGGGCGACATCTCACAAAACATCCCACGAGACACCCCGCGAAACATCCCACGAGACACCTCGCGAAACATTCCACGAGACACCTCGCGAAACGTTCCACGAGACACCCCGCGAAACATTCCACGTGACACCCCACGAAACATTCCACGAGACACCCCACGAAACATTCCACGAGACACCCCACGAAACATTCCACGGGGGTGCGACTGGGTGTGGTCGTGCTGGGGTGTGGTCGTGCTGGGGTGGGGTCGTGCTGGGGGGGTGGTCGTGCTGGGGGGTGGTCGTGCTGGGGGGGTGGTCGTGCTGGGAGGTGGTCGTGCTGGGGAGTGGTCGTGCTGGGGCGTGGTCGTGCTGGGGCGTGATCGTGCTGGGGAGTGGTCGTGCTGTGGTGAGGTCGCTCTGGAGTGTGGTCGTGCTGGGGTGTGGTCTTGCTGGGGTGGGGCCGTGCTGGGGTGGGGTCGTGCTGGGGTGGGGTCCTGCTGGGGTGTGGTCGTGCTGGGGTGTGGTCGTGCTGGGGTGGGGTCGTGCTTGGGTGGGGTCGTGCTGGGGTGTGGTCGTTCTGGGGTGTGATCGTGCTGGGGTGTGGTCGTGCTAGGGTGGGGTCGTGCTGGGGTGTGGTCGTGCTGGGGAGTGGTCGTGCTGGGGAGTGGTCGTGCTGGGGTGTGGTCGTGCTGGGGGGTGGTCGTGCTGGGGGGTGGTCGTGCTGGGGGGGTGGTCGTGCTGGGAGGTGGACGTGCTGGGGAGTGGTCGTGCTGGGGCGTGGTCGTGCTGGGGCGTGATCGTGCTGGGGTGTGGTCGTGCTGTGGTGAGGTCGTGCTGGGGTGTGGTCGTGCTGGGGTGTGGTCTTGCTGGGGTGGGGCCGTGCTGGGGTGGGGTCGTGCTGGGGTGTGGTCGTGCTGGGGTGTGGTCGTGCTGGGGCGTGGTCGTGCTGGGGTGTGGTCGTGCTGGGGTGGGGTCGTGCTGGGGTGTGGTCGTTCTGGGTTGTGAATCGTTGCTGGGGTGTGGTCGTGCCTAGGGTGTGGTCGTGCTAGGGTGGGGTCGTGCTGGGGTGGGGTCGTGCTGGGGTGTGGTCGTGCTGGGGAGTGGTCGTGCTGGGGTGTGGTCGTGCTGGGGGTGGTCGTGCTGGGGAGTGGTCGTGCTGGGGGGGTGGTCGTGCTGGGAGGTGGTCCTCAGAATTCAGGTCCCCAGGAGAGGACAATCTATAACACAAAACAAGCGTTTCGCTCGAGACATCCTCACCATTTTCTGAAAAACAAGCGTTTCGCTCGAGACATCCTCAAATTTTAATTCGCCGGCTCGTTATTTATCATGGAAAAAATTCGCCGGCAATTCGCCGGCTCGTTATTTATCAGGGAAAAAAATTCGCCGGCAATTCGCCGGCTCGTTATTTATCAGGGAAAAAATTCGCCGGCCTCCTTCAAGCAGGCACCGGGGGACTTGTTTACAAACTAAAAGAGAACCCTGGGCCCATGCCCTTTCCGGGAACAAAGGAATTAGTCGAGACATCATCGAAATTCCTTCGCGCGGGGCGCTTTTCCGCGTCGCGGTCGGCTCTGCAAAACAAGCGTTTCGCTCGAGACATCCTCAGCAAATTCTGCGGAGCGCACGCGTTTCGCTGAGGGGGGGGGGGGGGGGGGAAGACATCCTCAACTTGCAAACCAGCGCTCGCTCGAGACATCCTCAACCAATTCTGAAACAGTCGTTTTCGCTCGAGACATCCTCAAATTTTATTTCGCCGGCCTCCTTCGACCTCGTTATTTATCAGGGAAAAAATTCGCCGGCCTCCCTCAAGCAGGCACCGGGGGATTGGTTCACCAACTAAAAGAGAACCCTGGGCCCCCGCCCTTTCCGGGAACAAGCGTTTCGCTCGAGACATCCTCAAATTTTAATTCGCCGGCCTCCTTCGACCTCGTTATTTATCAGGGAAAAAATTCGCCGGCCTCCTTCAAGTTGGCACCGGGGGACAGGTTTACCTACTAAAAGAGAACCCTGGGCCCGTGCCCTTTCCGGGAAATTTGAAAGCAAGAAACGTAGGACCCCACACGAGAATAAATGTAGCTTGTCTCTCGCCCATCTTTCTTCGCCTGGCGGACGCATGCTTTCGGCCTTCTGCGTCGTCGTACTCCTCCTCCTTATCGTCATGATTATCATCGTGTTCATTCTCGTCCTACCCGTTGCATTTCTTATCCTCTTGCTCTTCCGCCTGCTCCTTCTCCTCCTCTTCCTCCTCGTCCTCCGCCTCCTCCGCCATACTCAAACGCTTGAAGAGGCCAAGATTGACGACATATACAAGATTCCGATGATTCCGCATGACCCGCTCGGATCAATACATTAACTGCGGCCCCAAGGGAGGGGGCTCCGCCTGAGATTTCCTGGCGCAAATTCACTCACTGACGAGGCCCCCGCCCTGAGACTTCCGCCGTGCTCAAGCGTGAAGAGACCAAAAGTGACGTCGGTTACAGGATTCCGATGACTCGCTCGGATTAATAACATGAACTGCGGGCCCCATAGGGAGGGGGCTCCCGCCTGAGACTTCCTCGCAGTTCACTCACAGACGAAGCTCCCGCCTGAGATGAGTGAGTGAGTGAATGAGTGAGTGAGCCAGCCAGAGACTTCCGCCATATTCACGTATGAAGAGGCCTAGAGTGACGACGGTTACAGGATTCCGATGACCCGCTCGGATTGATAACATGAGCTGCGGGCCCCAAAGGGAGGGGGGTCCCGCCGGAGACTTCCTCGCAATTCACTCACAGACGAGGCTCCCGAACCATACTTCCGCCATACTCACGCTTGAAGAGGCCAAGATTGACGACAGTTACAAGATTCCGATGACCCGCTCGGATCAATAACATGAACTGCGGGCCCCATGGGGAGGGGGCTCCCGCCTGAGATTTCCTCGCAATTCACTCACAGACGAGGCTCCCGCCTGAGACTTCCGCCGTGCTCAAGCGTGAAGAGACCAAAAGTGACGTCGGTTACAGGATTCCGATGACTCGCTCGGATTAATAACATGAACTGCGGGCCCCATAGGGAGGGGGCTCCCGCCTGAGACTTCCTCGCAGTTCACTCACAGACGAAGCTCCCGCCTGAGATGAGTGAGTGAGTGAATGAGTGAGTGAGCGGATGTGATGATGATAATGAGGATGATGATGACGATGATGATTATGATGACGATGACGATGACGATGACGATGACGATGACGATGATGATGATGATGATGATGGTGATGATGATGGTGATGATGATGATGGTGAGTGAGTGAGTGAGTGAGTGAGTGAGTGAGTGAGTGAGTGAGTGAGTGAGTGAGTGAGTGAGTGAGTGGGCGGGTACGTGGGTGATCTCTTGTTCCTGCGCGGGATGTCTAGAGAAAACAAGAACCCCACTTTGGATGTAGGGAAAAATAGATTCTATAAAACATGATACAGTTGCACCAGATATGCGCCGCCGTGGCCTGAGGTACCAGCTAGGAGTGGCCTCAGGTCCCTTGGAGCTATCCGAACTCAGTCCTGCGAGGGTGAGTGCGTGCGAAGGGGCCGGGAACTCAAATCGACATGTCCTCCGTGGCTTCCCCTGTGCCTCTCGGGGCTGGTCGCGTGTTCCCGCAGGACTTTCTCGGAGCCAACGGTGCCAACAAAACGGCCCAAGAGGGCCCCAAGAGGCACCCACGACGGCCCCAGAGCGGGCCGAGTCGTCCGAGATCGCGCCAAGACGCCCGAGATAGCTGCCAGACTGCCCAAGACGCCTCCGAGACGTCCCAAGAGGGCTCCAGAAGGCCCTCCAAGATGGCCAGAATCAATGTTTGTTCTTTAGGTATTTGGCTGATTTGAGTGTTCTTGCATTTTGGGGCTGGGAGTAGGGGGAGGGGTAAACCCCTCCCCGAAGGGGAAGAAGGGGGGTTGAGGACAGAGCGGGCTCTCTAAACCACTCACGCCCAAAGGGCTGTGCTCAGATTGCTGTTCTGAGGCGTTCCCTTCAAGAGAGCGCGAAACGACTTCAGATTGCAATTCTGGGCGCGCCTGCGCGGGCGGTCGCGAAAACCAGCTCAGATTGCAATTCTGGGCGCACCTGCTCGAAAGAGCGCGGAAGAGGGCCCCCAGACTGAACAAGAAGGCCCCGACACGACACAAGACGCCCCCAAAAAGGCCTCAGAGGGTCAACACGAACCGACACTCAGAGTCTTCCACCCCAGGAGGACCTCCGAGACAGCCAGCAGGCTCCCGAGAAGCCCTCCTGAAGCTCCAGGAAGAGGCCCCGAAAACGTCTCTAAGATCCAAGAGGCTCCCGAGAGACCTCCCAGGAGATCCGCACGGCCAGGCCTCTGACCAATAACCTAGGCGCGGTGGTGAAATGGGCAGACTGCCATTAGATGAGACACATCCAGAGAGGAATGGTGCACCGTGCAGGGCCCGCGCTGGCAGACATCATACGCATGCTGCTTTTGCTTTCTGGGCTCCAGCACATCCGTCAGCCCGGGCGGCTCGCTCGTGCAGTCCACCTCTGGGAACAGCCACTCCACGATCTCACGGTACCGCACCCTCTGCCCACGCGGCGTGCTGAATTCGCTGATCGCGGCGGCGGTAGCCTCGGATGACTGGGTGCCAAAGACGTCCAAGAACAGCCGGCTCACTTCGCTGGCGTGCACAAGGCCGTCGCCCGACTCGTCGGCTGCGGAAAAGAACCTCAGCAGCGCCGCCTTGGCTTCCCTGGCGGGCGGCATCAACACGCAAACCAAGTGTCGGCACCTGGCCCGGCGCCGCGGCTTAACCGCGGCACCGTTGACGAGAAGCTGAGGAAAGCGGCTTGAGCCAAGGGTTGGCACGACGCCCCCCTCGTCTTCCGATGATCTGCACAGCAAAACAAAAGAAACAGTGAGACTGTGTCTTCGTGTCTCCGCGGGTGATTTCCAAAGCAGGATCCGTCCGAGACGGTCCCAGGACACGCATTGGGGCAAATCGCCTCCTGATTCGTCCTGTACGCCGAGCTTTAGAATCAGCTGCCGACTTTCGACCCCATCGTTGGCACGAGTCTTGCGGCGCGGGCTTGATCACGCATGCCCTGGGCCTGGATACGGGTCTCGCGGATGCCCCCCTTCCCAACGCAGACCACCCTGGCTTTGTCCAGGCCGCCGGAGCTTCTCTTTCACCGAGCGCACCGGCGCACCGCCCGCCACCCCCTGGCTAGTCAGAGCGATCCTGGGATTATGTCGGGCGTGTCCCCCTGCAGGGGGATATTCGACGAAAAATAGAAAATACCCAGAAAATACCCCAAAAAAGGTCAAACAAAGCGCAAAACATGATGGACCCACGAACCCGGAAAGGGATATAGACATGTGGGGCATGGGCACGTTTTCACGATACCCAACGGGGCAACACCTCACGAAACATCCCACGAGACACCTCACGAAACATCCCACGAAACACCTCACGAAACATTCCGCGAGACACCTCACGAAACATTCCACGAGACACCCCGCGAAACATTCCACGAGACACCCCACGAAACATTCCACGACGACAGGCAACCACTCAACCAAGGCGGTGTGGTCGTGCTGGGGATTGGTCGTGCTGGGGTGTGGTCGTGCTGGGGGGTGGTCGTGCTGGGGGGTGGTCGTGCTGGGGGGGTGGTCGTCTGGGGGTGGTTGTGCTTGGGCGTGGTCGTCTGGGCGTGGTCGTGCTGGGGCCGTGGTCGTGCTGGTGTGGTCGTGCTGTGGTGAGGTCGTGCGGGTGTGCAGGCATCTTCCAGCACTTGGTTGAAAAGGTTCGTGCTGGATGGGCCGCGCTGGTGGGTCCGTGCTGGGGGTGGTCGTGCTGGGTGTGGGTCGTGCGGGGTGTGGTCCGTGCTAGGCGTGGTCGTGCTGGGGAGTGGTCGTGCTGGGGTGTGGTCGTGCTGGGGGGTGGACGTGCTGGGGGGTGGTCGTGCGGGGGGGGTGGTCGTGCTGGGGGGTGGTCGTGCTGGGGCGTGGTCGTGCTGGGGCGTGGTCGTGCTGGGGCGTGGTCGTGCTGGTGTGTGGTCGTGCTGTGGTGAGGTCGTGCTGGGGTGTGGTCGTGCTGGGGTGTGGTCTTGCTGGGGTAGGGTCGTGCTGGGGTCGGGTCGTGCTGGGGTGTGGTCGTGCTGGGGTATGGTCGTGCTGGGGTGGGGTCGTGCTGGGGTGTGGTCGTGCTGGGGCGTGGTCGTGCTGGGGTGTGGTCGTGCTGGGGTCCTGCTGGGGTGTGGTCGTGCTGGGGTGTCGTGCTGGGGGGTGGAAAAAACAAATTCTGAAAAACAAGCGTTTCGCTCGAGACATCCTCGACAAATTCTGAAAAACAAGCGTTTCGTTCGAGACATCCTCAAATTTTAATTCGCCGGCAATTCGCCGGCCTCCTTCAACCTCGTTATTTATCAGGGAAAAAATTCGCCGGCAATTCGCCGGCCTCCTTCAAGCAGGCACCGGGGGACAGGTTTACCTAGTAAAAGAGAACCCTGGGCCAAAGCCCTTTCCGGGAAAAAATACCCAGACTACTTTTGGACTAATCCCCAGACTACTTTTGGACTATTGTTTGGTCATTTGGGGGGTATCTTTCGTTTTTCGTCGAAAATCCCCCTGTAGGGGGGACAGGCCCGACATAAGGCGAGGCAGAACGCGCCTGGGCCCCCAGGCCCCACCACAGGTCCTCAGGGCTCACGACAGAAGCTCAGCCGGGCGACCCTCCACAGCCTGCACGCGGGGCCCGCGGCCGGGTCGCCAAGCTCCGCGCCTCGCGCCCCGCCCTGCGCAGGCGCGCGCTCGCCCTCGCGCCACCGAGCCGCCACGCCGCGATCGGACCGCAGCGCACGAGGCGGGACTGCAGCCGAAGAACGGATCAAGAAGCCCATCTCTTTCTTATTCGGCGAGGCTGCCCCAGGGCGTGTCTCAAGCAGTTCCGCTCGGGTGCACATCACACGCGTGCACAGCCTATACACTTACCCACATGCGTGCGGAACCTATCTTGCAAGGAATCCGCAGACCCTGTCGGTGTGTGTGGGGTGTCTGTCCGGTCCCGTCGACGGGGGGCCTTCTTTCGCCCCCTCCTCATCTTCTTCTCCGGTCGGTGAAGAAAGAGGAAGAGAGAAAGCACCCTTCCTCGTTCGGGGAACGGATTCGCAGCTTGAGGGAATTCCCTCCACGTCCTCATTACGTCAAAAGGAAGCCCCTTCCCCTTGTCCCTTCCCCAGCGGGGGGGGGTCCGGGGGGGGGGGCAGCTTCGCATCGCCTCTGGGGTCCTCCTCTCCCACGCAGGTCCTTCTCCAGCGCGCCAGTCCTCCTCGGGGTCCTCCTCCCCAGGTGGGGAGGAGTCCCAGGGGGGCGGAAAGAAGTCAGATACGCATCCGTCCCTGGGGTTCCTCCTCCCCCTCCCCTCCCCTCTCCCACGCCGGTCCTCCTCCAGTCCTCCTCCCTGCAGGGGTAGGTCCCAGGCGGGAGTCCTTTTCCTCCTCCTTCTCCTCCTCCTCCTCCTCCTCCTCCTTATCTCCGCCTCCTCCTCCTCCTCCTCCTCCTCCTCCTTCTCCTTCTCCTCCTCCTCCCCCTCCTGGTCGTCGTCGATGTCTTTCAGGGTCGGCCAGCTTCCTGGAAGTGTCTGGAAACAGGCATAGGCAGATGTCTGTCGTCAACGCTGGAGGCGCGAACGTGCTCCAGAAACCAGGCCAGCGCTGGACCAGCTTTTCGGGAGGAGGCTTCTTAAGCACATGCTCGACCGTACATATTCCTGCCCCCGCAGGCGGCACAAACGTCGAGTGGGGGATCAACTGCAGAATCGATTTACCCCAAAATTGACTGCCCGTCGAACCCACGAAACAGACCTACAATGCTCCGCAGATCCACTGCTCCATGCTTGATCGAATTACGCATGTTTCTCATGGGCTCGACGAGAAAATCGATTATGGGGTGCATCGATTCTGCAGGCGATCCCCCACTCGAAAACTGGCCTCGCCGCTCGTCCCTTCCAGTCGGCCGCTGGGCTCTTCCCGGGGCCCGTCCGGCCGTGGCCACAGGAGCCCACGCCCCCCGGTCCTCCCCTGGCGGAGGCCCCCGAAATTCCAAAGAGAGGCAGCGAGGCCAGACAGCCCTGAGATCCTGGCAACTCAATTTCGGGCGCTCTCGCCAGATGTCGCTCTATGTTGCTTCATTTTCCGAGCTGGGCGTCTTCGCTCGAGTTCGGGCCCCCGGGACACTCACAGATCGATGCGGCTCGAACGATGACGCAGACAGATGCGGTGTGCGGGGGCCCCGTCGTGATTTGTTGCGCGATGCTGCAATCTTTGTCTTGCAGCGTCGGATCTCAGGGATGGTGGGGGCGGAGCAAAAATACCATAGCCCCCGCGGTTGCGGAGAAGAGTTGAGGAGGAGGAGGAGGAGGAGGAGGAGGAGGAGGAGCGAGGAGTGGGCAGGGGGTCGTGGGCAGTTTGCGGGCAGGCGCAGATCTTTCCCAAAACGATCTCCATGGGCGTGTCCCGGATGGATCTTCGGCAAGTCTGCGGGCGAACCGCGCGACGGGTCGCAGGACAGGTCGTGGGGGCAGGTCGCGGGGCGGGGCGCGGCCGGATCGCGGCGCAGGACCGGCACCAGGCAGAACACAAGACACCGCCACCGCGGAAGCGCCCTTCGGCCACGCACCCGAGGACAGTGCAGGACCTTGGCTGCCCCGATGGGCAACACGCAACGCGTGGCGTATTGATACGGAGCTCAACACGTAGACTGAACACGTACATTTTGAACGCGGACGTTTTGAACACGGCTCGTGTTACGTTTCAAAGAGTGCGCATCAGAGCAGCTAAGTGTTCAGTAGGGCCTGTCCCCCTACAGGGAGATTTCCGACGAAAAATAAAAAAGTACCCCTAAAATTTTCAACAAAAAAAAAAAAAAAATCCCCAGACTATTTTTAAAACATTTTTGAATATTCCCCCTGCAGAGGGACAGGCCCGACTTAAAGCTAAGTGCAGGAACCCGTAGAAGAAAAACTGGCGCCGCCCCCCGCGGACTCCGCGCGCCGACGAGGGGGGGCCTGGCGCCGATCCCCCGAAGCAGCGGCAGACAGAGATAGTGGACCCACCGGAGCAACGCCGCCGAGACTGTGACCTCCCATATCTTCTTCAAAAGACCCAACTACATGCGAATCAGGCGCAGCGCTCTTCATGCAAATCCTGAGCTCGCCGATGTCCTGGCGCACCTCTTGGCCGGCGGCAGAACTCGCAATGGGGGCTTCATGGGGGCGGGGGGCCTGCTGCATCGCCATGCGACCACGAAACCCAAAATGAGTGCAAGCACTCCATGCGGCAAGAGCTTTCGTTCCGACCTTTGTTATGCCCCACAAGCAAGCGTGACCCCAAGCACCCCTGCGTTGTGAGTGCCAGCGCTGGGCTTGAACCCCAAAAGCCGCTACCTTACATAACTGGTGGGTCTACCAGCGCCCGCGAGGCGGCGGGCCCGAAGGAAGGAACACGGGGGGCCTCCCGCCCCTGGCCAGACAGCAGTCGCCGCCGCGCTGCCTTCGCGAGGGAGGAGGAGGAAGGAGAAGGGGAGAACTGCACCGCAGCCTGGAGACGCCAGGCCCTTGCCGCAAATCTGCGGCGACGAGAGGTAATTCTGAGTCTCGCTTGAAAGTGCCGTTCGGGCGCGCCGGGGGCGGGCTCCGCGACGACGAGCGGAGCGGGGGGGCCAGGAACGCATCCAGACAGGCAGCGCACAGAAAATTCACAGAAAACGATCATGGCGCGAGAAGGTGGATGGAAGAATGCCAGGGAACACCCTCAGGAAAGGAAGAAGTCGATGGTGAGAGAGAGCCAAGCCATGGAGATAACAGACGATAAAGACGGGGGCAGTTGGATTAGTGGTGGACGGAGTCGAGGTCGATCCTGCTATCAGACTGGCAGCCCAAGGCACGCCTTCGAGCACGCGCGTGGAAGCGCGCAGACGCGCGCACTGCGAGCAGTAAGTCTGAGCACTGCCACCAGGACGCATGGTTGAGTCTTCTGTGGCACTAGATAAGCGTTAACCCAAAACTTGTCAACATTTTGCTTGGAGAACATAGGGCATCAGGTACCTCATCGCCGAGGGCCCTTGGAACACAGAAAAAGCAACCGTATGAACGCCTCCTATAAAAAAACTGCCAGAGACTGCGCGGACAAGAATGCGCTCAGGATCATCAGCACGGGAGACTAGATGAGCAACTACTGTAAAAGAGACGGGGTTCTTAATCCTGCATCGAACACGCGCTGCCTTGGCCAGCGAGGAAATGTCAGGGAAAGAGAGCGGCATGTGAACGTCCGAGAGCTGCGCGCAGAGGTCATGAGACATTGGACCCCGAGGATCAGCGGTCAAATACACGACAGCTTCTCGGTGCACACGGCCGAGACGCTTGCTGACGGGGTGTAGCTGCCAACTCGCCGCGCTCGCGGTCGCCGAGAAAACATGATGAAGGAGAAAGAAGAAGTGGACAATGCGAGGCGAGACGTTCATGCGGGAGAGGACGTTGCGGAGACAGGGGACAGCCAAGGGCAGGAAATCAATGTAGAAATCCGCGAGGAGGAGGCACGCGCACTCTTGTCCAAGAATGCGCTAATCTGAACCCCAAACTTCTACGTCCACAATCCTCGTCAGCAGGCATCTCCCGCTGCCAGACTTCTGCAGCCGCGACAGACAAGCGGCCGCGTCATCCAAGATAGGGCCCGCCATAGCTCCAGCAAGGGAATTGATATCAGTGCTGGACAGAACTAGGGGCCAATTGTTCCGTGGACCCCTGTTCGCCGCCGACGACGCGTCCACTTCCTTGACCCGCTTCGGAGGATCGGCCATGAAGCCCCGTCTCGCGGATATCGGAAGTTCCGTGACTCCGTCAGAGCGAAAGAAAAGATAAAGGCCGCACAGCGCGCGAGAGGAGTCGACAACTTTCCAAGCACGATATGGCACGCCATCTTCGCCAGGCACACTGCGAGACCGCCCACGAACAAAGTCGCGCCATTCCCGCGCGACAGCGTCCAGGAACGAGGAAGAGGACGAGGAACGCACTGCATAAAAAAAACGATCTCATCCCCGAAGTCCCCCGCCCAGAAAAGGGGGGCGCCCGGCGCGCATTGCTTCAGCGCTTCGGCGGAGTGGTCGAAAGACGCGAAGGGATTATCTTGATCGTCGTAAATGCGCGCGAAACGGACGCGACTGCGAAAGCGGCGCCAGAGCTCTTTCTTGGTACGCTGCTGCAGGAGTCGAGTCAGACAGATCACCCCCCCGTTCTTCCTGGCCCAGAAGCTGCATATCGATGGAACGCACTGGCGAGAGCGACCCAGGAACACTCGCGCATCTGAACGTGGTCAAATTGGAATGCTGCTGCAGAACAGGGCAGCAACGCAGAGCACGAGCAATCATCCACTCCAAGCCTAGACGCCAGCCTTAGAGCACCTGAAGGGCCCAACGGTGTTTGGCCCCGAGGGGCGGCCAGTTCACGTTGGATGGAGCCCCGAACTTTATCCGCAGAAACGAACATAGCTTGCTTAACCAATTCCAGGCGCTCGCGGCCTCAAGGGACTCCGAGAAGTCGCCGCGACTAGCAATCCACAACGGTATGGGAGGAGAGGAGATGTCAGTCTTGGAAGGCTCGCTCGAGAAGTAGAGGGGGATTGGCTCGTTGGGCATCTTCGCGCCAAGCTTGCCAACCACTCCAGGTCGCGCGCGGAAGTCGCGAAGCAAGGCCCGAGGCAAAGAAAGGCGGCGCGACCTGGGCGGGCAGCCCGCGTCGCGCACCTCGCGCCGAATATCTCGTGCTCGATGGAATTCTACCACGCGAGCAAAGGCCTGATGGAAGAGACGAGCGCGAGCTCTGTCCCCGGGGGGCCACCCTGAGCCGCGCCCTCGCATGCGCCCTTCATCCTCAAGAAAGAAATTAATGTCACCGAGAAGGATGCGATGACTGCCTGCGTTCGCTTGACAAGCTCGCTCGGCCACGTTCAGAGCGCAGGGGCGGATGGGGGGGGCGCCGCCGGCGTCGGGGAGATGGAGGCCGCAGGCCGAGAGGAAGCCCGAGGGCCAATGGGACGAGCGAGGAAAACGCGCCCAGGCATCAGTTCAATGCGTTGGATAATGGGAAGCGTGCAAGAATAGGACCACTAGCCGCAATTCCAACACCTTCGCGCTGACCGTCAGAGAAGAGGGGGGGGCACAACATTGAAGCCTTGTCTGGAGGAGTTCAGCTCGCGACGGAGCTCTCCGATATCGCCGACTTTCCGACGCGCTTCCTGGCGGCATGTCATCTAGAATCACGCGGCGCGTGCGAGGGGGGGGCGGGGGGGCGAGCGCTGGCCCGCCAACTAGCGCTCCAAACAGAGCTGAAAAAGCCGCAGGATTTCGGCGAGCAGACAGATAGCAGCTCACAGGGGAGGAAAAAAAGACAAGTAGAGGCGGGGAACAAGAGGGCCATCGTCGCTGCTGGAGCCAGGGCGCAGCGGCGTCTCACTTCGATCGGGAGCATCGTCCAAAAAGCCGTCGGATCTGAGCCGCGGCAGCCTCTTATCTGCTGGATGCGGCCCTCAGGTCTTCGGGTGCCCTCAGCGCGCGCACCAATCCACCGAGGCCGTCGATCGAGACAGGAAGTTGCCGATCCTGAAAGACGCGAGTGGGGCGCGAGCGGGCCCGCCCCGTGGAGGAGAAGAGCTGGCGGCCAGTAACACCCCGGTTTTGCTCGACGCACAGACTTAACGGGGTAGATGGCGCGAGCGAGTCCGCAATCGCAAACGGGCCGTGCGCCATGGACTTCGTCGCAAAATTGTGCACGTGAATGAGGGCCCCCAGCTCGAGGGAGATCTTCTTGGCCATGTCAAGGACCTTGGTAACGGCGCGTTGATGGCAGCCGAGCGGGGCAAACTTTTGGCGGATGGACGCTCCATCGCTGCGCGGCGTCGGCCGAGCCATCCTGAGCAGGAAGCCAAGCGCGATGAGCCTACGCGCGTTGCCCCGCGCCTTCCCCGCGCGAGAGGACAATGTCGAGCGAGAGTCTTTCGAGGAAGGTGAAACGGACATCGCTTCCAGCTGCTCCTCGATCGCCTGGATTCTATGCTTCGCTGGGTTGCAGGGGTTGCCATCATCGTCAGCGTCGCGTTCCCAGGCTCAGCGTAGTTGATGTGGGACTGGGCGTCATTCTTGAAATTCTCGAAGCAATCGTTGAGGCCCGTCCGAGCCGGCGACGCCCGGCTCTCGAGGACCGCGAACTTCTTCTCAGTCCCAGACGTGAAGTTGCCTATCTAGTTCGTGAGCATGTCACAGCGCTGTCGGGTTGCCCGCGCTTGCTTCTCGACCAGGAAGACGTCGTAGCTGCAAGCCGCGAGCTGTCGCCCGAAGCCCTGGAAGGACGAGAGCTACTGATCGAGCTTGTCATCACACGTGAAGGTCTGTCTCTTCGGTCGCCGATCGGAACGCGCGCGGCTCGCCGAGGCGCCGCGGCTGCTGCGGAAGCTCGAGCGAGTCAGAACGAGCACGGCTGGGGCTCGCGGCCTCGCGAGCACGACCCTGGCCCTCCATGACTGCAGTGCAGGAGCGGAGAGGGAGAAGAGGACAAGGTCCGCGAAATGCAGCTGACTGCTGGCCTGGGGCAGGCACCCTGAGGAACAGCGGTCTGAACTGAACTGCTGCTCCCGCCCAGCTGGCTCGAGAGATGCATTACTTGGGCCAAATTGGCCACGGAGAGCTGTCGTTCCAACTTTGGGCGGCGGTTCCCCTTCAACCTTCTGGAAGAAGCGCCGATCGTAGACGCTAAGGAGACGCTCCAGTTCTGCCGTCGGCTCGTTGAATTGCTTGGAGGTCTGGAGAAACTTATCCTCTAGCCAACCGCGCTGCACCAATTCTGCTTCATGCCAATAGACCTTGGTAGGATCTCATCCTGGCTGGAAACCAACACGAAACATAGGGTCCTGGTTCTCCGGGATCCACTAATTTTGCCTGTCGACGAAGAACATGTGGGTCATGCGGCGCTCGCGAAGAAATTGCGCGATCAGCTTGTCAATACTCCCCACCTTGACTTTGAAGATGCTATTGCCGGAGCCGGCACGAAAATAAGTAGAACCCCAAGGGGCTGCCGGGACTACGAGCGAACCCGCTGCCATTTCCCAGGGAGACGAAGGGCTACCGATGCCTACTGCTCTATATTGCCAACAACACCGCACGCACCAGTGAACTGCACCGTGCTGCTGTTGTCCATGCGCTCGCCCCCAAAACCGAAACCCACTGTGATGTCAGCTGTCTTGAACCGCGTTCCGACGAATGAAACCATTGATGTCTTGCGCACCCACGGGGGTCACCACCTCGAGCATTGTACCGTCAACGTCATGTTCGAATGAGGAAGAACCCATGCGCGGAATGGGCGGTACCTTGGCGATGTCAGCGGTCTTGTTATTCAAAGAGCACCACCCCGTGAGGCGATGTAGTCGATCTGTGCCTGGAAGCGTCTCCCGAAGGAGTCAATGCCGGGCCTGATCGACTTCCCCCGTGTTTCCTGCATGAATATGGGGCCTTATGGAAGGCAGCTCCCAAAGCCTTGATCGCGGCCAGCGCTGCGGTGATCGCGCCGTCCGAAGCTGTTTTGGCATGACCTACCATTTTCTGGCCCAGCGCGTCTATGAACTCCCAGAACTTGTTTGAGAGCCCTGGGACGTACGGGTCCCAGGCCCCAGGAGATTGGACCCATGCCGTCGTCATCCTCATGGGAAGCGGATCGCCCAGACGTGGAGCGATCGTGGAATCAAGCATGTGGACCAGAGATACCAAGCGCACCATTGTTCGCCTTGGCCACCTTCTTCTTGCGCTTGGCGAGAGCATCAGGCATGTGGCTGGCTGCAAATACGGCAGTAAGAACTGGAAATGCTGCAGTTCACCCACCACCCCGTCTGCCAAGATGGGGGGATGGTCCTGCTCCACCAAGAGCTCGCCAAGAACCGAACTGCGGCCGCCACGAATCAACGGTGCCCACCTCGTCTCCACGGAAGTGGGCGTCTTGACCGAAACTGGCTACGGATGGAGGACGAGGACGGGGAGGACGAGGAGGAGGAGGAGCAGGACGACGACGACGACGACGACGATATACTGGACGACGAGGACGGCGACGACGATGCTTACCGGCGGCGAACCCAGGGGGGGGACTGCTGAGGGGGGCGGGCCTTCTCCAGAAGGCTCGGAGGTCCTCGGGCCTTCTGAGAAGTGCTTTCAGCCTTCTCCGGAGACAGAGAAGTTTTCCCAGAAGGCCAGAGGGTTTCTGAGAAACCCCGCCGCCTTCTGAGAACGCCTGCCCCCGCTCGCTTCCCCCCCAAGGCGCGCCGCCGAGAGGAGGAGGAGGAGGAGGAGGAGGAGGAGGACGACGACGACGATGGGTTACAGGGGAAGAGGAGGAGGAGGAGGAGGAGGAGGAGGAGGAGGAGGAGGAGGAGGAGGAGGGGGAGGAGGAGGGGGAGGAGGAGGGCTGGAGGAGGAGGAGGAGGAGGAGGAGGAGGAGGAGGAGGAAGGGGAGGAGGAAGGGGAGGAGGAAGGGGAGGAGGAAGGGGAGGAGGAGGAGGAGGAGGAGGAGGAGGAGGAGGAGAAGGAGGAGGAGGAGGAGGAGGAAGGGGAGGAGGAAAGCGAGGAGAAGGAAGAGGAGAACGACGAAGACGACGATTCGGATGATCAAATCGCGAGGAACAACGGCTGCTTCGATGCCTGGGCAAACCTGAAAAAGCAGCGCTCCTGGCCTGCACCAGAGGGAGGAAGCGGAACACCACGATCTGAGAGGGATCTGAGCGGGATCCCGATCCGCTAGAGCAACACATTGTGATGCCCAGTCCATGTCAGAAGACACTCAGCAAGAGATCGCGACTGGAGCAACAAACATATCAACATATCAACATAGCAAGAGTGAGAAGCCTGCCTGAACATCTGCTGGCCGTCTACACTATCTTGGAACACGACAACCTGCGACAAAGTCAACAAAATGAAATCCACCAGACGGGAAGCATCACGCGCACAAGCCACGACGTAGACAAAGTGGCATGACGCCTTTTGACAGGAGAGGAATGGCATAGGTGTGCGCTCGAACTGACAATGTGTAACAATGCCCAACTCGAAATGATAGTTTTCTCTTTGCTCTAAGATGTAGAAATCAGCAACGGCGAGTAGCATTGACATACCGAGGAGACATGACATTGAAAATCGACTCCCAAACAGACTCAGTCTCACACAGACAAAAAAGAGCAACTACCCAGTTCGAAGCATGAAGTCCAGTCGGATCAGTGGGGCAATCTGCATCGGACTAAATGCCACTCCCGTACCCTTCCTCGACCATCCCGACACAGACGCCCGATCCCCAGGCACATGTTGCGGGCTGTCTGGTAAGACCCTCCTCGATGCGACAGACATCACCACGAGACCGCCGACCTCGACCCCAGCGTTCCCGAGCAACTCATAATCCCGAACCGATGGGTGCGCCGTCGCGGCGCTTTAGCAAGGGCTCCCAACTTCGCGCTTCGCGCTGCGCGAAGCGCGAAGTGCGAATGACTTCGCGCTCTCGCGCCGCCTCCCAGGGGAGGAGAGGAGGACGAGGAGGAATCGGAGCCAAACCGCGAAGCGCGAAGCGCGAAGAACTTCGCGCCCTCGAGGGCGCCCTTGCTTCAGGCGGCAGAGCGCGGCGGCCGAGGAGCCGCGCCCGCGCCAGCGGCAGCGGCGACGGCGCAGGCGGCTGCGGCAGCGGCGGCGACGGGGGGAGGCAGGCGGCGACGTCGGCCTGGGCCGCGCAGCGCGCCCCCCGCGCCCCCGCGCCCCCTGGGAAGGGCCGCCTCTCGGACCCAGACCGCGGCGCCCAGAGCACGGCTGGCGTCGCGCACATGGGGGGTGACCCGGTGGACGCGACTGCGGCGGTGGCACTGGCGCCCTCGCAGCCAGCGGTGCCAGTGGATGGCTTGGCGAACCGGCTCGCCATGGACAACGTGGAGATCGGCCTTACCGCCGCGTGTTTCATGCCTATACGCACGGTGCAATATGGAACTGCGTGTCATATCCACCCGCACCCTCTAGGGGCATCTGGCTGTAAGGTCGTTGCTGGACTGCCGTTGCCCTGACATGTCGTGCGTTCTATTTGCTGTCTTGTCTCCAGGGTCCTGCATCTCCGATCCTGTCTACTTCCTGCTGTCCACGGGGGCCCAGGACGGCTGCCCTCCCCCCGTGCAAGCCCCGGGTGATATGATCTCAGCCCCCTGGCGCCTCGACATGACCTAGCATTCACCCAGGGCCCTTGCCAGACGAAAGGTGGGCACGAAAGACTTAGGCCCCCTGAGGCCTCGGAGTGGCCGAAAGAGCACCAGGCAGTGCAAGCCCAAGGAGGCTCGTTGCCCCCAGAAGCCCCCAGGAACACCCGATTCACAAAGCGTCCCACAAATGTCCCCACGAGTGGCGCGGATATCGATCGCAGCTTGATGACTCGCGCCCTTTCTGCATCACTCCGCCCTGCTTCTCGCCGCCCGGACTCTCTCGGCCTCGCCCCAGGACAGCAGTTTTACGGGAAGGCGCCGCTTGACCAAGTCGATCCTGCACATCAAGCTGTCTTGAGACGGTTCAATGTTCGTACTTGCCAGTCGAACTGTCCAACGGTGCCAGGGAAAACTTCACGACAGAAAGCCAGGCCACCGGCGAGCCGTATTGGCTGGGAGAACACGCTCCGCGCAGGCAGTGAGTCATAGTGTTAGGTCGGGCGTGTCCCCCTGCAGGGGGTTTTCGACGAAACAAATAATAGACACAAAAAACATCAAAAAATACTAAGAAGAGATTCCCCATACTATTTTTTGATTATTTTTGAATGTTCCCCCTGTAGAGGGACAAGCCCGATTTAATCATAGTGAGGGTTGTGTTTGCAAAGGTTGCTCCAGGATGCCCCTAGAGGCCCTACGATGTTTCGGAATGCACTTCAGAGCGAATGAGGCTTACATACCTTGGGGGCCAGCGGAAAAGGATGTTGCTCTTCGGATCCGTCCGCTTCCGCCTGCGTTATGGGCCGTGTGAGGTCACTGTGCCGACACGTGTGACCATCACCGACTGATCAAAATCGACTGGTTCCTCTGTGGCGCGCTACAGTCAACCCGTATCATAAGGATGCGCGGTAAAGCTGGAAGGGCCTTGGAGGGCCAAGTTGACGTTTTTCGAACGAGGTTGGCCAGTGAAAGTCGCCAAGGATGGGCCGAAGAGACAAGGATGCAAGGGTACCCCTGGGAAGGTTACACATCCTTCCTATGCGGATTGGCTGTACTGTGCTGGCGGTCCCTCCGCGGGTCCGCGCCCTGGCGCGCCCCCGAACGTATCCATGGCCCCAGCACGGCCACCAGACCGCCCCAAGTGGGCTTCGAGAGCTCACAGGTGGTCCCAAGACAGCCCAGGAGGGTTCCCGAGATTTCCCTATGGCGCTCCAATACGGCCCGCGATTGCCTCAAGCCGGCCCAAGGAGGCGCCCAAGACGAGGGAAGTGAAAGGGCATCTCGAGCCTTCCCCTTACATTTGACCCCAAGACCCCCGATTTTCCCCCGAGAGGCACCAAGAGGCCCACAAGGAATCCCGAAGAAGCCCCAAGGCCCCCGGGAGGCCCCGAGAGGCACCAGAAAGGCCTCCCAGAGAGGCCTCCTGTCCACGACCCAAGCACGGCGGTGCCCTTGGCCGAGAACCACTATGTAGATTATCCGAAGATGCCTTCGGGCAACCCACTGCAAGGATAGCTGGCATGATCCCGCAACGTCATGACTCTCGAGGCTGCGCGCCAATTCACCGAACTCCCAGGGAGCGGGGTGTGATGCGCCACCGGCGTCCTCGATATGATACCGTCACGCTCTGCTGTCACTTAGCCCCCGAACTACACAGGCCTGGCGCCGTTTGGTGCCATCGCGGGCCCAATAATCAGCATTGCATTCGGGGCCGTACTTGCCCAGCGCGCTGGCACGGGCCAACTCAATTCGTTACATTTGCTGCGAAAGAACAGGCGGTTTGACGACCAGCTCAACAATCACTGGGTCACGGGGGCCGTTGTAGACGAATGGTGTGAACCAGTCGCACGTGAGCGTGAGCAAGTCGAACAGGAAGGAGCCTGCTAGCTTTAGGTTGAGCCTGCCCCCCTACAGGAGGATTTTGGGCGCGAAAATAAGAATACTCGACACATACATTCAGATTTTTATTCGGTAAAGACCATGAACCTGTTGGACGTTGGCACTCATACCCTCGCCCTCAACGTGGCTGATGCGCGATTTTTTGATAAATCTAAAACTCCCATTGTTTCAGCAAAGTAATACAAGGACGGCGAGTTCAAAAACTCTCCTTACAACATTGAACTGTTTTGTCTAAACCCGAGATCGCAAAAATGATTATTGAACGCGGATTCTGGTGCTCCGATGCAATCTTGACGAAATCGCCATCATCTAACCTTCTTGACGTCGAGACTTTAGTTTGTCTTTCAACACAAAACGTTCAAATGAAAACAATACATGGAACGCTTATCGCAAAGAAAACCTTCGCATACATGAATGGTATTTCTTATGTGTTGTCAGGCCTCACTACTTTGCATTCAACAATTAGAGTTGTAGACTTCGGAAGCATAACTAGAAACTCCCGCTCACTCTGTTGACTCATTCGATTCCGTCCATCTCTTCCACTTAATTATTATGTTTTCCTCCGGTTATCGTACTTACCCTTTGTTTGTTGTGTATTCTGTCGAGAGAAATAACAAATATTCTAACAAGGATTGCAAATGTTGTTTATTTCTGTTTGGTTGTGCTGAAGATCCCGCTACATGAATACATTATGATGCGTATTTTCCAATGCTGGAACTGATTGTTTCCTGATTCATTTTTGCAGATTTTTTTAAACAACAAAAAAATCTCGTTTGGATCTTGAATTTGACATGTCGTGTGAAATATGCTATCTAATATCCGTCTCCAGGTATCAAAAAACTAGAACAAACAATATACTACACAAAATGAAACAAACTCTGGATAGATAGAACAACACTGCCGGAAAACAGACGAATAGATCGGACGGCAGCACACGGAAAGGAATTATATCGCAATATATATATATATATATATACATACATACATACATACATACATATACATACACACATACATACAGATATGGTGAGCAGTCGACTTCAAAGTGGAATTACACTTAAATCTAAATCGAATGTATCTCGTAATTGTATATCCATATCCCAACCACGGAAACACCTAAATCTAGACTGAATTACATATTTTCCACTTTCAACTTAGCAAATTAAATTTGACTGTACTTAACTCAACGAAGAATATATACCTATTGATTAACTCTGCGTCTAATAAACCACAAACATCTCTCAAAACCGTTTCGTTGATGTTCACATAGGGTGAAATAACTAGCGTTACATCACCAATTCAGAATAACTGGTTGCGCTAAACAAATGCAACACTGCAAAATGCTGGTATGTGTGTACCATTAATATGGTATACATTGGCCCTTACTTAAAGCTACCTTCATCGATGCCAGATCTAGAAATACTTTCTGAAGTAAAACCCAACGTAATATTGCAACAACCATAGAACACCGAATCTGAAACATGTAAACAGTGTTTTTCGACGACCAACAAACAGAGTACAACATTTGACTAAAAAATAATATGCTTTCACCAATTTCACAATGTTCTACGTAATGCACTGAAATAACAATGTTCTGTGAACAATTACCTTTTATTGTAAATGAAGAAAAAACTCCCCTGAAAATTGTAACAAAAGTATGAGAAACTGCTGCATAAGAAATTCTTGCGCACCAGTACGTCAAATAACACATGAAATAATTTCCATACTGCAAATTACTAAACTCAATACTATTGCTGATAAGCTCCAAACTGCTATGTTTTGCTGTGAGAAAAATGAATCACAATGCGCATCTCGCACCAAAGTTTTAGAATACATATATGCTTGGTTCAAACACTTGTACCACCGTAAAAATACGCATCTATTCCGCGGAAAAATACTAGCTACATTGAACCAAACTAAACTATAATGATACTGCTTCTGTTTGCTAAAATAAAATTGAATAACGATTCCTCCAAACCTGCCTCGCGCTGATCCGCGACGTCGACGCAATGAAGACTGCGCTTCTCATCGGAAGCAAACGCGTTAAAGCAATTGGCAACGCGCGGCCACCTTCAGAAAACACTAACGAATTATACTGTCATAATTCACAACTCTGTACAGGAATAACATTGGCACATGCTGGTTGGAAAGTTTTGCGGCTGCATCAGGATCGCATCCATCGGCCTCGTCCTTTGTGCTCCGTTCTTCGTAGGCCAATGATGTAAGCCGCGCCCAGGCTTTGATATGTGCTGCATTGAACCATTGTGACATCCTGCGTTGACCTGAAAACTCAAAGCGTTGCATACCCGACATATGATGTCTGCGACACTGCTATGCTCATGATTTACGTCCAATACATCCTTGATCAATCTATGATTTCGTTCGACTGCATTGGGTGCATAAGACGAGAACCATACGTAACCCCGCCTAATCCCGCCTGCCATGATTCTCGAAAATATCTTGCCGACTGATCGACTACATGTGTCTTCATATATGCCGCCAAACGTGGCTGGTTCCAATCCGACTTCTTGGCAGAACTTTTCATGAACTTGAAAATATCAAATCAAAATACATTAAACTCTAAATCAGAAGGAAGCCAAGCTGACGATGTAACGAAGTCGTCCACGATAGGTAATATCTCTAACTTGCACGTTCGGGTTTTTTTTCCGGAAACCTCGTCCTTCTTTTTCGTTCACCTTTTAGATTTGTTCGAGCGTTGTACACAGCCGTACATGAATGAATGTTCGCCACAATGCTTCTCAATAAACTGAGAAAGAATGCATCTTCATCTCCTCTAAATAAAGTCTTGCCAAAAGTACGCGTGCGTCTTCCTCTTCTGCGTCAAAAAACATCAGAATGGCCGGCATAAACCACAAACGCGGTTCGCCTGCGATAGGAACTTGCCGCAAACCCACGAGGCCGACATCTCCGAATAAAAGACCGCGTTGCTTTGATCTGGATGTAAAATCAGTCGAAAATACGGAACGCGAAATTTCGCACAGCATGTGACCTATATTCGGAACGGTGAGAGGGATGCGCACCTGTTCAGCACTAATGTCCACTTCCTCTCTGTAGAGCAATTGCGCCCGGAACCTCTGCTATAAAATTCCGCGGTGATCCAATGCAGTCAGTTGGACCTGTAAATTCAACCAGTTTATTCCGAGCTCCTCGGCTGTGAACCTGCAAGCATCCGGCGAAAAATCGAAAGGCGTGTTTTGCGCTTCCATATGCACCAATGCCCTGTCTGCCGTCATCGCTCGGAATTGTTCTGCATATTCCAACTTCGTGCGTTTTTTGGTTATCCTGACCAAGTCCCTGTCTTCTCCACAGGCATGATATTTTGTTCTATCGGACCTCTGCAGCCCAGTCAGCTCCACCAAGTCACGTTCAAGTAAATAATTCCATCCAGCGTGGGAAAAAAAAAAAGCCCGCCTCCAACAGAGCCGCCAGAGCACGCCCCACAGGCCGGCGGGGAGGCAGCAGATGGACCAGAAAGAACAAACGAAGAAAAAAGAAGAGCAAGGGAAAAAAGAAAGAGGAGAGAGAGAGAGAGAGAGAGAGAGAGAGAGAGAGAGAGAGAGAGAGAGAGAGAGAAAGAGAGAGAGAGAGAGAGAGAGAGAGAAGGGAAGAGACAGAGAGAGAGAGAGATAGGGGGAAAGAACGAGAGAGAAGGAGAGAGAGAGAGAGAGAGAGAGAGAGAAAAGAAGAAAAGAGAAGAGAGAAGTAAAAAAAAAAAAAAAAATTATAATAAAAAAAAAAAAAAACAAAAAAAAAAAAAAAATGAAGAACAAGAGCAGAGAAAGCAGGCAGCAACGAGAAGCAGCACAGCGAGAAGAAGGGGGGGGGGGGGGGAGAAGGGGGGGCACGAGCCCACGCGCAGGGCAAACGCGCAGCGCGCGCGCCCTGCGCTCGACGAAGGCGGCCAGAGGGAACGGAAAGAGGAGGGGCAAGAGGAGAAAAATAAACGAGAGACGGCAGCAGCAGGCCGCGATCCGGAAAGGCTTGCACCTGGGCGGTCGGGCGCCATGCAGAAAAGTATCGAATCCTGTGAAAAGCTGAAGAAATTCGCCGCGAAAACAGCTCAGGGCAGCCACGCCCGAGAGCGGCAGCGAAACGGAGAAGCTCCGACAGGGAACGCTGAAACGCCCGCGCGTCACCTATCGCAACAATAGAGGACGACAGCACGCTGCACATGCGGACCCCGCCCAAAGCAGAACGGAGCAGGTAATCGGGCGCCCGCGCGGAGCACGGGCCCACCGAATGCCGCGCGCGCCGCCGCGCAGCACGAGGAGCGGCATCGACGTATCCTAAGCGAAGAATTCTGCAAAACACGCGGCCCCAGGCCCAAAACAAGTCCGCGAATGCAGCCTGGACTAGCAATGTCCCGGCGGGGCGCCAAAGGAGCCAGATTAGAGCTATCCGAAACCTCTTCGACGGAGATTCCGACGGCACGCAGACAGGGCGACTGTACTCGGTCGAGCGGCAACCTGACTGATTTCGAGCGTGAGAAGGCACAAGTCCTGTATTCGACGAAAGAAAGAATGCGCGCCTTGCACAGGAGGACAGCCTCGGAGTCCGCGTGGATGCGCCGCGAACGATGAGGAGATTGCAATCTCCAACCACATTTGCGCACATTCGTGCACAGCAGCTAAGATCATCAATTTACAATCGAAGTTGACGCCAAAAACTAAAGTTGCTGACACAATGTTTTTGTTTTCTTTGGAGGGCTCGAAAACAACGGCGTTTGCGCGGCCCCACTCGCGCGGGAAATTCTCGCACTGCTCCAAAGCAGTGAAAATTTCAAAGTCTGAAAAAAAGAAAGGAAAGGATCCGCGCCTCGTTCATGGAATTCGCCTCTTCCCAGGACGCGTCAAAGTTCCTGGACGCCCCTAAACTGCATCGGTTCGCGACCCCTCAGCAGGCACGCCGGGGGATAGCAGCGAAGCCCGCAAAATCCCACGTGAATGTGGCCAGGGATTGGGCGCCCAGGGAAAACGCAGAATAGCTGATGACGGAGAGCGGCCAGGAGGCGAAGATCGACTAGCAGGCTCGCGCGGCAAAGGTCGGCGAGACGATCGCCTTCCAAAAGGGCCCCGGTGATCTGCAAAGGCATCTTTAATAATGACGCGTCGCGCCTCTCGCTCCCTCAGCGAGGACGCGGGGGGGCTCGATCAAATAGTGGCGCATTGCGCGCACTAAGACCCGCCCGCGGTGGAGCCGTTCGCGAGCGGCCCCCAGGACCACGCCGCCTTCGCCGTCGCGGCCCTCGCCCCCTCGAGGCCGTGTTTCGAGGGCAGGGTCATTAAAGCAGCGGCGGCGCCCCCCCCCCCCGCCCTTTTTTGGGGGCAGCGACGCACATTCCCCTGAACAGTGAACTGCAACAACAGCCAGAGGAGAACTGATGAAACAGAAAGAATTCACCTGTAAAACTACAGCAGGGGGATGAATTCATCAATGTCAACAAACACACCCTTCTTGTCAGAGTGTAGGCCTTTGCGGAGCTTGCGAATATTCTTCAAGCCAGACTCCGTCGGGTGACCGCATTTGCGACCCAGGCCTATCACTTGACCTCCACTGCTGCAAAACTTGCACGACATGCACAAAAACAGGTGACTCTTGTCACTGCAAGGAAACGCAATGACTCGGTGCCCCTTGGACTCTAGGACCCCTTGGCCCACAGGGCAGGCCCCAGGGCACGCGCCACCAAACGGTTTGGACGGGGCACGGGAACCACGAAGGCAGACTCTACAACGCCAACTGTTCCCCTGCTTGGTCCAGTCGTGGCATACTTCAAGCAAGGAACGTCCGAGGACTGGGGCTTAGGAGCACGCTCTAGGCCTCTGAACTCAAGTTAAGGCCAAAGCGGCAGGAGC
Organism: Prorocentrum cordatum; assembly: GCA_963575745.1. Classification (NCBI taxonomy): domain Eukaryota; class Dinophyceae; order Prorocentrales; family Prorocentraceae; genus Prorocentrum; species Prorocentrum cordatum. Next base: position 45,651 of record CAUYUJ010005521.1, read on the forward strand.
TCCGCTCCTTCCAGCAAGACGAGACGCGCAATCTTCAAAAAAATAAAAAAACAAAAAAAAAATATTCAATAAAAAAAACAAAAAAAAAAAACCAACACTACAATAACAACAAAAAAAAAGAAGAAATAAAAAAAAAAACAAAAAAACAATAAATCAAAAAAAACAATAAAAAACACGAAAGAAAACAAAAAAATAAAAAAAAAAAAAAAACAACAAACAAAAACAAATCAATCAAAAAAAAAAAAAAGAAATAAATCTTTCAAAACATAACAAAGAAAACAAAAAAACAAAAAAAAAAGAAAAAACCAAAAAAAAGGAAAAGAAAAAAGCAGCCGCCTTTGCAGGTCTTCCGCGCCAGGGCGACCGCACGCGCCGCCACAACAAGCTCCGCAACGGCGCCTTCATTGACGCCCAGGCGGCTGGCTTCTCGGGGGCGGAGCTGGAGCGGCCCGGGCTGCTGCCACCGCGGGCGCCGGGCGAGGGGCCGAGCGCGGAGGAGCTGCACGGCGACGGCCTGGACAACGACGGGTGCCGCCCGGCGGACGTTTACGTCCCCCGGTGGCGCGGCGGGCTCCCGGCCGCCATGGACTTCGCGGCCACGTCAGGCCTGCGCGCCGACCTCCCGGCGCAGTCCGCTGCGGACCCAGGCGCTGCCAACACCGGGTACGAAGAACAGAAGAGGCAACACCAGGGCACGGCGCAGGCCTGCCGGGACGCCGACGTCGTCTTCATCCCGATGGTGGCGGAGGCGCACGGCGGGAGCTGGGGCGGCGAGGCGAGGCGCGCCTTCGCCGCGCTGGCCAAGCGCGCGGCCGACGCGCGCGGGGAGGAGGCCGCCGGCGTGGCGGACAGGATGGCCCAGCGACGCTCCGTCTCCCTCCACAAGGAGAACGCGCGGGCCATTCTGGCGCGGTTGCAGCAGCAGCGGCCTGGGGCGACCGCGGCCCGCCCAGCTGCGGCGGCGGCGGCGCAGGCGGCGGCGGCGGCGGCGGCCGTCGCGCGAGGCGCCGAGGAGGGCAACGAGGCGAAGGAGGAAGAGGACGAGGACGAGGACGAGACCACGAGGCGGTGACTGAGGAGCGCTGAGAGAGCCCAGAGGAGGCAGGAAAGAGAGGAGAGGGAGGAGAGGAGAGTAGGAGGAGAGAGGAGGCGAGAGAGCGAGGCGAGGAATTGAGGGAGGATCCGGCGGCAAGGAGGGAGCGGCAAGGACGCGACGAGTCGTGCTACGGCCGCTCGTGGCGCGAGGCCGGGAGACGGCGGCGCCCCCAGTCGCCGGGGGTGTCCCCGAGGCGGCCCAGAGGAGGGGACCAGAGGAGGCGGAGGAGTGCGAGGCAGGCCCGAGGGCGAGGGAGAGGATGGCGAGGAGGCGGAGGAGGTGGAGCAGGAGAGCGGGGAGGAGGGGGAGGGGGCGGCGCAGGAGGGCGAGGGCGCGGAGGAGGCAGAGGCCGGCGCAGGAGGAGGCCCAGGACACAGGACGAGGACAGAGACGAGGAGTCAACGAGGGGAGACGTCGTCTGCGACGAGCAGCGCGCGGCCACCAGCACCGTCGCCAAGAACGTGCTGCAGCGCACGAACTTCTGCACAGGCTCCAAATTTGTCCAGTGGGCCGACCCGAAAGTCTTGGCGGATGGCGCCTCCTGCCGCTGTTACGAAGAGAACCAGTGCGAGATGATTCGGGCAGCAGCCAGCTTGGACTACCACCAGCAGTACCTCGAGAGGGGCGGGCGCGGCGGCAGCCCCTAGAGTGCGGCGAAGGGGTGCACCGACACGATCCGCAGGTCTTCCTCTTCAGAGGGGGACCAGCTGGGGTGAAGTAAAACAGCTTCCTTAGCCACGACGTCGGCGTAGTGGTTCCCCAGGCGCAAGAACCTCTCTCGCGCACTGAGCCCCTCTTCATCGAGGTCACGGTGAGCTGCTACCTTAACAAAAGAAGAAACATTCGTCCCGAAATGCTGGCGCGCTTGACTGACTGGGCCAGCATACTGACGCTTCCCAGAGATGGCGTCCGCCTCTCCGAGGTTCATTACATTCACCACATTGCTGCAGTCTGAGTAGCAGTCAGAGGGGCCTTCAGAATAAAGCCCAGTCCAGGCCAGGGCCCCAAATTCAGAGCCTTGGGGGGCCTGAGGCCAAGGAGCCCAAAGAGGACCTTTGAAGACCCCGAGGCGCTCCCCAGCCTGAGAGACCATGGCCACGGCCCAACCAGCCCGAGACAGCTCTCTGACAGTGTGGCGGCGGCACGAGCCGCCCATGAACAGGTGCCCCCAGATCCCATCGGTAGGAGGAATGGAGGGAGGAGCAGCAGCATCTGACGGGTCAGGCAGCAGCTCCGTATACCAGTCATAAACGACACCAGCACTCGTAGCAGGAGGAGGAGCCAGATCTCCTGGATGCCTCAGAGCCCCCTGCAGGAATAACACTGCATCCGCAGAGTCAGGGCCAGCTTGGCGGACTTCCTCTTGAAGCCATAAAGGAAGCACTTCATCGCGTTCCTGTTGAACAGCAGGGCATTCATAGAGACTGTGAAAGAGAGTGTCTCTAGCTTCGTCACAAAGCTGACACCGATCAGGAAATAAATAAACTGCAGACGCCACATCACCTGCAGTCCAACATGCCTTGGTCGCTAAGGCTCTGACCCAACCCTTAGTCTTAGCCCCAATCCTTCTGGACCCCAGGATATTCTTGGCAACGCCCCAACAGAGCCGAGCCCCCACACCGTACTTGTCTCCAGAGATCCTTTCCAGAGAGCGAAAGACGGTTTCCTTGCAACAAACCTTGGCAAGTTTAGGGCTGGAAAGAGTGAGGGAGATTTCACGACCAAAGTCGTCGACGATGGTGCAGAAATCCGGCATGTTCCACCCCAACCTATAAAAGGGTCATCCTCAGGGCCGGGATAGGACCTCGGACCTTGGCCCCAAACCAGTTGTCCGAAGAGAACACCGCGTTCCACCCCTCACGCATTTCAGCCCACGAGAGCGACCAAGGGAAGGTGCCGCGACTCACAGGGAAGACGCAGGCATTTCTGTTATCGACGCACGTGAATGGTAGCTTGCGGGGCAGAGAGGCTGAGATGGATTGCGGATAGGGTTGACATGCCTCAAGATGGGCTCAGGCTCGCTTTCGAGCCTGAGAGACAATTCTAAGTGTCACTCACACAAAGGTTCCCCTGTGACAGGCACACGCCAGTACGTATTGTTGACAGGACTCGCTCATAGGCCAGCATGAATCTCTCAACACAAATGCTGACGAGCTGACAGCGCGGTAGACGGGCCATGTTAAGTGTTCCGTAGCGGCTTCGTACTGCGCAGCCAGGGGACCTGCGGCAAAAACCCGAAGGGCTTTTCGGCCAAGGGCCTCACCAAGGCCTTGCAGACGCCGAATTTTGCGCAAAGCAGCCGCAGCACGGGCCTTCATTTTAGCAGACATGCCTTTCCCTGCTCGCACTGGCCTACCAGCAGTGAAGTCCGAGCCGAGGTTGGTGACCCTCACGCAAGCTGCGCCAACCAAGCTGCCAAGGGACTCCTCCAACCTGTGAGCAACAAAACTGCTGCTGCTAACCATGTCAATCTTGTCCCCGGCCAGCTTGCACTGCAGGGTGCGAGTGACAGCCGCATGCAGAGCACGAGATCCACGACAAATAACACCAATGACCTCCTTAGCTGAGCCCGTGGCATACAAACTGAGGTCGTCTATGTAAGCATCGAAGTAGCAACGTCCTGGTTCTCGCGGGATGCCCTCGAAAGGCCCCCATGGCAAACACTCTGATCAAACTCGCGGCAAAGGAACACCCCGCCACAATGCCCCTCTTAGGGAAGAAAGGGCCTTCAACAATACCCCCGAGAGCCATGCAACGAGCCGCAGAGTACGCTTGAATGGCCAGCCGAGCAAGGCACGCGGGGAACCTATGTTGAAGGCATTTCTGCCATAAGTACTCAAGATCAATGTGCTCATAGTGCTCCCTTAAATCCCAAAAAACCGAGGCCGTGCACTGGCCCAGAAGGGCCCCACCTTCGGCCCGAAAGGCCTGTCTCCAGACAACGTCTCCAGCCCCTCGGAAGGCTCCAGCCGCCCAGTAGTCCCTCTTGTAGGCCAGCTCCCACCTGAGAGCTTCACCTCTTCTACAGCGACCCCACACGCGATACCAGCTGGGGAAGACACCGATAGGACGGAAGCCTCCTGAAGGCTTGTTTGTTAAGGAGGGCCAAAAGGACCCAAGCGATCTGGGGGGGGAGAGCCCCAGTGCCTTCCATAACCGCAAACCACAGAGCCATCGCATGAAGCGCAATATCGGGGAGCAGGGCAAAGTGTCGGCAATGGAACCCGTCCACACTCACATCCGACGCAGGCCTGTACTTCTTAGAAACAGCACGAATCTCGGAAGGCTGAAGGAGAGGCGAGTGCGGCAAGATGCCGTTGTCGTCACCTTTGCAGAAGTCAGCAAGTCCACTGCCTTGCTGCCAGATGTCGCTAAAATTATCCGCCTCCGCCTTGAGAAGACTCACAGGATCCGCAGCAATAATACCGCATCGAGAAAGGGTGGTGGTCGGAACCCAAGGGATAGGCTCTCTGATAGCCTTCTGAGCGTTTTCCCCTTCTTTTTCGAGCCCCTGGCGGAGCCAGTCGTTCCAGTCCTTTCTCGAGGCCTTAGCAGACGCCGCCTTAGCAGACTGAGCAACATCCGCCGTGTCCGAGATTAAACAATCGAGATCGGCATGGACCACGGGATCGCTACTGTCCGTTCGAACGGCGCGGGCTAAGCTGGCGGCAAACGCGAAATACTTGCCCCACTCGGAGTCTGCGGCAACCGCCACCCAGGCAGGAAGATCCAGTGCCTCAACAACCTGGTGACCTCCAGCCTGCAGGGCATCTCCAAGATAGCACCTAACAGCTCGTAGCTGATTGAGAAGTCACACAATGCAACGCACATGCAGGTCATTGACCCTGCCTGCAGGCTTCAGAACAGACTTCCAATAAAGTTGAAGTCTTTTCCCCTGGCCCCAACAGTAGAGACTTCGGCTTCAAGAACATTCGCCAAGTCGCGTTCAGCCGAGTCCGCCCACGCTTTATAGCCAGGACTGAGCAGTCTGCGAGCCCCACGGGCGCCCCCAGCGCCCATGGCCTCGAAGGCTTCTTGAGCGAGCGCCAGAGCACCATCCCAATCCCCAGGGCACGGAGCAGGTCCCACAGCAGCCTCAACAGGAAGGCCGGGGGGACGGCATAAGGCGAGAGCCTTGAGGTCGCCGAGCGAACTGTGAAATTGCAACGTGACAGGGCGACGGGGAGCGAGGGGGGAGTCGTCGGTGACCTTCACTTCCCTCAAGCAGAGCCCCAGGGCCTCCGAGAGACAAAATAATCAAAAGTACCAGTGGGCGCCGCACAGGGGAAGTGGGTGTGACCACTGGTGCTAATCACCGACGCCCCAAGTTTCTTGCAAAAGCCGGACCTCTCAAGGACCCCAGGCCAGAAGTTCCAGCCAGCCCCAACAATGAACTCACACCCAATTCCCTCGAGACGTTCCCCACGGCGCTAAAGATCTCCCAATTAGCTTCCGAAAGACCTTGGCTGTGGAAAAGATAGAGGGAGCAGGCGCAGAACGGCACACAACCAGGAACGTGCACCATGGCCGCGACGGCGCGCCCGTCGACCAAGATGTGCTGCTCATTCACAAAAACTCCAAAACCACTACGAGCAAGAACAGCAACTCCGCAACTGACTCCTCCACCTTCTCCAGGCACCCCAGGCGCCCAAACGCTGTTCCAGCCGATGAAGAGCGAAGGCTTGCATGCCTGGTCTATCGGTAGCTGATCCCGAATCCGATGCTCCTGCGCGAAACTATGTGCTAGTCAGAGGATTCCAAATAGGTCTCAAGCGTGCCCCAGGAATTCGTGTTGACCGTCGCAACGTTCAACCCCTCGGATAGAGGAACCATGGTAACAAGTCTCTCCCTGCTGGGCCGCGTGTGGGACCCTGGGGACACTCGAATATCATATGGAAACAGTGGGGCAAAAAAACTAACGCTTCCCCTGCAAAACTCCGGGCGCAACCCAAATGCGCCTAAAAAGTCTGATGCCCGCGGCTTGGACCCCGAAAAACGAGACGCTAAAAAGATTAAGTAACTTCGACCCTGGGTCTCGTTCGGAATCAACGTTGAGCCCCCCTGGGCACAACGCCAGGGGGAAGGGCCCTCAGTCATCCAAGCCCCCATCGACCCTGGCCCGGGGCTCTGCCTTAATTTGCTCGACGGCAAAACGCAGGTGCTGCACTGCCAGTGCCGACAGGGTCAAAAGGTGGGCTCAGACGATGCACTCGATGCTGCTCCAGCGGCCGCGCCTCCGGCAGAACTTCTCCACCCTCGGCAAGACGACGCTTCTTTGCAACCAGACACAGTGCGTGATCTCCATGCGCAACCCGAACCTTCTTACTGTTGTCTGCAACATGTTGGAACAACCTCTGCGCCAGCTCGTTTACTCCGACACCAGCGCCGCACGACAAAATTCGAACTCCCCCAAATCCAGTGTGCGCACCAACAAGCTGGCCAGTGAGAACAATGGATGATCTGCCGAACAAAAGACAACTGGCAATGTTAATTCGCGCGCGAAGAACTTTAAAACCCTAACAAAAACCAAATCAGGTCCAATAATACGCTACTGGACTCTTAAAAAAAACTCGAATCAACCGGCTGAAATGCGCTATATCTCTGCGAACACAAAACGGAAAAATTGAATTTGCAAAAACCTTCCAACTGAAATATGCGCAAATCTCGCAAAACGCGTCTGAACACGATGAAACGGCAACAATACAGAATTCGAAAGCTGGCGTGGAATACTCTATGAATGGCAACATAAACGCTTTTGTTTTTTTTCCTCACACCTCGCAACGAATGAACCAAGCCACACTAACGTTTCAACCTTATTAAAACGCACAAGAAAATTATTGCTAAAAGTGAAGCGGCAGGGAGAAGAAGAAAAAGAGGAGGGAGGGGGGACGAGAGAGAAAACGAGGCGACTAGGCGGGAAACTGCCAGTCCCTGCAGCGGCGCAGAGGATGATGCGCGAACGGAAGGCGACAGCTGAGCAGGTCGGCCCAAACAATGCCTGAATTTGCGACGTCTCGCAGTAAACCTGGAAACAAGATTGAAATTCGTGCACACATGGCGCGGCGACTACGCTGTCCGGCAGAAGGTTATAAACGTTGGCTAAACCCAACACAGAACGTCGGGCAAAATCGGAAGCGCGAAGCGGGAAGGGGTCCGCCAGATGCCGGGCGTGCCGGCGAGGGGAACGAGGGGTGGGGAGGAGCAGGGCAGAAGAACGAGGAAAAGTGGCCCGGGCTGAGGCCAAGGGCAGAACGATGGATAACGCAAGCATGGCGATGTCCCGTCTGACAGGGAGCGGAAAACCAAGGCAAAATTGAGAAAAACATCAAGGTCTCAAACTGCCAGAGACTGGGGAAATCGGTGTTCAACGGCGTTCAAAGGGGCGAGACCAGAAGAAAAGGCGAAATGGAATGCACATATCCTGTATTCGATGAAAAGTAAAACTTGGGCCTTATATTAGTAATAATGCTCGGCGACAATGCGATAACGTTTCGAACGAGACAAGGCCTAAAATCGCCCACCACATTCGTGCAAAAACTTACACACCGCATCTGACATAACAAGCTTGCAATCGAACCATACACCGAGAATTTAAAATTATCACAAAAAATCGGCTCGTAAAATAATGTGCTGGTTCTTCTTCGAAAATTCAAACAATCGCCGGCACGGCTCCATTTGTGCATACACGACTGCCCACTACTGGCAAAAATCTTGTGATCAAAACACGAAAGGAAAATAGAATATAATTATAGAAAAACATTTAGAATTCAATATTTTTAAAAAAAAATATATCTATAGATATTAATCGTCTTCAAAATTAAAACTGATACTGCAAATACTGAAATACCATAGAAAACACCATTATCCTAATTTGTTGTGACACCAGAAATAATTTATTCGATGGATCGCTGTCGTTGCATAATTAAATTACGGTTCTATTATTGAATTACGTAAAAACTCAAAAATATAATTAAAACAAAAAAACATTCAAATATAATGGACAAATCAACTCAATTTATATCGATCATAACGATGAATTTGTGTGTGCACATTGAGATGTTCCAATAGAAAAATAAAAAGAAACAAAACAAGACTGCAAGCCAAAGCGACGTGCAACGCGCGCATTCGGCATATCAAACAACTGAAAAGCGACGAAAAAAATACTGAACTCATTGCGCACTGATGCAAACGAAAACAATTTTGATCAACTGCTGTAAACAAAAAACACTATATCGCTAAACCCGCACGCAATCGAAACTTACTACAACCATCTTTGCAACTACAATGAGAAATGCATAATTCAATCACGAATAAAAAAACAACAAAAACAGAAAATTAAAAAAAAATGAGATGAACTTCTGCAAACTGAAGAAAACAAATAAAACGATTAATACTCTATTCGGTCTGCAAACGCCGATCCAATTTCAATCGATACGTCGAATAACAATCAAATAAAAACTTAATTGACAACCTTATAGTTCAAAAAATGCTTAAGAAATCTGTAAGCACCGAAAAATAATACGATGCGACCTAAACACGCAATGCTCTGCAATATGTGCGCACACATCTGCGAACACATAATTTGGACAAGAGAATTTAAATCAAATCTGATAAAAATTGCTGGTGCGCCGCTTCATTGGAAATACATCATGGTTTGAGCAAAATCCGCTAGAAAATCACGAATCAACTAATACAACCAACCTTTCTGACATGTCATGAATAACAAAACGCAAAAAACGTCAAAAAAACAAATACTCATCGTATTCTTATAGAAAAAAACAAAACGAAAAACTACATGCACACATATATCCAGAACAATTATACTACTTATCCAATGTATGAATAATAAAAGAAACCTGTATGTTGAATAATCTCATAGATTTCTGCGCGAAACATCGAACCATAAACGACAAATATCTGCAAATCTTATATATCAACTTAGACACAACAAAACACAACACAAAACACTTCCTTACGGTATTCAATTTAGCATAACTATTAAATAATTGGAATGTCGATATATATATATATATATATATGTATTCTCATACGCACCTCTCCGAGGGAGTAGAGCTCAGAGGGGATTAATGCGTCCGTGCGTCCGTGCGTGCGTGCGTCTTCGATTTTCCCGGCCGTTTCGCTCGGGACATCCTCAAAATTCTGAAAATCGGTGGCACCTCTCACGCAGATCGTGAAGGAGAGGTCCAAAAACACATAGGATTTTCAACATTTTAACATACAACCTTCAAAAACACATGGTAATTTCAATAATTTTGACCTCGATTCTCAGAAAATGGCGGTTTCGCCTGAGACATCCTCCCAAAATCAAACCCCAGATCCCTCCTCGGAGCCTTCTGGGGGCCTCCTGGAACCTCCTGGGGCCTCCTGGGGCTTTCTGGACCTTCTGGTACCCCTGACCCCGCCTCGGAGCCTCCTGGAGTTCTCCTGGGCCTGCTGAGGCCGCCTGGGGCCTCCTGGGGCTTCAGAACTACATGCACACACAGAGACACAAATCACGCCCAACACATCACACGCTAGACAAACATAACATACTCACACAACACCGACAACACACAAAAAGCACGCACCACACAAAGCACACATCACACACACAACACTCACAATCCTGGGGCCATCCTGGAGCCATCTTCTGGCCTCCAATCGCCTCCTGAGGCTTCCTGGGGGGCCCTGGTACACACATCGCAAGGTGTGGGCAACCCCACTTGGTCGAGCGGACTTCCTGTGCATGCACTCCTGCTTCAAACGCCCCTTCAGCATGTTGTATGAGCCCCAGGGCAACCGTGACACTTGTATATATATATATATATATATATATATATTAAGATATATATACTATATTATATAAAGATATTATCATAATTGTATACTTTTATAAAATATACATACATACATACATACATATATATATATATTCTCATACGCACCTCTCCGAGGGAGTAGAGCTCAGAGGGGATTAATGCGTCTGTGCGTCCGTGCGTGCGTGCGTCTTCGATTTTCCCGGCCGTTTCGCTCGGGACATTCTCAACATTCTGAAAATCGGTGGCACCCCTCACGCAGATCGTGAAGGAGAGGGTCAAAAACACATAGGATTTTCAACATTTTAACATACAACCTTCAAAAACACATGGTAATTTCAATAATTTTGACCTCGATTCTCAGAGAATGGCGGTTTCGCCTGCGACATCCTCCCAAAATCGAACCCCAGATCCCTCGGAGCCTCCTGGGGGCCTCCTGAGGCCTCCTGGGGCTTTCTGGACCTTCTGGTACCCCTGACCCCGCCTCGGAGCCTCCTGGAGTTCTCCTGGGCCTGCTGAGGCCGCCTGGGGCCTCCTGGGGCTTCAGAACTACATGCACACACAGAGACACAAATCACGCCCAACACATCACACGCTAGACAAACATAACATACACACACACAACACCGACAACACACAAAAAGCACGCACCACACAAAGCAGACATCACACACACAACACTCACAATCCTGGAGCCTCCTGGAGCCTCTTCTGGTATCCAAGTCGGGCCTCCTGAGGCTTCCTGGGGGGCCCTGGTACACACATCGCAAGGTGTGGCAACCCCACTTGCGCTCGAGTGCGACTTCGCTGTTGCATGTCGCTCCTGCTTCAAACGCCCCTTCAGCTTGTTGTATGAGCCTGGGCACACACGTGCCACTTGTATATATATATATGTATACATATATATATATATCGATGATGAATCGATATATCTCTATCTCTATCTGTCTCTATATATGAGTGTGTATGCGTATATGTATGCGTGTGTGTGTATACACACACATATATATGTATATATATATGTATATATATATATTATGTGTGTGTCTGTCTGTAACTGTGTGTGTATGTATATGTATATATAAGTGTGTGTGTACACACGTATACATACATACACACACACACATATATATATATATATATGTGTGTGTGAGAGAGAAAAATCAAACTATGCTGGATTGGTGAATTCTTTTGGGATGCCTCTTTTCTGGAACTTTCTTTCCGGGGCTTCCAAAAACCACGAAAATGGTCCAAATGGCCTGAGTTTTCCGGTCCCCTCCCCTGCGGCGTAAAAGAAACGCAGAAAACACTTTGTTTTTTGGTGTTTCGCCGCGGCTGGACGTAGCCAGGGGGACGGGAATGAGCAGGGGAGGTGAAGGGGATCCTGGGGGGAAAAGGAAAAAAATATGAGGAGTTGGTGAGGTTGGAAGAGGAGGAGGAGGAGGAGGAGGAGGAGGAGGAGGAGGAGGAGGAGGAGTCGAGGGGGCGGGGAGATGTAGGAACGAGAGTGGTATGACAACAGGGGTTGTGGTCATGTATAAATTGGGAAGCTTGGAAATTGGCGCGGATGGGTCAGGGGAGTACAGTAAAGGGGAAGAGGTGGGTGGGATGAAGGTTGAGAGTTGGAGGAGAGAATGAGTGTAGTGGAGGAGGTGGTGTGAGTGGTAGTTTATTGGTAAATATAGGAGGTGGTGGAGGGGGTGATAGGAGGATAGATTAGGAAAAGAGGAGGAGAAGGAGGAGAGAGGGGAGGTAGGAGAGGAGGAGAGAGGACAGGAGGACGGGAGGGGAGGCAAAAGGAGGAGGAGCAGAGCGGAGGGGGAGAAAAGAAGAATCCCACCAGCCCTTCAGGGCGTAGTTTAGGGTGTGGACGGGGCGTTTCGCGAGTCGCCGGGGCGTCCCAAATGGCCTCGGCGAAGAAGCCACAATCATTGGTTTTATTAGGGTTTGGGCCTCATTTTGACGTCTTCGGGGGCAGCGCCAATTGAGGGACCACCCTTCTTTGATCGATCTCCTCTGGAATGACCCCAAGAGCTTTCCCAAGGCTCCCAAAGGTGCTCCAAAAAGGACCCAAGAGGTGGCCAGGAGGCCCCAAGAGGCCCCTAATAGGTCCCCAGGATGCCCCAAAAGGCTCCCAAGAGACCCCGAAAGGCCCCCAGAGGCTCACCACAGGCAGCCAAAACGCTCTAAGAGGCCTCGGCGACAATGCCAAAATCATTGATTTTATCACGGTTTTGGCCACATTCTGGCCTCCTGGGGGGGGAACTGCTAAAAATGATTCCAAAAGTGCCTGGGAGAGCCCAAGATGACCTCCAAGATGGCTCAAAATATTTCAAAATGCCTCAAGATGGCTCCCGCGATGCTCCAAGAGGCCCCAAGACCGCCCCAACACGGCTGCAAGCGGCCATGGGACTCCCCCACAAGACCCCGAAGAGGCCCAAATCCTTCCAAAACCTTAAGAAAATAAGTGTTTTTGGCTTCTCGCCTCTTCGCTTCCGATGGCCATCCGAGGCCTCAAGATGGCTTCGCACAATGGTGGCTCCAAGAGCGCTCCCAAGGCTCCCGATAACGCTTCAAGAGGGCTCCAAAAGGCGCCCAGGATGCAGATTTCCTGACTGAGAAGCCCGAGCATTTCATGTGAGGTGAGCACGCGTTTGCTGTGTACGCCCGTTGTCGTTTCTCTCTCAAGCGAGCGCCCCCTCGCTTGTGTTTAGGGGGAAACGTTTTTTGACTGGAGGCTCCTGGAGAAGAGCCCGATCTGACGAAGATCGAGGCGTAGAGAGCGAGAGAAAGAGAGAGAGAGAGAGAGAACAAAAAATACCACTGCGCTATACCCAACTAGGCTTGCATGGTAGCATGAGCCCGTAGTTGACGCGGAACCTTGCGATGATATCGAGTGACGATCATCGGGAGAAGGTGCCAGGCTGGGACAGAGGCTCTAAAACCTGACGGACGTACAGACGGAAGGCTCTCCAGTACCAGGAGAGGACCAAAAGAGAAGAGAGGTGCCCGTGCGGCCCGAGGCTCGAGGCACGAGTCACGAGCAGGGCCGAAGTCACGGTCGAGCGCTGCAAGCCAGGCTGGCTCTCCAGAGTAGACGGGGTCGAGAGGCTTCTGGCATGGTTCGAGCGAAGTTGTCGCGTCAAGCTGTGCCTGATGTCGGCCATGAGCCGGAGACATTGCTGATAAAGACGAAGCGCCGGAGGCTCGAGGCGATGCAGCAATGGACGGACCGCTTCGAGACAGATTACCGGTACCTCCGACGCGCGCTTGCGCGCGCCCTAGGACAGTCGGTCCCAATGTCCAGCTCCTCATCGACGGTCCAGGAGACGTCCGGGCCATGGAGGTGGATCGAGAAGGACTGGCCGTTCGACTCGGAGTGGACATGGGGGTGCACGGACGGACGAGGCGACAACGAGACTGAGGGCTCCCGCCTCTGGAGTGCAGCAGCCCCGGACGCTGACGCTGAGGAGGAGCTCGATGAGGTGCCAGAGGTCTTTTCAGAGCTTGTTCTCGGCTGGCTGATGCTCGCGCGCTCAGGTCTTGACTCCCGCGAGAGATCGGCGACCTTGACCGCGACAGGAGGATCGCTCGACATTGACATCATGCGCGAGACACTGATATCGAGCTGGGAAGATGATGACCTAGCCGAGCGCGACGGACAGGCCAAGTACCCGACGGCATATGCAGCCCAGCTTGGAGAGGATGATCGTACATGGCTGGGCGCCTGGGAGGACGACCTGGACGCCGGCAGCTCCGCGGCGGGTCAGGAGCCTCCGGGGATGTGCGACGAGGAGCCAGACAAATCCGAGGCAGATCAGGACGACATCGAGACGTACTTGGCAGCCCAGCACGAGGAGGCGGAGGCCCTGGCCGCGATCCACAGCGCCCAGCGGGCCCTCCGCCAGGCTCGCGAGGCACAGGCGGACAATCGCCTAAGCTGGGGTTTCTACCGGGGAGGGCGACCGGCCAACCCCGCCCAAGGGCGGAGGCCGAGGAGCTAGCGGAGGATCCCCAGCGGGATCGCGCCGGCCGATGGGCCACCAATTCGGAGGCAGGGGCCAGCTCAAGCCACCGAGCAAGGGCAAGAAGAAGTGCACGAAGTGTGGTGGAGCTCATTGGCTGCGGGAATGTTCTGACCGCCGTGGCCCGCGCCTCCGAGGTGGCGCGGCGAACGCGCCAGACGCGAGCGCGAAGGTGGCCACCTGCAGGAAGGAGCTGAAGTTCAACCTCGTGGCCGCGATGGCTGCCGAGCAGGAGTGTGGGGGCTCGACGTGCGAGGCGATGTCTGCAGAGCAGACCATCCGTGAGGGCGAGGGGGTCGTCGACCTGGGTTGCGCGGGCGCCGTGGGAGGGGGGCGCGCGCTTGACGTCGTTGCCCGCGAGAATATGAAGAAGTGCGGGGAGACGCGGCTCCAGGAGGCGAGCCTGGACTACCGCCCAGTGTGCGCCTTCGGGAACGGCGAGAAGGAGCGCGCCCACGGCCAGGTGAAGCTCGGGATCGCGGGCGCGGGCGTGCAGGGAGACATCGCCGTCGACGGCTTTGCGAAGGACGTCCCGATCCTCGTGTCCAAGAAGGTGCTGAAGAAGCTGGGGTCAGTCGTGGATTGCGACACCAGTGTCGCAGTGTTCGTGGAGCTGGCCCCAGACGTCCCAAGTCCAGCTTGAGGAATCGCTAGATGGGGGCCACTACTACATGAGCGTAGTGGATGGCCTCCTCGAGCAGAAAGTCGAAGACCCACGCGAGCCGCAGAACTTCATCGAGACCAGCCGGCACATCTCTGACAGAGGCGGGCGGAGTGCAATTGCGAGCCGGACCTCAGAGCAGGGCCCGGATCGGCGCGCAGTGCGAGACGAGGAATGCTCGAGGCTTCTTTGTCCCCTCTCTCGCAAGCCACAGCGCTGGCCAAAGTTCGGTCGAGCTAGAATCGAGAGCGCAGTCCGAGTGGTCACCAGATCCTGGCGGGGGTCACGGACGCGTCCATAGCCGTTGCGGCTCGAGGCCGGCGCGATCTCCAGCAGGTGGAATGATCGACTCAGTGGGGCATCTAACACCGCCACGCCTCCCATATCATCCATATT
>CAUYUJ010005522.1:0-45000 GCA_963575745.1 Prorocentrum cordatum
ACCATCATCATCATCCTTATCATTATGCTTATCCTTATCCTTATCCTTAGCATCATCATTCTTAGCATCCTCATCAGCATCATCATCAACATCCTCCTCCTCCTCCTCATCATCATCAGCAGCAGCATCATCCCACCCTCCTCCTCTTCCTCCTCCTCCCCTTTCTCCTTCCTCTTCCCTCCTCATGTCTCCTTCCCCCTTCTCCTTCATCATCTCCCTGCCTCCCCTTCCCTCCTCATCGTCGCCCCCCTCCTGCACGGCGACGCCTGTCACCTGTTGGGCGCCTGCTGGCCCCCCCGCCCTTCCACGCGCGCGCACGCGCTTCCACGTTGGAAGCTTTCTTCCTCCCAGGTCGGGTCCCTTGCCTGCGGCCCCGTCTTGCCCCGTGGAAACGCGTGCCCCGTGCGCGCGCGGCAGGCGCACGCTGGGTCCCCCTCTCCGCGCGCGTGCTCTGGCCATCGTTCGGACGTCCAGTCCCCGTGTTGTTGTTCGGTCTCGTGCGTGGCTTTTTCGCCAGATGATCCAGGATGCTCCTCGATGGTCCCCCGCCGAAGAAGAAATGCACGCGCCCGAGCGATGCCAAGTGCTCTTGCGTGTGAAGAATAGAGCTCGCCACCCCCAAGCTGGGTCGCCCCGGGGCCCCGTGGGGCACGCCGAGACGTGTGCCCCGCGCGCAGGCGCCCGGGGCAGGTTGGCCCGCCCCCCCCTCTCCGCGCACGCCTGTTGAGCGGGTGGAGAACTCGGCTCGGCGGCGACGATAGGGGCGAAGAGCCCGGGGGCGGGCACTGCACGCATTCGCCCGGGAGCCTTTTCGAAGGCACAGATCCTCGGCGCACCTGAACACTTGTGTTGCTCTCCCCTGGGCCATTCGCCCCCATCGTCGCCTCGGAGGAGAGGTGCCCACACCGCTGCCCTGTCCTCGTTTTCCCCCCCTCCTGGGTTAAGTCGGGCCCGTCCCCCTACAGGAGGAAGATTCGAAGACAGTCAAAAAATGGCCAGGGGATGATTCTTTGACCATTTTTGACCCTTCGGGGGGTACGTTGCGAGTATGTTGAATTGCTCTCCCCTGGGCTACTCGCCCCTCGTCGCCTCTGATCGACACAGATCATCGGCGCACCTGAATCCATGTATTGCTCTCCCCTGGGCTACCAAGGGCTCCCAACTTCGCGCTTCGCGCTGCGCGAAGCGCGAAGTGCGAATAACTTCGCGCTCTCGCGCCGCCTCCCAGAGAAGAAGAGGAGGATGAGGGATCGGAGCCGAACCGCGAAGCGCGAAGCGCGAATAACTTCGCGCCCTCGAGGGCGCCCCGATCGCCCTCGAGGGCGAACAACTTCGCGCCCTCGAGGGCTGCTCGCCCCTCGTCGCCTCTGATCGGCGCCCTCGAGTTCCGGTCCCTCGCCCGCGGCCCCGCCGTGGCCGGAACGCACGCGGGAGCACGAGCCCGCGCGCGCGCGCCAGGCGCACGCGGGGCCCCTCCTCTGCTGGGCCCACCCCCGCCGCGCCCACCCCCTCCTGCTCCTGCTCCTGCTCCTGCTCCTGCTCCTGCTCCTGCTCCTGCTCCTGCTCCTCCTCCTCTTGTTTTTTCTTCTTCTTCTTCTTATTAGTATTATTATTATTCTTCTTCTTATCACATTAAAAATTATTAGCATCATTAGTATTACGGTGATTATTGCCATGATTATTGTGATAGGTCTTCTTATTATTGTGTTATTACTATTAATAAATTAGTACGATGTCTCGTCTTCTTATCGTCTTCATATTACTGTGCTGCTTATTCTTAGTACCATTATCATGTTTCTCTCTTCTTCCTCTTCCTTCTCTTCCTCCTCCTCCTCCTCCGCACCTCCTCCCCCTCCTCCTCCTCCTCCTCCTCCTCCTCCTCCTCCTCCTCCTCCCTCTCCTCCCCCTCCTCCTCCTCCTCTCCTCCTCCTCCTCCTCCTCCTCCTCCTCCTCCTCCTCCTCCTCCTCCCCCTCCGCGCGCGGTCTTCTGCGTGCATAGAATCGGGGAGACGCAAGACTCGGGTACGGGAGACTCGGGCTGGCCTGACGGGGGCCATCATAACAATGACGAGACCCAATCTGAAATTTGACGCGGGCTCCCGCTGCAGACATCCCACGAACACGGGACCGTCAAATCCAAGACGCGCTCGTCCAGAAAAAAATTGGCAAACCCGAGTTCTGGCTTACTCGAGTCTTACGCTTCCCCCGAAGAAGTCGCCACCTGCAAGGCTGCAAGGTGGGTCCCTTCGCTTGCGGCCCCGCTGTGACCCGAAGCACGCGCGGAACGCACGCGTGCCGAGACCCATGCTGGAGAGCGCACCCTCCGCGCACGTGCTTTTACGTGTCCAACTCCGACGCCTACTGCTCGCCACTCTTCTGGTGCAAGGCCTCTGGCGCGCAAACTAAAAGACTGGGCCGAGCCCGTATCGGCGGTGGACAAACCTCCCTTCTTTAGTAAACCTCCCCTTAGTGAAAACAGCCTGGAACCGAAACTGATTGACCAGGACCCGCACAAATGACGGCCGCGACGCCCTCTCGCGAACCGAAGACGGCCGATTCCTTAATCGACGTGTCAGGGTAGGGGGTCTATCCACATCCGACCTTACCAGGACAGCGGGCACAATGCCCAACAACAGATGTTGTCCGAACCAACGGCGGCCGCTGTGGGGCAGGCGGCCTTCTGCCTCACGTGGACACAGCCCGCGGCGACACCGACAACGAGCCCCGTTCACAATGCACAGGGACTGCTGTCGGTCTTGGCACCTGCTCTCTTTCATGATGGCCGCGAACTGGACCGCAGACCGAGAATCGGTCCCCCGAACCGAACCGGCCGAACCGTCGACCCGAACTGGCAGAACCGGACCGAACCGGCCCAGCGAACCGAATCGGCAAAGACCGAACCGGCCCGCCGAACCGGGCTGGCCAGACTGGACGCGACCCCGCCGGCGGGTCTCGCGAGAGAGTCAAGCGAATCCCAGGACATCCCCCCAGCGCCCCTAGTGTCCCCCCCCCCATCGTGCCCTCCCCCTCGTCGACCTACGGCAGAAGAAGGTCGTTCAAGAACGGGAGACCCCCCGCCGGTCACAACGCACAGAACGTCCGAGGGCGCCCCCCGAAGGATGCACACGAGCATCCAACAGACCCAGAGATCCGATGTCGCGATTTTTTCAATACGCGGCCCCCGGAAGTCTCGACCCACTCCCCAGGACCGGTTTTTCATCCGGAGTCGTTTTTTGACGGTCCCGAGGCCCGGCGAGGGCCCCTACCATATGGATCGGGGCCCCTTTGATTTCCGGAACAGAACTTAAGTTCAATTTTCCGAACCTTGTCTTTCCGCCCCTTAACCTTAAACTTAAACTTAACCTTAAAATCGCCCCTTAACTTATCTTCCGTACCTTAGAGTCGCCCCTTAAAGTCGCCCCTTAAAGTCGCCCCTTAACCTCAAAATAGCCCCTTAAAGTCGCCCATGTATATAGATTTATGGTAGCATACACCTGGCACCCCCCTGTGGGTAGGCGGATTCAGCCGACGCGTGTGGAGTTCACGTTGACCGCCCGTTTAGGGTTCACGCTGAATTCACGTTTGGGGTCTTCGTTGAACGTACGTTTGGGGGTCACGTTAACCGCGCGTTTGGGGTTCACGCTGAAATCACGTTTAGGGTCCTCGTTGAACGGACGCTTGGGGTTCACGCTAACCGCACGTTTGGGGCTCACGTTGAAGTCACGTTTGGGGTCCTCGTTGAACGGACGTGTGGGGTTCACGCTAAGCCCCTCAACCTCAAGGTCGCCCCTTAAACTCGCCATCCTACACCTGGAACCCCCTCTGTGGGTAAGCGGATTCAGCCGACACGTTTGGAGTTCACGTTAACCGCACGTTTGGGGTTCACGCTGAATGCACGTTTGGGGTCCTCGTTGACAGTACGTTTGGGGTTCACGCTGACCGAGAGTTTGGGGTTCACGCTGA
Organism: Prorocentrum cordatum; assembly: GCA_963575745.1. Classification (NCBI taxonomy): domain Eukaryota; class Dinophyceae; order Prorocentrales; family Prorocentraceae; genus Prorocentrum; species Prorocentrum cordatum. Next base: position 3,964 of record CAUYUJ010005522.1, read on the forward strand.
AATCACGTTTGGGGTCCTCCTTGAACGTACGTTTGGGGTTCACGCTAACCGCACGTTTGGGGTTCACGCTGAAATCACGTTTGGGGTCCTCCTTGAACGTACGTTTGGGGTTCACGCTAACCGCATTTTTGGGGTTCACGCTGAAATCACGTTTGGGGTCCTCGTTGTACGTATGTTTGGGGTTCACGCGAACCGCACGTTTGAGCTTCACGCTGAAGTCACGTTTAGGGTACTCGTTGGACGTACGTTTGGGGTTCACGCTGAGCGAGCGGTTGGGGCCCACGCCTGACGCATTCCGAGAGAATTCATTACATCACAATCACGTCGTAGCCGTTACGGTTGAAGCACACATTGAGGCTCTTTGTTTGTCCTGGCCACATGTCCATTCAGAGTAGACAGCCCCGCGAGATTGCAAACCCATGTGTCCAACAAGATGAGATTTCGGCAGTGGTTGGAAAATTCAAAGGCACCAGGAGTTGGACGGACAGTTTGTTTCCTCACATTGTGAAAGATCAGCACAAGGTGACACCGACTATGATGGCAACAGTGGCGCCCTTGCTTCAAGGATTTCTAGACATTGTATTCGAGAACTGTGTATTATCAATGCCGAAAGTCGAGACAAGCATCCTGAGGTCCATCCCCGATAGTGAGAAGCCCCCCGCTAACTATTGCCAAACTCGCTGGGTTACAGAGATTGCAGACCACGTGCGGCTCGTCTTTAACACACTTCGATTGTTCAAGATGGAAGATGATAACCAGCATACTACACCTTCAGGGCGGCGCCGCTACCCCAAGACTGGCGGGTTCAGGAAGGCTATGACAGCAACGGACAGTACCCTTGTGCACGGTTTGCTCAAGCTGATGAAACTCAGTGACAAGGAATGTTTATCTGATGACGCACATTCGGCCACATCTTTGGTTTCCGCCAAATCTATTGTTCCAGTGCACGGCACGCCCGTCGACACGCGCTCCGCCTTGCTCGTTCGCTACAGATCGTTATTCAACCAGAAGTCGCCGCCCAAGACACCCAAGGACGACATCGTCGACGACAAGGGCGACGACAAGGGCGACGACAGCGACGAGGGCAAGGACAACTGCAAGGGCGACGGCAGCGACAAGGGCAAGGGCGACGACAGCGACGACGACAACGACGACATCAGCAAGGACACGGGCGACGACATATGCGACTCCACCGTCACGTACCCCGATGACAAGCAGGCCGCGCAGGCGATCTACGACGAGGCTGGCGTTTTCCAGGGCATCATGGGCGGCCCGAGCTTCCTCCAGCAGAGGCCGCAGGACCGCAAGACGACTGCCAAGGCGCAGTTTTGGATCTCAACCGAGATCGAAAAAGAGTGAGGGAGGAGGAGGAGGGAGGAGGAGGAAGAGGAGGGGGAGGAGGAGGAGGAGGAGGAGGAGGAGAGGAGGAGGAGGAGGAGGGAGGGGAAGGAGGAGGAGGAGGAGGAGGAGGAGGAGGAGAACCATGGGTCACCCCGTGCGTCTCGGCAGCGTCTTGTTTGCGCAACTCTGCTCTGTAACGACCCCCATCCCCCGTTCGTTCAGGGAAGCTGGGTGGGAGGTAGGGAGGAGGGAGGAGAAGGAGCGAGAGGGGGGAGGAGGGAGGAGGAGGAGGAGGAGGATGGAGGAGGAAGAGGGCGGGTGGGAGGAGGGAGGAGGAGGATTAGTTTAGTCGGGCTTTGATGTGAACACCCTCGGGATCTAGCAGATTTTCGGTGTGAAAGTCGAGCTTCAGTATGAAATTCCCTGGGATCCCCATAGGCTCTTCGAAAGCGCTTGCAGGGCAAGCAATCGTCCACGGTGCCCAGGCGTGGGAAGCCAGCCGCGCCCCAGAAGTCGTCGCTGCTGGACTCGCCCCCTGCCCCTGCGGAACCCCTTCACCCAGTGACGCCCCGTGCCGAGAAGCAGCGCAAGGTTGCGCGCAGTGCCGAGAAGACGTCGGAGCCCATCTTCGTTCGGCCCAAGAAGTCAGGCCCCACTCACGAGGATCGCCCCCGCATCGAGCTGACCGCCTTCACCGAAACGAACAAGAGGACCCACATTTGGACGACGGCCAAGCCAGAGGAGTTTGCAGCAGCGGACCGCCTTTTCGCAGCCATGCAAAAAGAACCGATGACGAAGGCAGAGGCACTTCGGCTTCGAGATACGTTTCTGGGGAAGGCCAAAGAGCCCAATCGTGCTACGTAGGAAGTGATCTACGACTTAGGCTTAAACGTTTGATTTCGTCTAGCGAGCCTGCTCCAAGTGACCCATCATGTACCTGTGAATACGGGCGCACGCAGGCACTGGCGCATCGAATGACTGTGCCCACGGCGAGCCCTGAAAGATTCGAACCACAGATTTTCCCCACCCCCAAAACACAGTGCCCCTAAGAAAACACCCACCCGCCGAAGCGGGGGGGGAACGAGGAGAACGAGGAGGGGGAGGATGAAGGCAATCAAAAACAAAAAAAAACAACAAACAATGAACAACAAACAACAATGAATCAAAGCAACAAAAACACAAACAACAAGCAACAAACAGACAATGAACAACCCACAAACAATAAGCAAACATAAGGACATCAACGCACATCAAAACAATCAAAATGAAAACAAACATCGTAGACATTTTGGCTCGAGGAAGTTCTTGCGCCAGACGCATCTCGAGAGTGATCTCCGCGGGCCACGGTCAGAGCATGGCCCCGAAGCGCAAGCCCATGAAGACCGTCGCCAAGCCCAAGAAGAACATTGCCAAACGCCCAGCAGCGGCCCCAGCAGCGGCCCCAGCAGCGAAGACCAGGAGGTCGTCGGCAAACGACGGCAAGGAGATGTGGCAGATTGAGGCTGCGGACGGCTCCATGTCAAAAGCCACGCCAGCCACGTTCAAGGAGGAGACCGCGCTGGCCATTCGCAAGGATGGCGAGCCAGACCAACGGCAGACGTCGCTTGCCCAGCGCCACGTCTTCACGAGCTCCAGGGAGAGCATCGACCCCGAGGACTTGAAGAAGTACGACTTCTACAAGAGTAAGGAGTGCCAGATCAAAGGGAAGGAGCGCTTGGCCAACGAGATCATCAACGCGTACGTGCCCAGGGACGCAAGCTACGGGGCCAGCATCGAGCCAGACACCCGCGCCTTGGCGCGCGTGAACACGAGGGAGCACACGAAGAAGGACGCGGAGCTCTCCACGAGCATGAAGAGGAACATCATGATCGCGACGGTCTCCAACGGCAACAAGCACGCCTTCCAGGAGGCAAAAGACGAGGGAGACGTGTGGACCGACCCCGAGGACGAGACCCTCTACCAGTACTCGCTGAAGACGAAGAAGAACACGGACAGCCGCAGTTCGAAGAAGGTTGCCACGGAGGTGTGGAACGTCAAGGGCAATAAGAACTTCATGGGCAGCGTGGCGCACATGATCGAGGACGGTGAGAAGCCCGAGTGGATGACCATCCAACGCACGCCGAAGAACGAGCGGAAGTCCATCAAGGACTAGATATCCTCCTCGACGTCTTAATGTTGTTCCTTCTCCTCCTCCTCACCCTACTTCTCCCTCATTCACCCCGTCCGCCCGCCAGGACGACTGCGCCGACGAGACCGACATGATGCTGCTCCAGAACTGCCACGACAGCTTGACGAGTGTGAGCCTCGACTTGCAGCGCATGGCTCCGCAGGTGTGCCGTATCTCCACGAGCTCGGTGATCAAGCGCCTGGCGCAGGAGGGCGTCGACCTCTTGAAGCAGGCCGCGAAGCCGTCTGAGGTAGTTCAGAAGTTGCTGCTGACGGATCCTTCGAGCGTGCGCAAGTTGGCAGCAGAGGACGCCCTGATCTCTGCAGGGAAGGTCTACGAGCAGTTACCCGAGGTCCATTCGCAGCTCAAGGGGATCATCGACACCGACAAGAAGAAAAAACTGGCCGCCCTCAAGGCCTAGACGGTGGCAGTGAGCACCCTCTGCGTTTTGCGCGGAGGAGGGGGAGTAGGAGGAGGGGGGAGGAGGAGACGGAGGAGGAGGCGGAGGAGGAGGAGCAGGAGGAGGAGGATGAAGGAGCAGGAGGATAAGGGGGAGGAGACGGCGAGATGTGGAACAACAATATGTTAGTGTATGTATCTTAGATTTATATTAGATGTATCTATTTTTTCAGCGCCACGTTTGCGACCGCAAGCTTCCAGACGCCAGCGGGGAGCACCACTGGGATTACCTTCGAGACACCAGCGGAGAGCACTGCTGGAATTACATTCGAGGCACCAGCGGAGAGCACCACTGGAAATACATTATACGTTGTATAGTGTTGTGCATTCGATGTGTCTTAGGGTTATCTTAGATTTATCATAGATTTATCTTAGATTTATCTTAGATTTATAGTAGCTTTATCTTAGATGTGTCGTAGATATGATTGTCAATTATCTTAGATGTATCTTAGAATTGCCAAAACTACGATACCATGTCTTAGATTCAGCAGATCTAAGATAAATCTAAGATAAATTCAGGATATCACGATCAAATCTAAGATAAATCTAAGATAAATCTAAGATAACTCTAAGATAAATCTAAGATACATCTAATGAACACTCTACAGCGTAGACTGTAATGCCAGTGGTGATCTCCGCTGGTGCCTCGACTGTAACTCCAGCGGTGCTCCCCGCTGGTGCCTCGAAGGTAATTCCAGTGGCGCCCTCCGCTGGTGTCTGGGAGCCTGCGGTAGCACGCGTGGCGCGAAAAGGAATACACACATCTAAGATACATCCAAGATACATCTACGACACACACCCGATACGCATATCATACGGATGCAGATGAGGAGTGGGAGGATTACGTGGAACAGACTGTGGGAGGAGGACTGTGTTTATGTTCTAAGACCGTTCAGAAAATGAGCTGCGCCAGAGGAGAGAAGAAAATGATGATGATGTGGGGGGAGGGGCAGGAGGGGGAGGAGGAGGAAGAGGACGAGAAGCAGGCGGAGGAGGATGATCAGGAGGAGGAGGTCACCATATGCATTCGGACATCTCTGGGGGTCCCCAGGTGACTTGCCCTGGCCTGCACATACATAGCGTGGTGCCCGCTGCTCTGTGCCAGTGCATGCGAGCGCAGGCTCGCGGTGCTGGACTCACGCCCCTTGCAAAATAATATCGCCATGCAGGGGGGCGCAAGTCGTTTTTTTTTTCGTGCGTGGGAGCTCCCGCCAAACGCCAGGTGGACACTCGAGCTAGGCAGCTGGCAAAGACGGAACAGACCGCGCTCCGAGAGGGCGGCGACTCGATACGACGAGCGGGGAGGGGCCCTGCGCAGTCTCACACCGACCTGCGTCGTTATATCCCCGACCCAAAACCTATAGACAAGAGCCCTGACGGAGTGACGGGCGCGGTTAGTTTGAGGGGCCCCACTCAGCGTTTGCTGACACCATCAGTGCTTACACACAGAGATCCCCACATAAGTGCTTGCACTCAAAGGTTCCCAATCAGTGCTTGCTGCCCCAACCAGTGCTTGCATTCAAATATCACCAAATAAGTGCTTGCACTCAGAGGCCCCCTCTCAGTGCTTGCTGCCCCAACCAGTGCTTGCACTCAGATATCCCCAAAGAAGTGCTTGCACTCAGATATTCCCACCCAGTGCTGGCTGCCCCAACCAATGCCTGCACTCAAAGATCTCCAAACAAATGCTTGCACTCAGAGATCCCCTCTCCGTGCTTGCTGCCCCAAGCAATGCTTTCACTCATCGATCCCCAAACGGCTCCTAAAACATACTTGTTACACGGCCCCTAAACCATTCCTGCAGCACGGCCCTTAAACATCCCTCATGCACAGCCCCTGAAACACCCTCAAAACACAGCCCCTAACTTTTCCCCAGGGCACGGCCCAAAACAACATCCCTAAAGCACGGCCCCTAACGCGTCCCTAAAGCACGGCCCCTAAAACATCCCTAAAGCACGGCCCCCTGAAACATCACTAAAGCACGGCCCCTGAAACATCCCTAAGGCACGGCCCCTGAGACATCCCTAAGCACGCCCCCTAAAACACCCTAAAACACGGCCCCTAAAACATCCGCATTGCACGGCCAAGCATGTTACGTAGCTAGTACATGTCCCAAGCCAAACGGGCCCATGATCATCGATTGCACTCGTGAATGGCACGGGAGGTGGTCGAATTGTTGAGCCCTGACTTACGTCATCGCCCTCATCAGACCTGTCATTACATCATCCCCCCTTCCTGTACCCGTTGTGGCTCGAGTGGTCACCCTCAGCTCTCATGCCAGGGCGGCAGCAGAAGCGTGCACGACTGGAGGACCTCGATGCAACGCATGGCACTGCAGGCTACACGGGTAAACCACTTGTTGCTTGGGAAACTGTTTTTACATTCGAGGGGCATCTGGTTACATCCCCCCGCTCTTCCGAATCAAGCCCCCGAGGCTCAACAGGAACCGAGGGCAGGGCTCGGGATCGGAAATCAATGCCCAAGAACGCCCCACTTTGACCAAGACGTGACACCAATATCTTGGATGGAGGATCGAGGCATAAGGGCACAACGGTGGAGGAGGGACATGAGGGAGGACAGGAGGAGGGAAGAGGCTAGAATAAGTGATGTTTGAAGTCAGTCTGCAGGCACGGTCTAGCAAAGAGGGTCTCGATTTGATTCAGAGATGGTCCTGGGGCGAGATCAGCGCAACACACGTGCAGAAAAAGGCTGCTCTTGCATTATCTGACCAGCGCAGGCTACTGGTATCAAAAGGATTGAGCCCAGACAACGCATCGAACACATTGACAATGTTGAGTTCTCTTGGTACCAACGGTACCCATAGTAACAATTGCAAGCGAGACTTGGATGAATGGATCGGTGATTTGAACACCCCCCGTGCTTCCTTGTACAGCATCGAAGTGAAGAACGATTCTGCTCGCTCGGTGGAGTCTGTAATTGAACCTTGTAAGTTGCCGTTTCCGCTACCGCACCATCTGTTCGCGTGGATGTTTGAGTCGCAGCCGACAAAGTTCACCGACGCATTCCTGGGCCCAGGCGGCGGGCCTTCAACGCTCGAGGGGTTCTGGCGCGAGCTCGAATCACGTGGCGACCCGAGGCTCGCGCACCACCCGATGCGGCGCATTCCTCGGTGGAGACAGAGGGCTATCCCGATCATGTTGCACGGGGACGCCGTCCCTGTGGTGGCCTGCGGTCGGGCAACAGCTGAATCTCTCGATTGCACATCATGGTCATCGATGTTCGCTAAGGGGCAGGTGACAAGCCAGAACATGTTGATATTCAGTTGCTTTGAGAGTTGTAAATACACGTTGACTATGGATCAGGCTTGCTCTTTAATTATGTGGTCGTCCCAGGCGTTGTACAGAGGCACGTATCCGAAGGCGGACCATCTCCTCCAAGAGTATGCGCCTGGAACCAGTGAGGCTATGTTGGCAAGCTCTGGTGCGACACTAGGTGGCGATTACTTTTGTGTGATTTTGTGCATCAAAGGGGACCTCGACTATTACGCGAAGTGCCTCAGATTGAAACATTACCAGAAAAACGATTTCTGTGAGTACGACGACTGCGACATGAAGCACCATGACCCTGCTACGCGCCCGTTCAATTTCACCAGACGTTGCGAGTGGAAAAAAAAGCACAGCCCTGCAGAATGGCGTCGTAAGCGTGGCGACGCGATGCACGTAGTGTTTCGGGCATTTTCTTTTTTTCTGTCAGTGCTGAACGTCGAAGCAGATGAACTCCACATATTATGGATCGGCCTGTGTCAGTACGCACTCGGGAGTATATTATGGTTATTGTGGTTCCGAACCCTCGGTGGTTCAGCCAAGGAAAACATGATGCAGGTTTGGTCTGAGATCCAAAGGCATGGAGGTTGTAGCTACAGCAGCATCACGCTCAAGAAATTTATGAATGAAAAGACCGTGGGACGAGTATCCAAAATTAAAAGGCAGGGGGGCTCAAGCAATCAGCCTTGTCAAACCTTTGCTTCACGTGTGGCCATCGCATCGCTCGGGTGATATAGTATATGAGCCCGTGCTGGGCCTCCTTGAAGCACTTTTTGAGCTGACTGATATTGTAGACTCGAACGCAGGCGATTTGTTTTTACCTTTATCAGATTTCGCTGTGTTGGAGACTGCAACTGACAAATATTTAAGGTATCATTCCCAATGTGGCCTACTCGTCGATCGCTAAGGCCTGTGTCTGTTTTCAGACGTGCCAAAACTACACTGGGCGTTGCACTGGTGTGCGCGCAGCCGTTTCATCAACCCACGCAAGGTAGCTTGCTGGCTGGATGAGGATTTTATGCGGCATTGCAAATTTCTCGCGACATATGCTACCCGAAGGACCGCAAAGCACAACGTGCCGTGTGCGCTCATGCCTCGTTATCTGAAAGCCATTTCCTTGACCCAGGAAGTCGTTTCCGACTGAGCTGATGGAAACGTGAAAAACACACACATGTTATAATATGGACACGAAAGAGGCCACAAGATGCCCCAAAGGCCCCAAAAAGGCCCCCCAAGAGGCCCTAGAGTAGCCCCTAAGAGGCCCCCAATAGGCCACTAAGAAGCCCCAAGAGGCCCCCAAGAGGTCCCCGGAGGCCCCAGAGAGGCCAATCACGAGATCCAACATCAATGTTGCCCCCAATCCACCACCAATGCACGGTGGCGGACGGGCCGAAGGCCATTGGGTAACGATGATACAAGTAGGAGGGAAAATGACCATGATGATGGAGAGAGTAAGGAGGAAAATGTGGTGGAGAGGATGAGGAGGAAAAGGATGAGAAGAAAGAGGAGGAGGACGAGGAGGAGGAGGACGACGAGGAGGACGAGGAGGACGAGGAGGACGAGGACGAGGAGGAGGAGGACGACGAGGACGAGGAGGAGGAGGAGGAGGAGGAGGAGGAGGACGAGGAGGACAAGGAGGCGGACCTTGCGGCCCGACCCCGCGCCCCCACCCGCCCTGGCTGCGGCGGCGGCGGCGACCCCGCGCTGGCCGAGGACCAGCCGAGGGGGGCCTGCCTTCTCCTCCTCCTTCTCCTCCTCCTCCTCCTCTTCCTCCTCCTCCTCCTCCTCCTCGTCCTCGTCCTCGTCCTTTTCCTCCTCCTCCTCCTCCTCCTCCTCCTCCTCCTCCCCCTCCTCCTCCTCCTCCTCCTCCTCCTCCTCGCTCTAGCTACTCGTTTCGCCTCGCAAGTAGGGCTCTGGTCCACCCCGCGCGTGCATCTTCGTACGTAGTCTAGTGGGGGCGCGACTATGGGCGCCCTTACCCCGCCCCTTAGATTCGCCCCTTAGATTCACCCCTTAGATCGGCGCCCCTTAGATCCGCCCCTTAGATCCGCCCCTTAGATTCACCCCTTAGATCTTAACTTAAATCCGTCTCCTAGATCCGCCCCTTATCCAAAATTGCACTTAACTTAGAACTTAAAACTTATCTTAGATCTCTGGATCTAAGGGGCGCCGATCCATATGGTAGGGGCAGAAACTCGCGAAAAACCTCCGTCTCGATCTTCTCAATGCGTTGGATCTCTGGGGAGCACGCAGAACAGCAGGGGCCCCCCCCGAACCCACCTCGATCTTGTGCCCCCCGGTCCGACGCCACTCTCGCTGGGGCGGCCGACGTGGCCTTCGGGCCATGGCTCGGCCCTCTGGCGGCCGTGGAGGACGCTTCCGGCACCCCCCGGGCACGCCCTCGACGAGGCGCCCCCCCCGGGGGGGGGGGGGCAGCGCTCCGCCGCCCCGGAGGCAGCCCCCTTCCTGCTGGCCCCGGGAGCCCGACCGAGGGCCCCAGCAGCGGCCGAGATCGAGGGGCGCCCGGGTGGAGATCGGCGGCGGGAGAGGGGCCTTCTCGGGAGCCCTCCGTCGTCCTTCCTCCCAACTCCCTCTTTCACCCTCCTCCTCCTCCTCCTCCTCCTCCTCCTCCTCCTCCTCCTCCTCCTCCTCTCTCCTCCTCCTCCTGCCTCCTCTTCCTCCCTCCTCCTGCCTCCTCTTCCTCCTCCTCCTCCTCTCCTCCTCTCCTCTCCTCCTCCCCCCTCATCCTCATCCTCATCCTTCGTCTCCCCTCCTTCTCCGGCGGCAAGCGAGCAGGAGAAGGCCATCTCAGAAGCCCGCCGGCCCTCCGGGCGAGGCTCGAACATCTCCTCGGAAGGCCGGGGGACTGCCGAGCCTTCTGAGGAGGCCCGCCCCTTCTCACTTCCCCCCACCGCCCGGCGCGCCGCCGCATCATACCGTCAGAGATCCGGGCCCCCCCTCTTCGGTCCAGCCCGACCCTCGGGGCTGCTCCCGGCCTCGTTCTTGCTGATCTTCCAGGTCAGGTCCGCCATGGTGCCGTTGACCTTCGCGTACCTCGCCCGGCGAGGGTCCCGGGAGGCATCCAGAAGCGCAGAGAGCGCCGGGAGCGAGCGAGCGCCTGGATGCTCGGGCCCCGATGGGGCGGTCATCCTCGATCTGGGCAGCTGACACGCGAGGCGGAGTCATGCAGACCCACCGACTGGAAGATCGATCCCCCAGGCGATGGTTACGGACATGCTGATAGATCCCCGCCTCGGAATAAGCCATCCCCAGTCCCCACCAGGGAACCCTTGGCCACGCTGGCCGACAAACACCACCCCCAAGTGGGGATGGGTGCCACTTTCTCCAACTCTCGCAGCACGCATCCCCATTCGGAGGGGTGCGCCGGGAGAGCATCAGAGAAAGAAAACTACATGAACATACAATTTTCGGAGGTCTGCCTGGAGCTCCCAAACTGAGCCACTGGCGGCCCTGACGCCCGCGGCGGGGTCGCCGCCGGTCGACACGACGCGAACCTACCGCATGGATACGGATGTGCGGACGAAGCCGGAGGGTTGCAAAGAGGGTCTTTGGGGAGGGGGCTCTCCAAAGAGCCCCCCCGGAAGCCTCGGAACCTCGTCGAAACAGGGGGTGCGACGCCCCTGGGGGACCCTCTTTCAGCGGACCCCTCCTTCGGCGGTGGACAAACCTCCCTTTAGTAAACCTCCCCTTAGCGAAAACAGCCTGGGACCGAAACCGACGGACCTGGACCCGCAGAAATGACGGCCGCGACGCCCCCTCGCGCACCGAAAACGGCCAACTCCTTGATTGACGCGTCAGGGTAGGAGGTCTGTCCACCTCCGACTCTTGGAAAACCCCCTCCCCCAAAACCCCCTTTGGAACCCTCCGGCGAAAGGCGTACTAGGATGAGTTTGGCGGCTGCTAGAAGAAAGGCAATTAGGTGGTGGAACTAACCCAGTTCGTTGTGGTGTGCAACCCACTTCGCTGTGGTTTGCAACCCAATTCGTAGTGGTGTACAAGTACTTAGCCACTTGCGACCCACATGCTATCCTTCGGCCACACTTGCCAACTTCTATAACTGGTTGCAGAACTTGCAAGTGTATAGCTTTCTTTTCTAGGCGCCCAAGTTAAGTACTTGCATGTACTTGCAAGTACCTAACTTCATATCAAATTGCACTTAGTAAGTACTTGCTAAGTGTTTGTAATTACTTATAACAAGCACGTCACGACCAATTATGTTGGACGTTTCCCAACATATGTTACAAGAAAAATAGTATGTTGATTGGGCGGGTTTTCGTTTGGGCTATATCGAATACTAAACCGCGCGCTTGCAACCAAACATGTGATAACGTGTGCAACATAAAACCGCCTTTTGATTAACATAAGAGCCACATGTCGCAACCTAAAGCCTCACACACAATGTGTAAAACATGCGGAAGCCCAACCCCCGCACGCGCGATGATGGTGATGATGAAGACGATGACGATAATGATGGCGGTAACGAGATTGCATATGCATATGTATGTGTATGCTTGTATGTGCATGCGTTTGCAGACGCACGTGCGCGCGAAGAGGGATGAGGAAGGAGGGAGGAAGGAGATGAGTTCGGTGACGGGCAAGAGGAGGAGGAGGGAGGAGGAGGGAGGAGGGAGGATGATTCCGGTGACGCGTGTCACCTCGGCCTCCCTTACGGCCACACAGAAATTTCAAATTCAGTTTTTGGAATTACATGTCGTTTTTTCTATATTGGACAATACAGAACTCCGCGCGCGCGCTCGCGCGTGGCTATGGTCACCCGCGCGCGGGTGACACGTGTCACCTCTGCTTCCCTTATAAGGCCTCGCAAAAAATTCAAGTTCAGCGTTTGGAATTACATGTCGGCTATTCTATCGTGCACAATACAGATCTCCCTAGCGCGCGCCGCCGCGCGCGCGGGTGACCCACCCATCGCGTGGGTCACCTCGGCCTCCCTCAAGGCCTCACAAAAATTTCAAATTCAGTCGTTGCAATTACTTGTCGACTATTCTATCATGGACCGCATAGAACTTCGCAGAGCGCGCCGCAGCACGCGCGCGGGGTGATCGCGTGATCGTTGTACACGAGTGCGCGTGCGCGTGCGTATTTGCGCGCGTGCGCGCGTGGGTGTGCGTGCTCGCGCGTACGACGGGCGGGTGCATGATTATTGTGTGATTGCGCGCGCGCGTGCGCGCGCGTGCCCGCGCTAGTTCCTCATCGCGCCAGGGGGCGCGGCGGCGAATTTTACGGTGCCAGGTGCAAGTTGGCGGATTTCGGGAATGTCTTGGGCACCTTTGGGTCATCATAGGCCGTCTTGGGGCGATCACCCGAACCCTAGCACCGGAACCCCAGCACCCTAACCCTACGCCGAACACCCTTGCCCTACACCATAACCCGAACACCAAAACCATGAACCTATCCTGACCCGAACACCCCATCCCCAACGCCTTCAACACGGCACACGGCCCCAAGAAACGCCCCCACCAAGGCGCCCCCCTGCTTTAGAAGGCCCAGCACGGGGGCTCGGACCATGGCCTATAGGCCTACATGGGGCGGCCTCTGGGTCTCAGGGTCTGAAAGGTCGCAGGGCCGCATTGGGGCCGAGGGCCTTCGACGACGACGGCGCCGACGACGCGTACTTGGTGACTGTGCGCATTGGATGCCGCGGTGCCTTGAGGTGGGCGTCCTGACGCCCGCGCGGCATTTAGCATTCGCGCCCTCGCTGATTCCTCGTTTCCACCTGCCGATGCCTTCCCACCCCGTGCTTCCGCCGCCGTTTTGGCCAGTGCCGCGATGCGTCTCTCGCGCGCCTCAGCGCTTGGCGCTATCATATTTTGGCGGCCGGCTACCACCGCACCTCAGCGCTTGGCCTATCAGATGTGGACGCCATGAAGGCGGAAATGAAAGACATGGATTCCGCCCTCGACTGGTGCACGCATGGCCTCGACAACCTGAAGCTCGGCTTGGAGTGGCGCAGGATGGGGATCGCGGATGCGACGCGCCTGCGGCACGTGCAGGCGCAGCCCGCGGCAAGCATTCGCAACCATGACCCGCGAGACCATACGATGCAGCAGATCGCCGCAGCCGAGAGCGCATCCGCTCTCGCCAGGCACGCGATGCACGCGGCAGAGCGCGCCGCGGGAACAAGCGGCCCGCGCTACGGTCGCTGCGTGCGCAGCTTCGGCAGCGGCAGCCGCGGCGGCCGAGGTAGCCCCGCAGCCCATCCCAGCGGACTACGTTCCGCCCTTCCAGAGGCAGGCGACGGAGTCTCATAGACTCAGTTTCAGTCTCAGTGCGCCGCGGCAGTTTGCAGTTAGATTGCCGTCGCAGTGGCAGTGCGCCGCGGCAGTTTGCAGTTATATATTGCAGTCGCCGCTTCCCCATATCCTGCGCTGCTGGCGGAGTTGACCGCAGCGCCTGGGCGATCTCGCCAAATGATCGATGCGTCTTGCAGCTCGCACTGCCATGAGAAAACCGCCCCCTCGTTGTGGCGCCCCTCGCCCCGTCGCAATTTCAAACTACGACGACGACGACGAAACGCCCCGAAGGCCGCTGGTCTTCACCCCCTGGAGGCACCAGCAGCGATTCGTCTGCGCAGGATTGCCTCAAGGCCCTCATGGGCTCAGTGGGGCATCGGGGCCGTCGTCGGCCCATGGTGGCCGCGCGCCCTCGCGGCACTCTGGGGACCCAATCGGAAAACCTGCAGGGGCCCCCATAGGAAGCCCAATGAGAACACAAAGAAACGCAAGTATCCAAATAGAAAACCCCACAGGAGATTGCTGGATACTCATTACGGGGGTGTATATATATATATATGTGTATATATGGGGTCTATATATATATATATATATATATATATATATACAGGCCGAGACTGTTTGGGCCGAGGGCCGAGAACCTATTGGCCGAAGGCCGTGAACCTGGGCCGAGAACCCCGATAACACAGTCATGTTGAACCCAAAAAACAAATCTGAATCACGTTGGACCAGATTTCTTGATACATCTAACTGCTCAATCGTGTTATATATATATATATACACTAGAACCACAGGCCCAGGAATCGTTGTGAGAAGAAATTGGGGACGCGAAGTCGAAGCCACTCTGGCGCCAATCTCGCGGCCCCTATCGGGCAACAGTTGGCAATCTGGCGGGGGGGGGGGGGGGGCAGCGGGGTAACAGACTGGCGAGCAAGTAGAAATCTCCAACCTGGCCACGCCAGAGTGGCCCTGGATCCCAAGGCAAACCGTTAGTCTGGCCTTCGGCTACCCAGGAGAAGGGCGAGACCCCCTCCTTCTCCTCCCTCCTCCCTCCTCCCTACTTCTCCTCCTCCTGCTCCTCCTCCGCCTCCTCCTCATCATCCTTCTCCTGATGCCCCTCCTCCGGGTGAATTGGATGCATTGGGGGGCCACATGAGCGAACCGTTATTTCCACGACCGAAGCTGAGTCCAGGCAAGGATCTGCTCTCTCAAGCCCGCACGTGGCATTGACAAAGCAGGCAAGTTCGAACCGCCCTGATCGGTTCGGCGGTTCAGACGCGAATGCGCCGAAATGGCTTATCCGAGCAACAGTGCGAAACTACATGTGGCCTGGTGACGCAGTGCGCGGTTGGTCTGCGATCCTGCGATCCCCCCCCCCCCCCCCGCTATCCCCAAGCCGACTGAACATCCTGACGCGTGGAACGACAAAGCCGCAACTAAATGCGCAGAGCTCCATGCGCACGGGGTGCCACTCAAGTCGCCCTTGCGACCAGCACGGCGCCCCCGGGCCGTGAGAAGCCCGGTCGGGACAGAGCTGTGGGCAAGCCAACGATTCAAAGCTTATCCTGGCCCTCTTCCGCCCCGCATGATCACCCCCCTCCCCCACCCTTGAAAGACCCACGGGTCTTCTGAGGAGTTCCTCTGCCCCCAGAGAAACACGCAGACGATGTTCAGAGGCGACGGGGGAAGCCTCCCACCTCCTCCTCCTCCTCCGACGCTTCCCCCCCTCTTCCCCCTCTCCCCCCTCCTCCGCTTCCTGGGAGGCTTCTGAGCAATTTCTTCGCCTTCTTCTCCGTCTCAGGCTCGCCGTCGATAAGAGGGCTCTCGAAGCAGCCGCAGCGTGGCCCCGTCCGATTGCGCCCCAGAATATTATCGAGCGACCTTCCTCCACCTTCCCATTCTTCTCCTACTCCTCCTCCTCCTCCTCCATTTCCTCCATCCTTACTCCCTCCTTCTAGTGCTCTTCTTCTCCTCCTCGTCCTCTTCCTCCTCTTCGTTATCATCCCCCCCCTCCTCCTCCTTCTCCTCCCCCCTCCTCCTCCTGCGCCTTCTCCCCCCCTCCCTCCTCCTCCTCCTCCTCCTCCTCCTCCTCCTCCTCCTCCTCCTCCCCCCCCCTCCCCCTTCTCCTCCTCCTCCTCCCCCTCCTCCTCCCCCCCCTCCCCCTCCCCCCCCTCCCCCCCTGGCGCGCGCAGCGAAGCGCGCGTGAGACAGCGCCCAGGCAGGCGGGAACTCTCCCGCGGGGGTGCCCCATCGGCTCGGGGGCGCCGCAGCCGTACCTCGGGGTCGTCGTCGTCGCAGCCATCGCCAACGTGCTCCTCCTTTCGCCGGGAAGGAGCGGACGAAGAGGGAGGGGGAAAGAGGAGGAGGAAGGAGAGGGGCTCGGAGGAGGAAGGGAGGGACGAGGGGGAGGGGGAGGGGGAGGATGCCGGCGTCATCGGTGGTCGTTACGTCTGTTCGTCGATACGTCGGTCGCCATCTGGATCGTCATCGGTCGTCGTCGTTGTGTCGTTCGTCGATCCTTCGTGGTCGACGGTGGTCGGTAAGTCGTAGGTCGTCGACTGTCCACGTCGCCGTCTGTCGTCGTCGTCGGCCTCGTCGCCCGCGTCGTCTCCTCCCCCGCATCGATCCAAGACGCTCCCGAATCTTACCTTCGGGGCATGCTGTGCCATCTTCTGGACTCAACGGGGCT
Source organism: Prorocentrum cordatum (assembly GCA_963575745.1). NCBI lineage: Eukaryota > Dinophyceae > Prorocentrales > Prorocentraceae > Prorocentrum > Prorocentrum cordatum. The sequence continues at coordinate 20,176 of CAUYUJ010005522.1, forward strand.
CCAGACGCGGACCTCCCCTCCTGAGATGGGGCCGCTTCGCCTCTTGTTGTCAGACACCCCGAAGATGCCGAGCCGCTCGCTCGAATCGGGACTGACCAGCACAGCGGGCATCAATCCCACGCGAATTATGATCACCTAGCACCTTTTGCAAGAGGGCCCCTCCGCAGACTGCTGGTGCACACATATTCAGAGCGCCATCAACGATGGAGACATGAGGTGTTCTTACTCCGAAGTTTCGGGATTCATCCCGCGCACCTGCACCTACGAGGAACAATCTGCCCAGATGACCAGCGTCGCCCACGGTCACCCGGGTGCGCAGTCAGGGCGAGGTCAACAGGAGCGTGGACCAAATCACGAGCCCATTTGCCGAAGGCCAAGGGACACGAGGAGGACGACCAAGACAAACGCCTCTCAAGGTGCGCGCACAGGGGGGGGGGGGGAGGGGAAGAGCGGGGGGGGGGGGGCGCGGAGGAGGAGGGGGAGAAGGAGGAGGGGGGGGGGAAGGGGGAGGAGGAGGAGCAAGAGTACGTTGAGGAGGAGAAGGGCGTTACTTGACTCTCGCGCCAGCTGTGCGCGGCTCTCTGCGCAAGGGGGGGCGATATGAGAATGTAGTTAGCTTGCCTGGGAATGCCCCTCTGCCCCCCCCCCCCCCCCCCCCCCCCCTTCTCTCTCGTGATCCTGGCCTCCCCCCTGCCGTCCCAATTGCTAGTCCTCCTGCCTGAACCCTGCGTCCTCCTCCCCCTCCTTCTTCTCTCCCTCCTCCTCCCCCTCTTTCCCCACTTGCCACCTCCGCCACCACCGCCGCCGTATCTTCCGTTTCCTCACTGCCAAAGCCGCCACACGACAGAAGGCGCACGACAGCACTCAGCGCGGCCAGTTATCTGGCAATCCGCCCCCGCCGACGCAAGGTGCAAGCGCGACGCCATATCTGTAGTAGCGCATGATATACGTACACGTAGTGGTCGGAGTGTATATATGTTCTGAGGTTGGCTGACGTGAGTTTGCGATGTGCGGGGTTTGCGGGATTGCGCCAGCATGACTGCGAGCGCGGGGTTAATCTTCTCAACGCGGCAAGCGTTGCAAGATCTACCGTAAGGATAATGTATCCGCAGCCCGCTCGAGGTGCGCGCGCGTATGAGACATTCAATTGTTTGGTACCTGTGGCTCACCGTGTGTTTTTTCAAGCAAATGGTCCGGCGTGGACACTCGGAAACGGAAGGAATGGCCACATTGTCCCAACCGGCGTCGTTCGACCTGAAGTGTCGGCGGGGGGTCGCGCGCGCGTGTGCGCGTGTGCCGTTGTAGGGCGGGGGAGATCGCGAAGCGGCGTTGCTCTCTCGAAGCTCGCTGGTCCGGTCAGCAAGGCACTCTACTGTCTGGTCCGCCATCGCATCGTAGAAGCGAAGCAAGGGCGTTCTGGTAGCTTCGAAGTCGAAGCCAGTCACAATATATATGAAGCGCCCTAAACATCGTTTCGTGGATGGGCGGAGGGGGGCAACTGACGCGCGAACGCCTCCAAGCGGCATTGTGGCAGAATGTGCCAAAGGCGAACAGATGAGCTAGGCGCGCTCGGGTTACCCCTGGCGCCGCGTAAGACACTGCGACCGCCAGGTTGCACAACGTCAGAGGCCAGTCAGCGTCCGCTCGCTTCGCATTGGAAGCTACCACGCACTGGAAACAAGTCGGCGCGATGGCAGCCAGAGGATACAATCCTTACTATATTGTCGTCGTGGCGCGTCGTCGACGACGTCGCTGTAACCGTCGCCGTCGTCGTCGAGCTGCCGGCGCCGACGTCGACGTCGCCCGCCGCGTCGGCGCCCAGGTCGTCGAGGGAAAAATAAAGCGGAACAGCGATTCACGCAACTTCGACGTCGAACGCTAGGAAGGAAGGAAAGGGATGACAATCGAAAAGAAAAACTAACGTTGACGACGAGAGGGAAGAAAGGGCGAGCATGGCGGAATGGCGGCGGCCGACGCAGCGTTTGGGAACGGGTCTGGCGCGGTGGCCGAGGAAAAGTCCCGCGCCCATCCAGGCGTTCGCCTCAAGGCTGCTGGAACCAACTCTTCGCTAAAGAACCGCCGACCCTGGCAGGGTCTCCCGGGCATGCGAGCTCTCGGCCTGTCAACGTCACGTCGCCTCCGGAGGTCGTTTATGGCCCAAAGCGCCCCGCGACACGGGCCCAAGACTGCTCCGAGAGAGCTCCAATAAGGCCCCGGGAGTGCTCGAGAGAGCTCCACGGGTGACCACGGGGGCCTTTACCCCCTCCTCCCTCCTCTTCATCCTCCTCCTCCTCCTCCTCCTCGTCCTCCTCCTCCCCCTCCTCCTGCCTCCTCCTCCTGCTCCCGCCTCTCTCCAGGGGAATGAAGACCGGGGGGTACCTCACGGAGAGCCCAAAGCTTCCCACAACATGGTCTCAAGACTGCCCCGAGAGAGTTCCAAGAAGGCTCCAGGAAGGCTCCAGGTCCGCCCCAGCATCGGCCACGCGAAAGAGTTCTCGCGTGACCGATCTTGGGTCTTTGTTTCAGCCACCTTTGAACTCATGAAGGAATCCACGATGGCTCCAAGGCGGCCCCGAAAAATGCACCAAGAGGGACTCAGGAGGGCTCCAAGAGAGCCCAAACATCGGTCACGCGAAAGAACGTTCGCGCGACCGATGCGAGACCCCCTTTTTTTTGCTACTTGGAGTCCCAGCGGGGGTCGAAAGTGGCCCCAAGAGCCACTCGAGAGAGTCCTAACAGGACCCCGAGGGGGCTCCGAGGCCGCCCAAGAGCGACCCGACAGGGTTCCAAGAGGGCTCCAACATCGGTCACGCCAAAGAGTTCCCGCGCGACCGATCTGAGGCCTTTTTTTCTGCCGTCTTCGACGTCCAGTGGGGGCCGAAACTGGGCCCAAGAGAGGCTCGAGAGAGCCCTAACAGAACCTCAAGAAGGCTCCACGGGTGTCCAACACGGCCTCGAGGAAGCTTTGAAACCCCTCCCGAAAGGGCCCCATGTCGAGAGGGGTGCGGCCCACGCGCTCGCGGCGGCGGCGGCGGCAAAATGTGCCTCGAGACGGACAGTGCGTTCAGACTCCGGAGAGGGGTCCGACTCCTCCTCTGCCTCCGCCTCCACCTCTTCCTCAGCCGCCTCCCTCCTGCTCCTCCGCTCCCTCCTCCTCCGCCTCGTCCTCTTCCTCCTGCTGCTCCTCCTCCTCCTCCGGGCGCTCTTGGCAATCTTGGAGCCTTCTTGGGAGCTGTTCAGAGCTCACTCGAGACCTGTTGGGCGCACTTGGAGCCCTCTCGGGGTTCTGTTAGGGCTCTCGCGACGGCCTCTTGGGGCCACTTTCGGCCCCCACTGGGACTCCGAGGTGGCCAAAAAATGGGTCTCGCATCGGTCGCGCGAACGTTCTTTCGCGTGACCGATGTGCGGGCTCTCTTGAAATTATCTTGGGTTTCTCTTGGGGCCTTTTCGGGGCCGTCTTGGGGCCATTGTGGATTCGTTTTGGAGCTCCAAGGGGGCCGGAACAGGGGCCCAAGATCGGTCGCGCGAGAGCTCTTTCGCGTGACCGATGCTGGGGCGGTCTTGGAGCTCTCCCGGGGCCTTCTTGGAGCTCTCTCGGGCACAAGAGCGTCCCAAGAGGGCCCCAAGAGGACTCGAAGATCCGCTTTTCGAGACCCAGTGGAGGGGGGGGGGGAGAGAGGGAGCTGAATTTAGGACCCCCTCTCTTTTGAGCAATGGTAGCCAACGCGGCCACAGGAGATCTCTCAGACCTGCCCAAGAAGCACCAAGAGGGCTCCAAGAGGGCTCCCAAAGAGCTCCAAGAGCGCCACAAGATAGCTCCAAAAGAGCCACAAGAGGCTCCAGAGTGCCGCGCACGGTGCACGCGCCGTCAATTCACACGCGGAAGCGCGGCGGAAGCCAGTGGATTTGCCAATTCAGCAGTGAACCGTGGTCGAGGTGGAATCCACGCGCTCCATCAGCGAGAGCGAAACAGCGGCGATGGAGTAGAATTGATCCTGCACGCATGGGGATATGGCTTTGAATGGAGCAAAGTTGGATGGCATGGGTGGAGTACACCAAAAGCGATTTCATTGAAGTGCTTCGGAATGCTACTCAAGAAACTTTTTCGAGACTGTAACGTCGGGATTAGTCGTCAGACTACTTGCTGAAAACTGGTTCAATCTAGTCTGCTGAAAAGCCGAGTCCTCGAACAGTGCAAGCGCTCCTGGCCGGCGCGGCTTCGGGCGCCGGCCGGGAGGCTGAAGGACGCACCGGAAACCGCCCGCCTCGCCATGCGGCGGGCAATTGCGAGCGGGTCGGGGGGTCGACCCCTGTGGCTACCCAGGCCCCCTTGATCCTCATCATTTTCCTGCTTTTCCTCATTCCTCTCCTCCTCCTCCTCCTCCTCCTCCTCCTCCTCCTCGTCCTCCTCCTCCTCCTCTCCCTCCTCCTCCTCCTCTCCCGATCCCTCGGCCGCGTTGCGTTCTCCTCATTCTGGTGTCCTCATGTCACAGCCGCGGTAGTGGCGGCAGCCTACAGGATCGCACGACCAGAGCTTCAAAAAGGTCAAGGAGATGCGCCACCGAGGGCCCGTCAGCCCACCGTGGGGGCGTCGGTGGTTCTGGCAGCAATTTTGCCGTCCTGGGCGCCTCGTGAACCGTCTTGGAACTCTCTTGGGGGCCACCTAGGCCGTCTTGGGAGCCTCTTCGGACGTGTTGGACGCGGTGAAAACCCAACAGGCGACCATGCGAAAAGTATACGTTTTCCCACGGGAATGAGACACTTTTTGCTTCTTGGACCTCTCTTGGGGTGCCTCTCGGAACGTCTTGGGCTGATTTTGGAAGCCTTTTGGCGCCTCTGGGCGGCGTTTTGGCGCTTCCTGGGATGTGTTGGACCGGAAGCTCGGAATTCGAGAGTGGCTTTCTCCTTCTGGGACCCCTCTCGAAGTCGTCTTGGGGTTCTCTTGGGCCGTCTTGGGGCCGTCCTGAGCCACTCGTGCGCAGCCTTGGAGCGCTCCCGGAGGCCTCCTAAGCCGTCTTGGAGGCCTCTTGGGCCGTCTTGGACGCGGTGAAAGCCCAAGATGCGAACATGCGAAAAATATACGCTTTCCCATGGGAATGGCACGATTCTTGTTTCTTGGACCTCTCTTGGGGTGCCTCTCGGAACGTCTTGGGGTGTTTTTGGGAGCCTTTTGGCGCCTCTTGGCGGCATTTTGGCGCCTCCTGGAGCCTCTTGGACCGGAAGCTCGGAATTCGAGGTTGGCTTTCTCCGTCTGGGACCCCTCTCGAACTCGTCTTGGGGCTCTCTTGGGCCGTCTTGGGGCCGTCCTGGGCCACTCGTGCGCAGCCTTGGAGCGCTCCCGGAGGCCTCGTAGACCGTCTTGGGCGCCTCTTGGGCCGTCTTGGACGCGGTGAAAGCCCAAGAGGCGAACATGCGAAAAATATACGTTTTCCCATAGGAATGGCACGATTTTTGCTTTTTGGGCCTCTCTTGGGCTGCCTCTCGGAGCGTCTTGGAGGCTTCTGGGACCTTCTTGGTGTCATGACAGGCGTCTTGGAAGGCATCTGGAGCCATCGGAGCGCGTTCCGAAGCCGCCTGCGAACGATCTTGGACGGCGTCCGGCGGTCCGACGAGCCTCCGGGCCCCCCGGGGCCCACATTTGCGGTCGGGGTCCCGGCCCCGGGCCCCCGGACCCGGTGTGCCGTTATGTATGTGTGTATATATATATATATATATATATATATATATATCTCAGAGGTGCCAGCTACTTATGCAAATATACCTGGTTCAACATGATTCAGATGTTGTTGATTTTTCGTTCAGCATGAATGCGTTTTCGGTGCAACAACACTTGCTTTTGTTGAACAGCAGACTACACAATTTGCCACAAAGTGTACGTTGGGCCGCTTAACGTAATTACTTGTTATGTGTTCGTGACCACTTAGCCCCGCTTCGCTTCATACTTGCTAAGTCGCTTGCGATCTGCTTGCTAAGTACTTGCAAATATTTAGCGCTCTCTGATGTGACGCGTGTCGCATCTGTTTAGACCTCATGCTAAAACTTCCGACCGTCTGGCAACCCCGAAACTCATCCGCTTGCATACTGCTCGTCCCTCGCCTGCTGCCCGTCGCTCGCTCTCCGCTGCTCGGGCCGGCCCCGGGGTGCGCTCTGGCCAGAGCGTCAAGAGGGGAATCCGGGCGCGGCGGGGCGAAAGCCCCGGGGCTTACCTCGAGGGGGCGCACAGAGACACACTGGCACTATAGTAGCGGTCGACGCGTCGATACGTCCGTCGCTCGCGCGGGCGTTCGCTGTTGCACCGGTTGGTCCAGTCATCCTCCTCGACTCATTACGTGACCAGGCGCGGCGAGGCGAAAGCCCCGGGGCTTCCCTCGAGGGGGCGCACAGAGACACACACACTGGCATGACATATTCTCCCTGGAGGCGCGCGGCCGGCCCAAACATACAGCATGCCCGTCCTGTAGCATATTGTCGCTTCCCGAGCGGTGCGGCCAGAAAGCGCCCGCCACGACGCAGGTGCTATAAGATTTCTCGGTGCGCGCGTCGCCCCTGGGGAGCGACGCACATACAGTATAAGTATGTTGGGGTGACGCGGACTCGAGCCTCGGTAGTGGTCGACGCGTCGATACGTCGGTCGCTCACGCGGGCGTTCGCTGTTGCACCGGTTGGTCCAGTCATCCTCCTCGACTCATTAACCCCGAGCCTCCAACAAACCTCGAGCGTCGTTTCAAATTATCGATGCACACCTCGAACATCGAATGCCGATGCATCGATACGCTCGTCACTCACGTGGGCTGGCGTGGTTGCACTGGTCGGTAATTCTTGTTATCGATAGACTTCGAACCTCGATCCTCGACGTCCATCAAACCTCGAACGAACATCGAATCTCGAATCTCGAACGTCGCCCAAAACTGTCGATGAACCTCGAACCTCGAACGTCAATACGATCGCCGCTCACGAGGCTCACGAAGGCATTTTTCGTCACCGCGAACTCGTCGACGTGCTCACTGCGCATAGGGGGCACAGCCGAAACGCATGATAAGGATGCGCGGTTGGCCAGCGGAACTTGCCAGAGAGTGGCCGAAGGGGCGAGGATGCAAGGGTAGCCTTGGGAAAAAACCCATCCTTACCCACCAGTCGGAAGAAGCAGGCAGACACACGACGAATCAGGAAGGCGTGGAGAGTAGATCGGGTTCCGCCGCCCCCTGAGGAGGACAGAAAAGGTGGAGCCACTCGACCCTTGAAGTAGGAAGGCGCCTAGAGTAGATTGGAGAACCTGGGAACCCAGAAAGACCTACTTTCAGGTCGGGCATGTCCTCCTACAGGCGGATGTCGGACGAAGTATCAAAAGTAGCCCCCAACACAACTACTCAACAAGAAGTAGTCAAAAATCGTCCCCGGACTATTCTTGGACTCCTCTGTGAATCTCCCTCCTGCAACAGGACGCGCACGACATAACCCTATGCCCGACGTCCGGTGGGCACCGCGCGCCCTGCCCGTGCTCCCCCGCCGCACCCGGCCGATCTTCCCGGGCGCGCCCCGGCCGGGGAGCCTCCTCGAGGGAGAGCCCTCTGGGAGCCCCGAAGCGGTGCGGCGGCGCACCGCGTGCGGTGGCCCCGGACTCCCCCGAGACCTCACTGCGCGCTCCGTCCCCGCACGGCTTTGGGACATCGCCTCGCATGCCCCAGGCGCCCGAGAGTAGGAAGGCACCAACTATACACCAACACCGATCCTGGCCAGGATCACCTCGGGCCCAGGATCGGTGTATACGCCCTCCTGCCTTGTGCAAGAAGGCATATACACCGATGCTGGGCCCAGGGTGATCCTGGGCCAGGATCGGTGTTGGTGTATAGTTGGTGCCCTCCGAGAGAGAGGGAGACGAACTCTGTACACACCGACGCATTGTCCGACCCTGCGCGCTGAAGGTCGCACAGGAGCGCGGATCCTGGTGCATACGGGATCCTGGCGTATGCATCTTTCGCTGCCTCCCCGCGAAAGCGGTGACAAAGTGTGCACCAGACCACCCCGACGTCGTCCCCGACCCTCGAAACGCCGCAGGATCGAAAAACGGCCCGCCACTGGTCATGTTCATGTTCCAGTTTCCGACGAGACGTCCTCTCGCCATCGCTTGGACGTTCATTCCCTGTGTTTTTGTTCAGTTTCCCGCGTGCTTTTTTCGCCGAATGATCAAGGATGCTCCTCGCTGGTCCTCGCCGAGAAAAAAGTGCACACGTCCGAGCGATGCCAAGTCCTCGGAGCACGACCCGGGTCCCAAAACCGTGCGGCGACCCCGAATCCCCACCGACTCACCGCACGGTGCGGTCACGGACCCCGCCTGGGGGCCCCCGACGTACTCCGCCCGCCCACGCGGTGGGCGGGCACCATGCTCATATGAGCCTCCACCGGAGGACGGCGCAGGCCATGGATTGGCCACCTGCGGGACCTCCGTCCCGAAACTGATCGGATAACCCTCCGGAAGCGGAGGCTGGGGCGACCCCGAATCCCCACCGACTCACCGCACGGTGCGGTGACGGACCCCGTTTGGTCGAGCAGGGACCGACCGTCTCGGCATTCCTAAGTCCTACCACGAAATGTTCCCAGAACCCAGAAGTGTTCTAAGAACAAAAACAGTGCTCTCAGAACGTCAGCCCGATGTGCTGAAACAAGACCAGTGCCGACCAGAAATGCTCTGAGAACACTTCGTGGAGACCACAAACTGGTCCTAGACCATGGTTTGGTAGGGCTCTTGGCGAGCCAGGACGCTTCGCCACCGCTTGCTTCGAGGGCCCCCGAGGGAACCCGGCTGGCTGCGGCGACGAGGGCGCCCCGGGGAGCCCAGGAGGCTCCCCGCACGGCGGGGCGCGGCGGCTGCGCGGGCCGAGGCTGCGGGAGCCCTCCGCGCGGAGGTCTTGGCTCGGCGCTGGGTCAGAGAGGAGGAGGGGGGGGAGGAGGAGGAGGAGGAGGAGGAGGAGGAGGAGGAGGAGGAGGAGGAGGAGGAGGAGGAGGAGGAGGAGGAGCGAGGAGGAGGAGGAGGAGGAGGAGGAGGAGGAGGAGGAGGAGGAGGAGGAGGAGGAGGAGGAGGAGGAGGTCTGGGAGACTTCGTGGTCCCGACCATGGTATCGACTCAGCTCTAGCCTTCAGTCGGGTTCGGCGCTGGGCCACTCGCCATCGCTCGGACGGCCATTACCTGTGCATGTTTCTATGTCGCGCGTGTGTATGTTTTGGTAAGGTGGCCCACAATGCCCCTCGATGGTCCACGCCGAGAAAAAATGCACACGTCCAAGAGATGCCAAGACCAGGAAGGCGAGAGGGCAGCGGGATCTGGGAGACTTCGTGGTCCCAACCATGGTATCGACTCGGCTCTAGCCTTACGTCGGGCATGTCCCCCTCCAAGACGATTTGCTTACTATTTTTAGATTTTCCTCCTCTCCCTCCCGGGCTGGCCGCAGAGTTTGCGCAGGTGGGTCTTCTTCGATACAGACTCCCGGTGGACCTCGAGCCTCGATGAGCCTCGAGGCCCCGACGCGTCGATGAGCCTCCATGGACCTTGAGGCCTCGGGCATCGAGGCATGCTCCAGCGTCGAGGGGCCTCGAGCGTCGAGGCTCGATGGGCATGGAGGCCTCGAGGCCTCTCGATGGGCATGGAGGCCTCGAGGCCTCGAGGCTTCGATGAGCGGAGGAGGAGGAGGAGGAGGAGGAGGAGGAGGAGGAGGAGGAGGAGGAGGAGATGGAGGAGGCGGAGGAGGAGGAGGAGGAGGCCTCGAGGCCCAGCGAGGCTCCTCGATAGATCGACCGAGCGCCGAGGGGCGTCGCGAGGCGCGGCAGACGACGACGCAATCTGGGCACTCGTTGTTGCACTGGTCGATCTTCTTCTCGTCCTCCTGCTCCTGCCGCGGCGCAGGAGCCGAGGAGGGAAGGGGAGGAAGGGGGATAGGGGGCGAGGGGAGGACGAGGAGGGGGGGGGGATGGGAGTGGACGAGGCGGGGGGGGATGAGGAGTGCGGGGGGGGGGGGGGGAGGGGGGAACAACAAAGGAGGGAACGGGGGGACGAGCCGAGAGTGGAAGAGCGGGAGGAGGAGGAAGAATACGAAGGAGGATCTCCAGGTGGAAGGGGAGGACTGGGGGCGTCATAGAGGAGGACGTGAGAGGAGGAGCACGTGAAGCAGGAGGAGGAAGAGGAGGACGCAAGAGCGGGACGTGAAGGAGGAGGGGGACGTAGGAGGTGTCCACGAAGCGGGAGGAGAAGGATAGGGGGCGGAGGAGGAGGACGAGGAGTCCCCCCGCCGTTGGGCGGCCGTGCCAGCAAGCCCCAAGCGAATCCGGGGGGTCCAGCGAACGGTCGTGTTGAGACAGGCCTGCGAACGATCATCATCATCATCACCACCACCACCATCATCATCTTCATCAGCATCATCAGCATCAGCATCAACATCACCATCGCCATCAACATCGACATCAACAGCATCATCGCCGTCAACATCAACATCAACACAACCACCATCATCACCATCAACACTATGAGCACCGTTAACACCATCAACACCATCCCGTCAACATCGTCACCACCACCACCACCATCGTCGCCACCACACCCACCATCATCAACACCACTGGCATCACTAGCCTCATCGTCACCATCATCGTCAGCAGCAGCAACACCACCACCATCAGCATCACCATCATCACCACCATAAACATCACAATCAACACCATCATCACACTCACAAGCATTATCGTCATAAGCATAACCACCACCATCATCGCCGACCCAATATGCCTCGTCGTCATCATTAGCATCACCACCATCCTCATCATCATCATCATCATCATCATCATCATCATCATCTTCATCATCATCATCAGCATCAGCATCAGCATCATCATCATCATCATCATCATCCCCATGCTGACCATCACCGTCCAGCATCATCATCATCATGATCATCATCATCATCATCATCATCATCATCATCATCATCAGCATCAGCATCAGCATCATCATCATCATCATCATCATCATCATCATCATCATCATCATCATCATCATCATCATCATCATCATCTTCGCCGACCTAGCCCTCGCCGCCGCCGCCGTCATCACCATCACCATCGAGAAAAAAGGACAGGCAGAAGGACGTGGGCTTTGGCCAATTCGACTAGCATGATGGCATCCGAAGGCCCTCGAGGAAGGAGGGGAGGGAACGGGAGGAGGCAAGGCAAGGGAGGGACAGGAAAAGGAAGAGGAGGAGGAGGAGGACGAGTAGGAGGAAGAAGAACGGAAATAGGAGGAGGAAGTAGAGGAGCTGTATGGCAAAGCTCGACCTTCACAATGCTGGTCATGTTCGTGTTGGTATGGTTGTCCCTCCTTCTGTCTTCGCTTTGCCCTTGCCGCAACACAGAACCAACGCGAAAACGATCCCGGGCATTGACAAACCACCGTGGGGAGAGGGTGAGGAAAAGCGGGCAGAATGAGGGCGGAATAGAAGGGGACGGCAAGGAGGGGGAGCCGGGCGAGGAGGAAACGGCGTAGGACCGTGAACTCGGTTCTCCCGCCCTTATGGGCCACGATTCTGCGCTTGTCGTTGTGTCTGTCTTTTCCTGCCCTCGTCCGCAGCTCAAGTCGTCATTTGTTTGCTGCACCACTTGAGCACGTAACCGGTTGACCCCAATGTCCGAGCACCGGCGAAATCGTAGGATCGTGGAAAAAACGGAGGAAGAGGAACAGAGGACTTGAGGGGGCCACACTTCGTGCGAGCGACCCCCTCGCAGGACCACCTGCTTTCTCCTCCTCCTCCTCCTCACTCCCACTCCTCCCTTTGAGACTCATCCTCTTCCTCTTCCGCCTCCTCCCCATCATGTCCTGTTCCCGCCCACTCTTCCTCCTCCCCCTCCAACTCCTCCTCCTCCCAATGTCAACACGACAAAACATGTAGCACCTGAAAAGTGGCTGCAACAACACCAACAACACCAACCACACTATAAAACACCTGGTGGCAATCCCGATCCTTCCTCCGTTTCTCCTCCTGTATTCCCCCCCACCCACATACATATATATATATATATATATATATATACTCTCCAATCAGAGTTTGCCTCTGTAACGGGTCCTAGAGGATTCATATGGTTAGGTTCGGTTTGCCGCCGATTTTCGCCGCACGCCCGGGTGCCCGGATGCCCGGGGGTGCCCGGGTGCCCGGGCGTGCCCGGGAGGTGCCCTGTAGCCCTTTAGCCCATATGGCCATATAGCCCAATGGCCCATATAGCGCCCACGAGCCCATATAGCCCTATAACCCTACAGGCCTAAATAAATTATGATTGGGGCTTTTCTCCGGTATTATACATATAAATATAAATGTACACACCTTTTTTATATATATATATATATATAAATATAGATATGTGTATATAAATGTGTGTATATATAGGTATATATATGTATATATATATATACATATATATATATATATATATATATGTATATCGGATCGGGCCCCTAGGAGGCAGCAGTTCACGAGTCTCAAACGCAACCTGCCTCCAGGATCGGGCTATACCCCAAAATAAACCGCAATGTCACGCACTGACGGAAATCGAACGGCAGGTCTTAACGCCTGCTCGATCCTACAAGTTTACCCATGGCTCCCATCAATCGTGAGTCGATACCTCGGCTTCGCCTGGCATGAGCGGGGAAGAACGAGCCTTGGGAAGAATGCGGCTGGCGCTGAAACGTGGGCGGAGGCATCGATGACCTCCGTGGCCGCTTCGGGGGAGGAGGGGGCTTGCGAGGGCCAGGAAGAGAGCTGGGGCCTTGAGGCTCAGGGGGGCGAAGCAAACAACGCACAAGGCTCTCAGGAGGGCGCGGCTTTTCAGCCTGGGCCAGGGCGCGGGCATGTGCGATCAGCGAAGCCGCCCACTCTTCAGCACGCGCACTCGAACGAACATGAGATACATGTGCCTGCGAGGATGCGAAAGAACTGGCCATGCTCCGACCAACTGCTGTAGACTTGCTCATACTCTGCGATGATTGCCTTGGGAGTTTATTGTCCAGAACAGTTGGCGTAGAAGTATGCGCACTCGTTGATGCAAATAGTGGCCTCTCCGTGCCTTGCACAACTGGCGTAGATGCAGCGCCCTCAGTGATGCACATGTTGGGCGACCGATGCCCCGAACAACAGACGTGGGCGCGCACTGTGCTTCACATGGTGGGCTACCACTGCCCTGAACAAATGTAGACGTAGGCGCACTCGATGATGCTCTTAATGGGCTTCCATTGCCCTGAACAGCTGGCGTATAATTGGGCGCACTCGTTGGCGCTGGCGCAGGGCTCCCATCGCCCTTTGCATCGGGTTTTACACTATGCCGCGTCCGGTGGAAGGCGAAATCATCAACCTGATGGTCGCATCCTCCATCGTTGCCATCTCTTTTAGAATGATCCCCTCCATGTGTACCGTCGTCCCCCGGCTTGTCTCGTTCGCCTCCGTCAGCGTGAGGCACTCGCTGATCGCGCTGAAGCCGACGCCGCACAGGTGGTTGAGACTGATATGGTTATTGCACTGCTTCTGGTCGGGGGTGTCGCTCGCCTTCGCTAGATGGACGTGCTCGGTGATATGTTTGGGCTCCATCGGCTTCATATTGTTGCCCTGTTCGGTCAGATTCTGCCGGCGAAGGCCTTCGACGGCAACGCCTTCCCGGCGGGGGTCTTCAAGCCGCGAACGCCGCGGAGCTAAGCGCATTGATCTGCGCCTTCTCCGTGTCGAACTGCGACTCCGGGGTCGCGTCGCGCATCTCATCTGTTTTTCCCCCCGCGCGAGCTCGGGCTCGGATCGAGGCGACGCTTTTGGCGTCGAGAGGGGCGAGGTATGTCTTGAATCGAGGCCTCTTCGGTCTGCCGTTGTCTCGGCGGCGCGTTGAGTGGCCGCGTCTTCATTATGTAAGGCATGCGCTGTATTTCTTTCGTCTCCATCTCCTTGAGCTGCGGCTCGACAAGGTCTGAAATCTTGGATTTCAACCCCGTCGGTTGGTCTCCATGCCTTCCTGCTTGGCTGCGGCGGCGTCGCTGCGCAGGTGGCGCCACTTCTGCCGCGCCTGCGTCTGCGGGCCCTGCAGCTCCGAGCACTAAGTCCATTAACGACATGGGGGCGAGATGCGGGGGGGGCGATCAGCAACGGCACGGGCTTGTAGCTCGCGTGCACCGGGCGGGGGGAGCTCGCAGTCGTCGCTTGGCAAAAACAGCTGCAACGGGTCGTTCGCTTCGAAGTGGCAAACCGAGCAATGTTTTTGGCGTCGCCCAGCACGATTGGCAACGGCAAGACGGTTGATCGCATTTTGCTGGCTCGCGAATGCCGATCGGCATGTCGGACGCTGGCGAATTACCGTTAACCGCGCGTAGTCGCAGATCCCCCCGCGCTCGCCCCCCCCCCCACCCGCGCGTGGTTTGATGTGTTCGGGGTGCTTGTTCCTTCTTTTTTTTCCTGCGAACGAACATATCGCGCCACTAGCGCGCAGTAAGACGCGCGCGTGTGGGCTGTTCCAGCGGGTCGTTGCTTCTGAAAATATGCGAAGTGGGGCGGGCTGTCCCAGCCGCCACTTCCACGCGCGCGCTATCGCGAGCTGGATTAAACCATCTCGGCCCAGCGTCGGCCGAAAGACATCGAACGAACCATCTCCAATTACATCGAGGCATGCACGTCCATCAGCGAGCACCCTGAGCTATTTCTTGTCCTCAAAATTGCAGGCGCCATGGGCTGTTCAGGCGTGCAGGCCCTCTCTTAGAAGAGCTCACGTGGGCCCAATGTTATGCCAGAGTACGTGCGGTCTCGCATCGTAGCCTGCCAAACACACAGGCGGGTATTTGAGCGCGGTTGTCAGGTCTGCGAGCTGCCCGTTGCCATCTCTGGACACGCGTAATCTGGGCGCCCAGAGAAGGCGGGGCCACCGAAGAAATATTACGCACAACTTCCCTCGTTCGTTCCATCTGGGTCACCGTTGTCGGCGGACTGTCTGACGTAGGCTGCACCTTGCAGTAACGCCCGCGCGCGTCGCGCCACGCGGGCGTCTATTGGGTCATTCTACGCTCTGGCAAGAACGCGCGCTTCGAGACCTGAGGTAGCTGCAGAATAGCAATTGACCTCTGAACGCCGCGTTTTTTTTTCCGAGACTGATATCTGCAATTGTTCCAGAACCGCCCCGCGCTCCTCTATCCCCTCACCGCGGCCGCGCAGCGTGCTTTCACTGCGACGCGGGTGAGGCCGTTCGCCTGCGCGATGGATCCAAGAAGCGCAGTCGATGAATGAACTTCGCCGTCAACGTGCACTTTGCCATAGTGTAGGGATCGCGCACAACGATGGGCACCAGTGCCGACGAACGTGGGGGGAGCAGCTTCTTGTTTCCCCGGCGTTCTGTTGGAACCCAATCGCATGTGGCTTCCCATTAAGGATTGCGTCGGAGCGTTGGACCCCATGCGCCGCCACCTGCGCGACGTGACAAAGGCGGGAAATAGTGATGTCGTCGGCGTACTTCCGAATGCTGAGGTCGACGCTGGCGCCCGTAAACCCACGCCCCGCAATCGTAGATGCGTGCGTGTCCGTTGCGGGCGCAGCATTGAATTCGATGGCGCGCGGGGGGGGCGGGTGGGTGGGGAGCGCGAACGCTACGAGGAACTTAATAGCGGTATCAGCGTCTCCCATGAAGCACCCCGCGTTGTTCTTGTAGCCCTGATGCCGTCGCTGATGGCGCATGCTGCTCGACGGTGCCGTCCTTTCATGATGTTGCAGTCGCCAAGAAGGTAGATCTAGTCCACTGCCCTGCCCAGGTATGTACGACCCACGGGGGCGAACGCGTTCGTCGCGTCGCGTTTCGTGGCGACGCGGCCCTGGCAGAGCTGTGCAAGGCGACGCTGTAGGTAGTGCAAGACCGACAAAGATAGCCGCCGAACGATCGCGCTCTGGCATCGCCGTCTCCCCAGTCATCCAGCGGTGCCGCGGCAAGCGTTTGTCTTGCAACCACCCCCGGTTTTTTTTTCCCCCGAGCGCGCGTAGTCCGTGGAGTAGACGCGCACCTCGATCGTGTGGCTTGTTATTCATCTTGCTGACCTGATACGTCCGAAAAAGACCCCACCACGCGTCGAGACGTTGGCGTTGCGGACTGCTGCGAGCTGGGTGGACATGGCATCTCTGAGCGTGGGGCCTGGAAAGATCATCGCGCTGTCGAACTCGGCGCTGCCGTTTTTTTTTCGCGCCTTCACATCGGCCCGCTAGCAATCTGGTCCATATGCCGGCAGGTAGAGACCATTCGGGGGCTGCGCGTCGCCGTTTGCAATGTTTTCGCAGCCGTCGCTGCATTGGCGCAATATCATACTTGGCATGCCGCCGCTGATATGAAGTCGGGCAGAAGCGTTCGTCGTGTTCAGCAGCCGCATCGGTAAAATTGTGAGTGTCCACAGGAGTAGCCTCCGTGCCCCCCTCAGCTCCAGGTCATGCCGCGTCTGCTGTCCACATTGCAACCGCAGGCGTGGCGTCGGGAAGGTCGACGTAGCACTTCTTGCCTGGGCATTTCTCTTTGCCAGCAAGACGACGGCACGCGCGCCACACTTCAACTGCAAATCCTGCTCCGCCCGCTTGCTGTAGTTCGTGAAAGCACGGTTTATCACGAAGTTCGCGTAGCAGCCGTCATATGTTTTGCATGCTGTGCTGCAGCGTCTGAAGACCATGGCACTCTCGAGGTCGTCAGCGAGGCTTTGCCGAGCCATCGCGCGGGTGCGCAGCGCGCTCAGGCGTTCTCGCGCAAGCTTCTGATACTCAAGGTCAACCGTGGATTTCTTCGCCTCGAAAAACTCGGAGGCTCGCGTTCGTATCTGGGCAACGAGTTGCTGCCAGCCTCTGAGTCCATCGTGCGCCTTTCTGCCCAGTCCGCCGCATCTCGGCATCAACTCACGAGTAGATAGTTGGTCTGGTCCATCTCAATATAGTCGCGGAGCTGCTTCGCCCAGTCAAAACAGCGTTCATCGTGTCATGCAAGGAGCATGCGAGTATAGTCCCACTGTGGGGAAGTCTTGGGCTTGTCGCATGTGAGGGTGCATTCCACGTATATAGTTAGCATCATATGATCCATGCGGCACTGCGATGCAAAAGCTCGAAGTCGCTTGGCCCGGCAGTTGGCGATTTGCGTCGCCTCACTCTGGGTAAGCAGCTTGTCTGCATCACAAGGTAGTCGGTGTCGCATGTGTGCCCCGTAATTCCGTGATGTGCTGGTCCGCACGGATGATGAGCCTTCGTGGCACACAGAGCGTAGTTTTTCATAAGCATACGGAATGCCTCTCCTGCGTAATGCTGTTGGCCGTATGCGTGCACACCTACTGTAGCGCCGTCTTCCCCGTGGTTGTCGATATTGTGAAGTCAATCGCCCAAGTCCGTGACGATGAACTCGCTTTTTCGATTCGGAAAGTTCGGGCATATGTCGTGCAGATCGGCGATTATATAGTTGGTAATGACCCCGTCCTTGGACGCTGTGCTGATGCGCTGCGGCATCGGCGGGAAGTATGCAGTGATGAATGTGTAGTCGAACTGGGAGCTTTGAACACGTGCTGCGCCGACACGCCCTCGGAGCGAGTGCGGTAGCTGCCATCTCTTCACACCCTGCGCTGTTCGAAACCATCTTCGGCTCAGCCAGATCTCCGTGGCGCAGGGGTGGTTGCCTGTGGTGTTCTTGTTCGTACGGTGCCACCCTAACTGCAGCATAATGAACTCGGTGGTGCAGTGGGCCCCGGAAGCCTCGGAGGTCTTGGTCTGCGTGCCAGGGAAGGGGACTGCGCCGACGTGATCCATCTCTCGAGATACCCCCAGGCGCTTGTTCTAGTCTTGCTAAGACATAGGGCTCCATGCAATGAAACGCATGCTGGCCGTCAGTGTGTGACAGAAAAACCGGATCTTTGGGACGGTGGGCATATCGTCCACGCTCTGGAAATCTCGGAATGCTCGAGCCAGAGCTATATATATATATACATGTATATATGTATATACCTATACGACCACCCTTTTTCGGGTGATAAGGAGGTTCCAGGGGGTGGGAAACCAACATCTCACTCGATCGATATCACTACCAATCTTACGGTCCATCTCACTATCGGTCTCGCTCGCTCGATCTCCCCCGATCAATCTCACAATCGATAGCATTCGATCTATTTCATCCGATCCATCTCACAATGGGTATGACTATCGACCTCACAATCAATCTCACTATCGATCTCACCATCGATCGCACAATCTATCTCGCATCCGGTCCCACGATCGATATCACGATCGACATCGCAATCGATATCACAATCAACCTTGTCATCATCATCGACATCACCGTCATCAACGTCATCAACATCCTCATCATCATCATCGGGACACAATCGTCATCACCATCACCATCAGCATCATCATCATCAAAATCATCATCTTCGGGACACCATCATCCTCACCCTCACCATCATCGGGACACCATCCCCATCATCAAAACACCACCATCATCATCTGCATCATCACCATCTCATCATCATCATCATCATCATGAACAACATCGCCAACATCATCAGCATCGGGACACCATCGCCATCATCAACAAAATCATCATCATCAACATCATCATTGGGCCACAATCATCTTCGTTATCATCATCAATTTCATCGTCATCATCATTAGGGCACCATCACCATCATAAAAATCAGCATCATCATAGGGCCACCATCATCAAAATCATGATCACCTCATCATCATCCTCATCATCAACAACATCACCATCATCATCGAACACCATCGTCATCATCGGCATCATCAACATCATCATCATCATCGGGACACCATCCTCATCATCACCATCATCATCAACAGCATCATCATCAACCTCATCATCATCGGCATCAGCATCATCGGGACACCATCATCATGATTTTCATCATCTCGTCATGCCATCATCAACATCATCAGGATCATCATCATCATCATCGGGACACCATCATCATCATCATCATCATCAGCAACGTCATCATCATCAACATCATTCTGATCTGGGTACCATCATCATCACCACCATGGCCATCATCATCATCATCACCAGCATCACCATCATCGGGACACTATCATCGTCACCATCATCATCAAAATCTTCATCATCATCATCATCATCATCATCGGGGCACCATCATCATAATCATCATCATCGGAACACCGCCATCATCATCATCGCATCGCCATCATCACCCTCATCATCAACACCATCATCATCATCGGGACACCAGCATCATCATGAGCAACATCACCATCAACATCATCATCATTGCGACACCATCATCATCGTCACCATCATCATCATCATCATCATGATCATTGGGACACCGTCATCCTTATCAACATCAGCATCAGCATCATCATCGGGCCACCACCATCAAAATCATCATCATCACCTCATCATCACCCTCATCATCAACACCATCATCATCATCGGAACACCATCATCGTCATCATTACCATCATCATCAACACCCTCATCATCGGTGCACCATCATCGTCAGCACCATCATCATCATCAACATCATCATCATCCACCTCATCATCATCACCATTATCAGCATCATCGGGACACACTCATCATCATCTTCATCATCATTATCTCATCATCATCAATATCAACAGGATCATCAACATCATCGTCATCATCATCGGGACCCCATCATCATCAGCAACATCAGCATCATCAACATCATCATCGGGACACCATCATCATCACCACCATGGCCATCATCATCATCAACATCGTCATCATCATCATCATCATCATCATCATCATCATCATCATCATCATCATCATCATATTCATCATCATCACCATCGGGACACCGACAGGACACCGGCGGGACACCGGCGGGACACCGCGGGGCACCGGCTGCCGGAACGGAGACTTATGGTCCTGCCGCGCCTCAGCCAGAGGCGGGACATGTCTCGCCCGCCCACGCAGCTTCGCCTCGCCCGCACGCACGGCACGCACGAACACGAAACCGATTTCCCGGTAGGGGGGCTCTCCGTTCCACTGCGATCTCACCCTCTCACCTCCGATATACATATATGTACCTCCTCCTTGCTATTATCGTCATCCTCCTTGTCCTCGTCCTCCTCCTCCTCATTCCCCTCACCCTCCCCCTTTTCTTCCCTCATCACCCTATGGTTCCTATCCCTCTTTCCTCCCTTTTCCTCAGCCTCCTCCCCGCCTCCTCCTGCTCCTGCTCGTCCTATGCATCTGCCTCATCCTCAGCATTTTGCTCCTCCCCCTCCTGCTCGCTGAACCCCTTCCCGGGAACTGGCTTTTCGTCCCGAGCTGGTCTTTGAACGTCCGGGGGGCGCACCGAGGGCGCGTCCCGAGGGGTTGAATATAAAAAGACACGCGAAGAACACTCACGCAAAAAAACAATCGCCAATGTAATACAAGAAGACACAACAAATCAACAACAAAACAACATAATGTAAAACAAACGCGCGCCAAAAAGAAACTATAAAAACACACACGCAAAGACGCAAACAAGACACGCAATACAAAAAACACGAAAACATGAACCAGGCGCGACCAAACTTAGGGGGAAAGCTTCCTATTGCACGGGCGCAGCGCTGGGCATTGCTTGGCACTGCTGGGCATTACTGGGCATTGCTGGGCATTGCTTGGCATTGCTGGGCATTGCAGGGCGTTGCTGGGCACTGCTGGGCATTGCTTGGCGTTGCTGGGCGTTGCGGGGCACTGCTGGGCGTTGCTGGGCACTGCTTGGCATTGCTTGGCATTGCTGGGCACTTGGCGTTGCTGAGCGCTGCCGGGCATTGCTGGGCATTGCTGGGCATTGCTTTTGCTTGGCATTGCTTGCCATTACTGGGGATTGCTTGGCATTGCTTGGCATTCCTTGGCGTTGCTGGGCATTGGTTGGCGTTGCTGGGCATTGCAGGGCATTGCCGGGCATTGCTTTGCATCGTTGAGCATTGCTGTGCATTGCTAGGTATTGATTTATGGGCATTGCTGGGCATTGCTGGGCATGGCTTGGCATTGCTTGGCATTGCTGGGCATTGCTGGGCATTGCTGGGCACTGCTGGGCACTGCTCGGCATTGCTCGGACTTGCTTGGCATTTCTTCGCATTGATTGGTATTGCTTGGCATTGCTGGGCATTGCTTGGCATTGCTCGGCATTGCTTGGCATTTCTTGGCATTGCTGGGCTTTGCTTGGTATTGCTTGGTATTGCTTGGCATTGCTTGGCATTGCTTGGCATTGCTGGGCATTTCTTGGAACGAACAAAATAAGAATACGAGGCACAAGGGACGGGGAACCCGGGGAGCCCGGGGATCTGGAGGAACCAAAGAGAACCCGGGGAACCTGTGTGCATCCCGAGGAGCTCGGAGAACCCGGGGAACCTGAAGAACCCATCACATTCCGAGGCGCCAATATTTAGCTATGTAAAAACCCCTTAGGCAAGCCGAATTGGGTGAACAAAAAGCAACAACCAAAACAACAGCGACGACAACAACAACAACAACAAGAACAACAACAACAACAACAACAACAACAGCAACAACAACAACAACAATCATTTTACCCGAACGCTCAGTGTTCTCACCAGTGCCAGGGTTTTCATGCGACGCGAGACAATACCCCCACTTCGTGGGGGGGCAGTTCAAGCTCTACCAAATATCCAAACGACTCTTCGCGACCACCCAAACCCAGCTTCCCGCCCTATGACGTTGGGACACTTCACTTCGTGGCGTGCGGACGACCGTGGCTACTACACTGGCGTGGGGTACACACCCACAGAACTTGGTCACTTATTCGGGGCGCGCGTGTGCCCAGCATCCTGCAATTGTGACATACAATACATGACACAGACAGACAGAGAGAGAGACAGAGAGCAGACAGAGAGAGAGACAGAGAGAGCGGAGTTGGTCACATTTTTGGGGCAAGTTCCTGAGATCGTCGTGTTTTTTGTTGGTCTTGCGCGCGCGAATGTCCACTTTACTTTTTTTTGCAAGGGAGTATTGAAATTTGATTATGTTAGAACAAGAAAAAGTAGCTCGCGCGAGCTCATGTAACATAAATGTTGAAAAACCATTGGTTTTGTGGGAGTCGGACAGCGCGCGCGGGATGAAATTTGGACATTTTTTTTTGAAAAACCATTGGGTTTTTGATGTTTTTATGTTGAAATCGTTACGAAACCTAAGGTTCTGGAAGGATTTCGTCTTGCGCGCGCGAATGTCCACTTTACCTTATTTTTTGCAAGGGATTATTGAAATTTGATTATGTTAGAACAAGAAAAAGTAGCTCGCGCGAGCTCATGTAACATAAATGTTGAAAAACCATTGGTTTTGTGGGATTCGGACAGCGCGCGCGGAAGGACATTTTGACAATTTTTTCTTAAAAAACCATTGGGTTTTTGATGTTTTTATGTTAAAATCGCTACGAAACCTAAGGTTTTGGAAGGATTTCGTCTTGCGCGCACGAATGTCCACTTTACCTTATTTTTTGCAAGGGATTCTTGCAATTTGATCAAGTAAGAACAAGAATTTTCATTTTATAGTGTTTTTTGCAAGGGAAAACGGAGTACAACAAAACAACCGGATCCGGTAATAATTCACTTTTCTGAAGCTTTCGCTAAAAAATGATGAAAATGTAGCTGCGGCCTAGGTTTTGGAGGGGGGTCGCGCACCAGGGGTCCCAACAATAATTATTCTTTAGAAGTAATAATGTTCAACAACAACACCAACAACAACAACACCAACAACAACAACAGCATCATCAACAACAACAGCAACAGCAACTATAATAACAATAACCCACAACCAACAACCAAAAACCAACAGCAACAACCAACAACAAACAATAACCAAACTTACAACAACAACACCGATAACCTTAATACTGTTCGCTCTTATCTGCTCGAGTGGCAGTCAACGTGTATGTCCCAAACCCTCGATACTCTTCGTCGTCAATCGCACCCTTTTGTTTGAGGAGTACATCTTTCTTCCCTGCAAGCCGGGCACCTGCAAGCGGCGGGGCGGCCGCGGACCGTCGGCATGGCCAGCGGCAGGCGGTGATCTGATCGGCGGCAACCAGGACCCCAAGAGGGACGGACAGGGGACCGACCACGACGACGACGCCGACGACGACGACAACGACGACGACGACGGCGGCGGCGGCGACTACGACGACGAGCGAAAGCGAGAGCGACTGCGGGTCCACGAAGGGCAGGAAGGGGGCCACGAAGGGCGACAGCGGGGCCACGAAGGGCATGCATATGGGGCCACGACGGGCGCCCACGAGCGGGGGGCACGAGAGGCATACGCACATGGGGCCGCAGAGGGCAGGGACGGGGCCACTGAGGGCAGCAGCGGGGCCACGAAGGGCAGCGATGGGGGCCACGGAGGGCGACAGCGGGGCCACGGCGCGAGTGCAGATGGGGCCACGACGGGCGCGAACAAGCGGGGGCCACGACGGGCATACGTGCATTTGGGGCCACGAGGGGCAGCGAGGGGGCCACGAAGGGCTGCAACGGGGCCAGCAAGGGCAGCGAGGGGGCAACGAAGGGCAGCGATGGCAGCCACGAAGGGCTGCAACGGGGCCACGAAGGGCAGCGAGATCCCGATTCCCAAGTAAGCTGTGAGGGAGTCCTAAGCGTGAGCGCGACTCCTGGGTGCCTGTGTGTCGGGAGCGCAGCGCTTGAGTAAATTGGGGGGAATTCCAACGCAGGAGCGCGATTCTTTAGTAATTTGTAAGCAAGTCTCCAGCGAGAGCGCGACTCCAGAGCGCCGAGAGAGCGATCCCATACTAAGTGTAAGGAATTCCCAAGACAGAGCGCGATTCCTGAGTAAAATGTGGGGAATTCTCAGGCGGGAGCGAGGGTCCTGGCTAAATGATTGAGAAGTTTCAAGCGGGAGCCATTGTTGCTGTAATCCCGGAGCCAACAACTCAGTTTGAGCCGCGTGACTTTCCCTGATTTTAAAGAAAAAACAGGGTGCGAGCCCAGGAAGAAGCACTTCAATTGAAAAACACAATGGTCACCGGAGGGGGGGATCAACAATATGTATTCTTCAATCATGAGAACTCAGTAACAGCAACAGCAGCAGTAGCAGCAACAACAACAACCACCACCACAACAACAACTACAACCACAACACTCATGTTAAGACCGCTTGTTCTCATTTGCTCGCGCGCCGTTCCACACGTGTATCCCGAGACCTCGATGCCCGCCCTCTTCGTCTTCGATCGTGCCCCCCTTCGGTGCATTTCTTCCCTGCCTGCCGCGTGTAGTTGACGCAACCGCCAGAAGCAGGGGAGGGAAGGAAGGAGGGAAGAGGCAACGGGGCAGGGAGAAGGATGGAGCACGAGGGAGATGTGCAAGATGAGGAGTGCGAGCGGCAGCACCAGACGGGCGGGTCGGGCGGGCGGACCCTGACGGGCAGGTCGGGCGGGCCGGCCCAGGAATCGCAAGGAAGTTTTGAGCGGTGGCGCGATTCACAAATAAATGGAGGAAATCCACCGCGCGAGCGTGATTCCTGAGTCTGGGGGGCACAGCGCTGCAAGACATTGTGAGGAAATGCCTCGCGAGAGCGCGATTCTTGCATACGTTAAAAAGAAAATGTCCCGCGCGAGAGCGGGAGCTATTGTTGTTGTGAACAGGGGGACCACAAGCGAATTTGAGGACCAAGCTTGCCCCTTGTAAGAAACAGGGGGCGAGCCCTGGGAGGAGCACTG
The DNA here is from genome assembly GCA_963575745.1 of Prorocentrum cordatum. Classification (NCBI taxonomy): domain Eukaryota; class Dinophyceae; order Prorocentrales; family Prorocentraceae; genus Prorocentrum; species Prorocentrum cordatum. The sequence goes on from CAUYUJ010005522.1 coordinate 44,927, forward strand.
TCATTCAAAACACACAAGGTGCACCGGGCAGGGGGCGTCAACAATAACCTTTCTTTCGAACTGAAAATTCAAAC
>CAUYUJ010005522.1:57500-60639 GCA_963575745.1 Prorocentrum cordatum
GGAATTGGAGGGCAAATCGGAGCCTCTTTGGGGGGCGGTGAACATCGAGGACACGCCCCCCCGGGGATGTCTTGCGCATGCCAGCAACCGTCAAAACACGATGCTGGCTGATTGCGGTCGACGTGGCGTCCCCCGACGACCGGAGCGACCACAGCTGCGGCCAGAGGGATGACGACAGTGCCCGTGGGCTCTTCCCCGAGGGGCCCTCCCGGCGAATCCAGTTGAGCTACAACCATAAACGTTGAGGAGGAGGAGGAGGAGGAGGAGGAGGAGGAGGAGGGGAAGAGGGGGAAGGGAGGAGGAGGTCAAGCATTCGAGGCTCGAAGAGGGGCATGCACAGATCGCGCGCGAAGCCGGAACCCACCGTCTTTTCGGCGGCGCGCAGCGGGGGGGGCAGGGGGAGGGGGGGAAGGCTTCTCAGAAGGAGGCTGCTTCTTAGCAGGCGCCGGCCCTGCATCTACAGAGAGGCCCGCGCCTTCGAAGAAGCGGGGCGCTTCTCAGAAGCCCTCCCCCCTCGCCCCCCTGCCCCCCTCCCCCCTCCCCCCTCCCCCTCCCCCTCCCCCCTCCCCCTGCCCCCTTCTGCGAGATGGCGCCACGCCCTCGCGCCGCAGCTTGCGCGGGCCGCCGGCGCGCGGCACGCTCGCCTGGAAACTGCGGCGCCGGCGCGCGGCCCTGCGCGGGCAGCCTGCGAGCGGGCGTCGGCAGGGTCGGGCCCGCTCTCCCGCGTGGCTCGCCGTCGGAAGCTGGAGCAGAGATATACACTGCCGGTGGCGGGCTGCTTCTCCATCCCAGAACTTTTCGGGGGCCGGGGACGACGTCGGAGCGGTGCGGTGGGTACTACTTTCCCCGCTTTCCCGAGGAGGCCACGAGAAGTTGGACATCAGGATCCCGCATGCACCAGGATCCGCTCTCGTAGGGAGCCCACAAAGGATGTACGCGCCCAACTATGTACATGAACACGGCCCCTCGACCCGCGAGACCGGCCGCGTAATACGAACATTCGCGCCATGCGAACTCTCGAACCCAGCGTGGATTCAAGTACGTGTACGTCCTTTTTTCGCTCCTGATCTCGCGTGCGCATTGCGGTGCGGGGCCGTGGAAACGCCGGTGTCGAGAGAACAGCTCTCAGGCCCGCGCGGACCGCTCGGCGCGCGGAGCGCGCGGGGGGGCGGGGGCGCCGCTGCGGGGGCTCCCGGCGCCACGCCGAGAAAACCCGCGCGGACCCCCGAGCTGTTCTGCCCATGCCGCTGTTCGATCCCCGACCTCTTGCGGCTGCGGTTCTCGCGCGCGGATGTCGGCACGGTCGAGCCTCGGAGAAGGGCGGATTGAGGCACTGGAAAAGCAAGATCGGGGGTTTCCGAAGGCCTTCGGAGGGAGGGGTGCTGCGGGCTGCGGGGGTCTTCGGAGGGTTGTGGAGGGGGGGAGGGGGAAAAGCAGGAATTCGACGACGAGGAGAGGAGGAGGATGGGGAGGACCAGCAGCAGCTAGATGAGGAGGATGAGGAGGAGGATGAGGAGGAGGATGAGGAGAGGAGGAGGAGGATGAGGAGGATGAGGAGGAGGATGAGGAGGAGGATGAGGAGGATGAGGAGGAGGAGGATGAGCAGGTAGATGAAGACGAGGCCCTGACCCCTCCCAGCGTCCAAGCTTACCAATCTCTCTAGCCGCGCCCAGCCGTGGCGACGAGGCCCCCCCCCCCCGCACGGAGACCGGCCGTCGGTGTCTCGAGCGGCACTCCGCGGAGAGCCCGCTTTGCCGCACCGCTCACTTCGCCGTGGCTGTTTTTCGTCCTCCTCCTCCTCCCTCCTCCTCCCTCCTCCCTCCTCCTCCTCCTCCTCCTCCTCCTCCTCCTCCTCCTCCTCCTCCTCCCTTCCGCCTCCTCCTCTTCCTCCCCCATCTGCCCTCCTCCTCCCCCCTCCTTCCCCCTCACCCCTCCCCCTCCTCCTCCTCCTCCTCCTCCTCCTCCTCCTCCTCCTACTGCTCGGCGGGACGTGAAGGGGTGGGGTCCGGGCAGAGGTGGGGTTGAGACGAAAGCGGCTCCAAGCCGTTCCTGGAAGGAGGGGGCGTGCGCACATCTGGCTGGGCCCGCTCCCTGACCCCACCTTGGGAACAGACCCCCCTTCTGAAAACCTTCTCCTCCTCCTCCTTTCTCCTCAACTTTCCCTCCTCTCCTTCCTCCTCCCTCCTCCTCCTCCTCCTCCTCCCTCCTCCCCCTCCTTACCCCCTGATCCCTCCTTCCTCCTCCTCCTCCTCCTCCTCCTCCTTGTTCTTCCCCTTCCGATTGTAGACGGCGTCAAGCGATGTTTGTCGTTTTCTTTTCCCTTCCCCGCGTTGGTTTTTTCGTTTTTTGTTCTCCCACGTTTGTGTGTTGTGCTCAATCCGCCTCTGCCGCAAAAACCAAAATCGAAACGAAAACGGCCCACGAAATCGCCAAAACACCGTTTAGTAGGGGCAAAACAAACCTACCTCGCTTTTGACCACCCTCGCTTCCAAGAGATACCAAGCGATGCCAAACCACGGCCTGTACTGGTCAGGCCGCTTGACGAGGAGGCGCGTGGTATGACTTGGTTTTGCCTGGAAGCGAAAGCGGGGTAGGTAATTCACGCTTTGATTTAGGTCCAGCCCTGGGGATCTTTTCTGCTCTCACTGGCGACGCCCCCCGGCGGCACACAGGAGGCGGAGGCAGCGGGCCGCCGGGACCTCTCCCCGGGCCTCGGCCGTCGCCCGCGCCGGGCCCAGCAGAAGAATGCGGATTCACTTCTATTTGAAACCTATGCAGCAGAAGAATGTGGATTCACTTCTATTTGAATCCTATGGGGAATGGAGCCACCTCTAATATCGGCGGTGGACGAACCTCCCTTTAATAGACCTCCCCTTAGTGAAAACGGCCTTGGACCCAAACCGACGGACCTGGACCCGCAAAAATGACGGCCACGACGCCCTCTCGCGAACCGAAAACGGCCAATTCCTTAATCGACGCGTCAGGGTAGGAGGTCTGTCCACCCCCGATAATGGAATCATCCCTAAGCCCTGCCGAGGAGCCCCCTTCCCCCTGGGAGTGGAGTGGCCGCTGTGCAGCCGCCCGCGCCTGGGGGCGCCGCCCGGCGGGGGTGTCTGCCGGCACGGGCGCATGTCTAGAA
>CAUYUJ010005523.1:0-15000 GCA_963575745.1 Prorocentrum cordatum
ACCTACTACTACTACTACTACTACTACTACTACTACTACTACTACTACTACTACTACTACTACTACTACTATTACTACTACTACTACTACGACTACGACGACGACGACGACTACTACTACTACTACTACTACTACTACCGTTACTGCTACAACTACGACGATGAGGAGAAGGAGGACGGCGCTTACCGCTCCTACTAATGCTGCTTTCCTAGAGGCTCCAACTCCTAGGTAGGGTCGCACTGGGATAATTTTGAATTGCGTTGCCGTGCTTTGCATTGCAAAGCACGGCTTTGCATTGCTTTACGCCACACTGATGACACGATATGGATTGCACCACCTAGATTGTGCCACATTGATTGCACAATCTAGAGAACACCGCAAATATTATAGGGAGCCACTGATTGTGGTCCACGCTGGCTAACATGATGCTACATGGATATGTCTTGAAACAGCTGGGAACTGTCGAAGAAAATAATCAAACTGTCAGTTGCTGGGTATGGTTCGATGTGGCGTCAAATCCAAATATTCCGGGACTCTTTGGACAATGGATCATGCGATTCAATTCCGTTATCAGATTATCAAGCGACATCACTTCAGAGTCCCCCGGGCAGCAGCTCGCCAGACTCAGTCTGGCACTGCTTGTGAAGTGCCCAAGAGTTGCAGATAAGAGAATGGAACTCATCGGTCCAGCCATCATCCATGCGTCAGAGTCGGCCGATCTCCCAGACGCTGAGGAAGTATTGCTCTTCACTGCACGGTTGTTTGAGCATCCAGGTGACGTACTACCACGCCAACGGCAGGGAGGACGTACACATAGCAGTGTGGCCCGAGAGGTTTCTGAAGGTTCACTTGTGGCACCAGGGACTCGTGGACGGCGAAAACCTCGTGGGCACGGATCCTGTTCTGGGGAGTGGAGCTCCGCAGGCCCTCAAGGAGATGTGTGCAGTTAAAGCCTGGAGTCTCGGGAGCTGTGCTTGGTTGGCGGCACAGTACAGGCCCCAATTCGTCAGACGCCTCAGACAGGAGAAGTTTGGGCCCTTGCGATGATGGCTCAGAATCTTTCAGGGTCCACGTCGGGCTACTCCGACTGCCTTCGTGAAACCTCTCGTCCTTGCAGTCCGCAACTCAGCTACGACAGTACACATGCGGGCACGATAATAACTGCGCAGCCTGCTTGCGTGTCTTAGGCCCGCAAACGGGAAATGCATGTTACATACGCTACAGGTTTAGCACCCCAGCTGCGCTTAGAGGAGTTTGGTAACGACGCTGCAGATCATGCAGCGAAGCACGCCATCCCGTTTCACCCACTGGGTTCGAAGGTGAACGTTGCCAAGGCCGTTTGCCGCCCAGCCATCCGTCTGCTGCCATTCTGGCCAGCGCTGGATCTGCAAGGCTGCCCGCTGGCCCATAGCAAGCCAGCTTCAAAGTCCATGGCCAGGAAAAGTGTTCACCACGACTGGAAGTGACGCACATTCTGCTGGAGGTGCAGAATGTGCCTGAAGATTCGCAGGCAAGCTAAATTCATGCTTGTCGAATCGACCATGCCCTCGTCTGAAGGTTGTTCTGGCTCCGTTCCTCCCGAGTTGAGTGCAGTCGCCTCCATCCATATGTTCCGTATTACGTTCGTTGCAGTGCTCGGATGGTTCGGGTTTGTTCGTGTGCGTGAGATGCAAAGCTATCACGACCATGTGTCCTTTCAATGCTCTTGCGGAGGACTCAGGGCACGCCAAGAGAAACAACCCTGAGGTACAAAAATGCAGGATCCTCAAGGGCAAGCACCCCAGTAAGGACGGGGTGGCGCTTGGTGCACACCCTGCCGAATGAATTAGTCGGCAGATATCGCCCATGCGGGAGTTTGATGCCCCAGGACAACCTGCGCGTGACCACCCCGTCCCTGTTTTGAGACCTCGGGTGTGCTCCAGTGGAGAGGAGCACCAAAAAAATCTCGGCAGAGGCCCGGGCGCGGAACCGCAAAGGTCAACGGAACGATGGTGGTGATGGTGATGAGGGTGAAGAAGGTGGGGCTAGAGTTAGGTCGGGCAAGTCCCCCTACAGGCCGATTGTGGACGATAAATAAAAAAGTCAAAACATATTAAAAGAAATACTCCAACATACTCACAGAATCGTCCCCGCACCATTTCTTGTGCTATTTTGGAATATTCCTCCTGTAGAGGGACAGGCCCGACTTAAAGCTAGAGGTGGAGATGGTGGATGGAGTGGGTGGATGAAAGGATGCGGCGGAGGAAGAGGAGGACGATGCCGACAACGACGTCGATAATGAGAGCTAGGAGCATTGTCAATATCCCATCAGCAACAAAGTTCGCCGACCCCTTGCGGATTCCTCTGCGTGTGGGATAGTCGTCCCTCCTCACACCCTTCCCACGGGAGCCCCGATCGGCCGGTTTGGAATGGAGGGTCTCCCTGGGACGTTCGGTGGAGCGCCGTATGAGCGCGTGAGTGGCGTGCCGAATTGGGCGGGGGTGACGCATGCGAACTGTGCCAGCGGGACCTTCGGTGGAGTTCCCTATGGGGCCACCAAACGCGTGAATAGTGTGCCAAAATGACCGTGGGGGGCGCATGCGAACTGTGCCAGCACGACATGTGGTGGAACTCTCTACGGGGCCACGAAACGTGTGAGGGGTGCACCGAATGTGCATGCACCCAGATCATATCCCACAGGACGAGTTCTTGATCATTTTAAGCCGCCCTGCGTCGGGTGAGCCTGGTATTCCACGGAACCGCCATTGGGTTCAAGTGCCAGCGGCTCACGCGCCTCCTGTGCCCCGCCGAGCTGAACAGACTCGAGAATGATTCCCAAGAACTTTTCTGCTGCGCTGCCCGCGGCTTGGCCACTTGCTGGGCCTGCGCGCCAAGGGACTGGCGAGACTGGGCGCTGGCTTCGGGCGGACGGCGTGCCTCGCGGTCGTGCAGTCCGCCGTGGTGCCTCGCGGTGCTCGTCGGCTCCCTGGCCATCCGCTCCACGGCAGCTCTCTCCTCGCTGTTTTCTCAGGTCCTGCATGTGTGAAGGGGAACTGGGACACACAAATAAGTACACACAAATAAAAATATTCCCCATATTCTCCCATACTTTCTGGGTTTCTGTCTTCCCCCCCACTTCCCATATTTTCCCATTTTTTCTGGGGATCGCCGATTGATTGTGTCTGTGTGTGTGTGTTTTTCCTCTCCTGCACGTGTGCGTGGTGGCCTTCGGCTTCTTCCTCGCGGCAGGCGCGCCGAGGCCCTGGCCAGCCCTCGCCCACCGCTCAGGTGCACGACCGGGCAGGCAAGCGGAGCGCAGAGGCGGGGCTGGGGAGGGGGACAGGAGAGCAGGGCAGGGGGGGGGGGGAGAGCAGCGAGGAGGAGGTGACGCGCGTTGCCCTCCTCGACACGAGGACCCAACCCCACAGGAAGATCTCCCTGCGGCATCCCGCGGGCGGGATCGATCCGCGAGGGCCCTGGGGCCAGGACGCCCGTCGAGACCTTCCGGTCGCGAGGCCAGCACACCCGGGGAGAACGGGGCGGAGGCCGTCGAGGAGGAGCCTGCCCACCGAGGGCCCCGCCCGTGACGTGGCCGTCCCCGGCGCCCACGTCCAGCAGCCTCGCGAAGCGGGGGGCGCCCGCGCAGTGGCCGCCGAACGACCGCCGCAGCAGCAGCTCGGCCTGCCGGGCGGAGAAGACGTGCATGTGGCAGCGGCCGAGGTACCTTCCGCCGCGGCGGTGGGCGGCTGCAGGAGGCGGGGCGAGGCAGGGCGAGGTGCACTCGTTTGCGGGGCGATGTCTGGAGAGGAGGAGGAGGAGGAGGAGGAGGAGGAGGAATTCCGAAGTACAACAGCAGCACAGCGACAAAAAAACACAACCACAACCACAACCACAACAACAACAACCACCACGACAACAACAACAACAACAACAACAACAACAACAACAACAACAACAACAACAACAACAACAACAACAACAACAACAACCACAACCACAACCACAACCACAACCACAACCACAACCACAACCACAACCACAACCACAACCACAACCACAACAATCATCTTAACTCTGTTCGCTCTTACTGGCACGCGTGTCTTGCATTCCGTATTCCCCAACCCTCGATACCAGCCCACTTCGTCTTCGATTGCACCCCATTTCGGGGGGGAATCTCTTCCATGTCGACCACTGACTGAAGTGCGAGGAAGTCTCGAGCGAGAGCGCCGTTCCTAAGTTCGGGGGCCTCTCTGGCCAGGGGCTCTCGGACTACCTGTGGAGAAATATCGAACGAGAACCCTTGTCGCCGTGTCCGGGCCTCAACCAACTTGTCTAAATTACGAGAAAGTCTCGAGCGAGAGCGCCGTTCATGAGTTCGGGGGCCTTCTTGGCCAGGGGCTCTCGAAACAAACCGTGAGGAAGTATCGAGCAGGAGCCCTTGTCGTCGTGGCTGGGCCTCCGCCAGCTTGATTGAATTGCGAGGAAGTCTCGAGCGAGAGCGCCGCTCCTGAGTTCGGGGGCCTCCCTGGCCAGGGTGTCTCGGGGTACATTGTGAGAAAGTGTCGAGCAGGAGCCCTAGTCGTCGTGGCTGGGCATCCGCCAACTTGATTGAATTGCGAAGAAGTCTCGAGCGAGAGCGCCGCTCATGAGTTCGAGGGCCTTTCTGGCCAGGGTGTCTCGGAGTAAATTGTGAAGAAATATCGAGCGGGAGCCGTTTTTGTCGTAGCTGGGCCTCCAACGGCCCACATTTACATTCAAGCCAACGCTCGAGCGGGAGCCTCGTTATCAGAGAAAATGTAGCCGGCGTCGAGGCGAGAGCGCGCCGAACCGCTTCTGGTGACCATCAATAATATGCTTCATAATGAATATTCAGCAACAACAACAACAACAACAACAACAACAACAACAGCAACGACAACAACAACAACAACAACAACAACAACAACAACAACAGCAGCAGCAGCAGCAGCAACGACGACAACGACAACGACAACGACAACGACAACGACAACGACAACGACAACGACAACGACAACAACAACAACAACAACAACAACAACAACAACAACAACAACAACAACAATTACTAGCACGTGGGGACACACCGTTCTCACCAGTGCCAGGGTTTTCATAGGAGGCGGGCAATACCCCCACTTTGTGGGGGGGGCCGGTTCAAGCTCTACCAAATTTCCAAACGACTCTTCGCCACCACCCACACCCAGCTTCCCGCCCTATGACGTTCGGACACTTCACTTCGTGGCATGCGGACGACCGTGGCTACTATTCAGGGCCCCGCGGCCGACGACGACGGCGTGCGCGCGCGAAGAAAAAACGAATGTGTCCCGCATGGTATTATTTGACAGGGATGATGGCCCTGGCAGGTGCGCAACCGTTGTTGCAGAAGTTCGAAAAAGTTGCTCGCAAAAGCCCGTTTGACAGAAATGTTTAAAAAGTGTTGGGTTTCCTACGAATCCGCAAGAGCGCGCGGGATGAAATTTTGCAATTTTTTGAAAAAAAAAAAAAAACATTGGTTTTTTGATGTTTTTATGTTAAAATCGCTACGAACACTAAGGTTTTGGAAGGATTTCGTCTTGCGCGCGCGAATGTCCACTTTACCTTATTTTTGCAAGGGATTCTTGAAGTTTGGTTATGTTAGAACAAGAAATGTCCACTTTAGCTTATTTTTGCAAGGGAAAACCGATCGTAACAACACAACCGGATCTGGATCACATCGTTTTACCTGAGACTTCCTCACGAAAATGATGAAAATGAGGCTGCGGCCTAGGCGCGGCGGGGGGGCCGTGCACCAGGGGCCCCAACAATAATTATTCTTTAGAAGTAATAATGTTCAACAACAACAACAACAACAACAACAACAACAACAACAACAACAACAACAATCACTTTACCCGAACGCTCAGTGTTCTCACCAGTGCCAGGGTTTTCATGCGACGCCAGCCAATACCCCCACTTTGTGGGGGGGCAGTGCAAGCTCTACCAAATATCCACACGACTCTTCGCCACCACCCACACCCAGCTTCCCGCCCTATGACGTTCGGACACTTCACTTCGTGGCCTGCGGACGACCGTGGCTACTACACTGGCGTGGAGTACACACCCACAGAAGTTGTTAGGACAGCGCGCGCGGGTAGAAATTTTGAAAAGTCGTGCAGGTGTTTTTCGAGGACCTACGGTGCGATTCGTGTGATTTTATGATGCGCGGTGCTAAAATTCTTAAGAAGCCCAAATGGTTTTTGGAGATTTCGGCGTGCGCGCGCGAAGAAAAAACGAATGTGTCCCGCATGGTATTATTTGACAGGGATGATGGCCCTGGCAGGTGCGCAACCGTTGTCGCAGAAGTTCGAAAAAGTTGCTCGCAAAAGCCCGTTTGACAGAAATGTTTAAAAAGTGTTGGGTTTCCTACGAATCCGCAAGAGCGCGCGGGATGAGATTTTGACATTTTTTTGTTGAAAAACCATTGGTTTTTTGATGTTTTTATGTTAAAATCGCTCCGAACACTAAGCTTTTGGAAGGATTTCGTCTTGCGCGCGCGAATGTCCACTTTACCTTATTTTTTGCAAGGGATTCTTGAAATTTGATTATATTAGAACAAGAAATGTCATTTTATAGTGTTTTTTGCAAGGGAAAACGGATTACAACAAAACAACCGGATCTGGACCCCATCCACTTTTCTGAAGCTTTCGCGAAAAAATGATGAAAATGTAGCTGCGGCCTAGGCGCGGCGGGGGGGCCGTGCACCAGGGGTCCCAACAATAATTATTCTTTAGAATTAATAATGTTCAACAACTACCACCACCACCACCACCACCACCACAACAACAACAACCATTTCAAGACGTTTCGCCCCTACCTGCTCTGCTCACGTGCCAATCAATACGTACATCCCAAACCCTCGATACCCGCCATCGTCGTCTTCGATCGTAACCCCTTGGGGGTATGTATTCCTTGCCTGCCACGTGCATTTAGCGCAGCCCCTAAAACAAGGAAAAAGAGGACGGGTCGAAGGGGGAGGGAGAAGAATGGAGCACGAGAGAAATTAGCAGGAGGGGAGCAAGGAGCAGACAACAAATGGTTTAACCAGACGGGCAGATCGGATGGGCAGACCCATAGCGGGCATGTTGGGAAGGCGAGCCCAGGCGACGAGGTCGAGCAGGCGGGTTGCTGAAGCGTGGGTCCTGCATGAATCGCGAGGAAGTCTCGAGCGATAGCGCGATTCCCAAGTAAATCGTGAGAAAAGCCACAGCGAGAGCATGATTCCTGAGCGCCGAGGGCGCATCGTCTGAATAAATTGCGAGGGCGTCCCACGCGAGAGCGCAATGCGCGCATGAATTGTGAGGAAATCCCGCGCGAAAGCGCGATTTGGGAATAAATTGTGAAGAAGTATCCCGCGGGCCGTTGTTGTTGTAACTCGGGGGCCAAGGGCCCAGTTTGAGCCTAGAGTCGTTCCCTGATAAAAAAAACGGGTGCGAGCCCCAGGAGAAGCACTTCAAGTGACAAAAAAACGCAATGGTCACCGGAGGGGGGGAATCAACAATAATTACTCTTGAGTAATGAGTTCAACAACAACAACAACAACAACAACAACAACAACAACAACAATTACTAGCACGTGGGGACACTCCGTTCTCACCAGTGCCAGGGTTTTCATAGGAGGCGGGCAATACCCCCACTTTGTGGGGGGGCCGGTTCAAGCTCTACCAAATTTCCAAACGACTCTTCGCCACCACCCACACCCAGCTTCCCGCCCTATGACGTTCGGACACTTCACTTCGTGGCATGCGGACGACCGTGGCTACTATTCAGGGCCCCGCGGCCGACGACGACGGCGTGCGCGCGCGAAGAAAAAACGAATGTGTCCCGCATGGTATTATTTGACAGGGATGATGGCCCTGGCAGGTGCGCAACCGTTGTTGCAGAAGTTCGAAAAAGTTGCTCGCAAAAGCCCGTTTGACAGAAATGTTTAAAAAGTGTTGGGTTTCCTACGAATCCGCAAGAGCGCGCGGGATGAAATTTTGACATTTTTTTTGAAAAACCATTGGTTTTTTTGATGTTTTTATGTTAAAATCGCTACGAAAACTAAGGTTTTGGAAGGATTTCGTCTTGCGCGCGCGAATGTCCACTTTACCTTATTTTTTGCAAGGGATTCTTGAAGTTTGGTTATGTTAGAACAAGAAATGTCCACTTTAGCTGATTTTTTGCAAGGGAAAACCGATCGTAACAACACAACCGGATCTGGATGACATCGTTTTACCTGAGACTTCCTCACGAAAATGATGAAAATGAGGCTGCGGCCTAGGCGCGGCGGGGGGGTCGCGCACCAGGGGTCCCAACAATAATTATTCTTAAGAAGAAATAATGTTCAACAACAACAACAACAACAACAACAACAACAACAATAATCATTTCAAGACTGCTCGCTCTTACTGGCACGCGTGTCTTCGATTGCACCTCGACACCCTCAACATCCTGTATACCCCGACCCTCGACACCCGCCCATCTCGTCTTCGATTGCACCTCTCGGGTGGAATATCTTCCTTGTCGGCCACGGCCACTGACTGAAGTGCGAGGAAGTCTCGAGCGAGAGCGCCGTTCCTGAGTTCGGGGGCCTCTCTGGCCAGGGGCTCTCGGAATACCTATGGAGAAATATCGAACGGGAACCCTTGTCGCCCAGTCCGGGCCTCCACCAACTTGCCCGAATTACAAATTACAAGAGGCCTCGAGCGAGAGCGCCACTCTTGAGTTCGGGGGCCTCTCTGGCAAGGGCCTTCGCGAATCTATCTTGAGGAAGTACCGAACGAGACCTTGTCGTCGCAGTTGGGCCTCCACCAATCTGACTGAACCACGAGAAATTTTCGAGCGTGAGCGCCGTGACCTTCCTGACCAACGGCTCTCGGAGGTAAATCGTGAGGAACTATCGAGCAAGAGCCCTTGTCGTCGTGGCTAGGCCTCTGGCAAGTTGATTAAATTGCGAGGAAGTCTCAAGCAACAGTAGCAGCAGCAACAACAACAACAACCATAGCAGCAGCAGCAACAACAACAATAACAGCAGCAGCAGCAACAACAACAACCAAAACAACATCATCAGCAACACCCTCAACAACAACAACAGCAACAACACCAACAACAACAACAACAATAACCAAAACAACAACAACAACAACAACAACAACAACAACAATAACAACAACACCAACAACCACACCAACAACAACAACAACAACAACAACAACAACAACAACAACATCGACAACAATTCCCCAAACCCTGGATACCCCCCATCCTCGTCTTCGATCGTACCCCCTCCTGGGGGGAATACCATTCTTCCCTGCTGCGTGTACCTGGCGCAGCTTTCGGGCCACCGAGGGCTGCGGAGGGCCCAGGAGGGGCAGCGAGAGGGCCGGGCTCGTGCTCGGGGACGCGCCGAACCAGGTCCCCCAACAGCAGCGCAACCGCAGGGCGGGTGCTCCTCGCCCGCCGCCAGAACCCAACTTGATGGGCAAAATTTCCACCACCACTACCAGATGTAGGACGGGGGGGAAGGGAGGATAAGGAGGTCCTTTTCCTCCTCCTCCTCCTTCTTCTCCTCCTCCTCCTCCTCCTCCTCCTCCTTCTCCTACCGATGGTCGTGTGGTGGAAAATGGGGCCGATCACAGCTGTCCAACAAAGCCCGCGCTCCTGCTCGAGAAGTCCGCGCTCGCTGCCCAGGAGCGGGGGGAGCGCGGCAGCTCCGTCCCGCCACCGCAGAGAGGAGGAGCGCCCGGGGCGGGGCCCGAAAGCGGGAGCGGGGAAACCCCGTCCCCACCACCGCAAGCCAGCACTCCAAGTCGCAATTCGGCGGTGGACAAACCTCCCTTAGTAGACCTCCCCTTAGTGAAAACGGCCTGGGACCGAAACCGACGAACCTGGACCCGCAAAAATGACGGCCGCGACGCCCTCTCGCGAGCCAAAAACGGCCAATTCCTTAATCGACGTGTCAGGGTAGGAGGTCTGTCAACCCCCGAGCAATATATGCGCATGCCCTGTAGTCAGTTTCGTTCAATGGGGCAGGTGTAATGAGACGATGGATCGTAAGTGCGCGCGGCATGCACCAGATGACCTCGCGTGACAACACCACAGGAGCGGAAGAAGTGGAATGAGGAGGGGGGATAGGGGGGAGGAGCCCATGTCGGCGATCCCCAAGACGCCGACGGCCGTGAGATCCGCTACCCCATCACCCCACGAATCGGAGGGTGCCCGTTGGCATCCGTGATGGACATGCAGCACCGCAGGAAGTCGCCTGACCGCACGGCCGCCCTCCTCCTGCTGCTGCTAAAGGCTCTGGAGTCTCGTAGAGACGCAGCCTGCCGTCCTTCTCCTCCCCCTCCTCCCCCTCCTGCCTCTCATCCTTCTACTCCTGTTCATCCTCCTGCTGAACCTCCTCCTTCTCAGCTTCAGCATCACAATCAAATCAGCAGCAGCAGCAGGATCATTATCGTCACGATCAGCATCAGCATCAATGTCAGCATCAGCATCAGCATCATCATCCTCATAAGAACTGTGATATCCATCCTGATCGTCACCATCGTCGCCACTGCCATCAGAACCACCACCACCACCATCATCAGCATCATCAGCAGAAGCATCACCATCAGCATCAGCATCATCAGTATCATCGTCAGCAGCAGCACCACCACCATCATCGTCATCATAATCAGCATCATCTGCCGCATCAGCATCATCATCAGCATCATCAACATCATCAACAGCATCATCAGCAACATCATCATCGACATCGACAGCATCACCATCATCATCAGCAACAGCATCACCATCTGCAGAGATCCTCATGATCATCAGCAGCATCAGCATCAGCAGTATCACCAACATATCCTCGTCCTCCTCATCCTCGTCGCTACCAACAACAACACAAACCACCACCACCGTCGTTATCATCACCATCATCAGAATCAGCACCATCAAGAAGAATCACAACAACCACAATAACATCAACCTCATCAATTCCTTCGTATGCCCCCTGTCCATCGTCCCGTCGTCTTCTTCACTTCCTCTGACCCCCCCCCCCCATTCCCATCACCCCTGCTCCTTGCACATCCCCCCTCCTCCTGCAATACACAATCTAATTAGATTGAGTCGACACAGGATCGTTCTTACAGCGTCGTGAGGTGTGACTCTCGAACTGCATGTCCACTGACGGACAACGCGCATGAGCAAAACCAATGATAAGGTATACTGCAAGTAATGCTAGTATCGAGCAGATGCGCGATCGTGCTCCGCCCCCACCCTTCATACTAGTCATACCCCCCTCACCTTCAACGTATCGTCCCCCTCCGTCTCCCTTTTCCTTTTACTGCTCCTGCTCATTCTCCTCCTCCTCCTCCTCCTCCTCCTCCTCCTCCTCCTCCTCCTCCTCCTCCTCCTCCTCCTCCCCCTCGGCCTCCTCCTCCTCCACCCCCCCTCCTCCGTCCCTGCACCTCCCTGCATGGCATTCGCGGTCAGGCATAGATTGGCCTTCCCGCCCGAGTGTGGACCTACGCACCAGGCAGGGACGTGTTTGTCAAGGAGGGGCAGCAGCAGCAGCAGCAGGAGAGGGGCGGGCAGAAAGCGGAGGATGGCGGATCAAGACGGAGGAGGAAAGGGGATGATGAGGACAGTGAGGAACTGTGGACGGGAGAGGCAGGAGATTGATACTCAGGTACGGCCTGCCGCCCCAAGTGCACTCACGAGAAGTACACGGAGCCGTGCCTTCTCATTGCGGCGAATGACCACTCAAACGGCGAGGGTCTCGTCCGCATGGGCCCGCGGCGGGCCCAGCGCGTGGGGGTGCTGGAAGGGCGGGCGGCCACACCGTGGCCCCGCCGCGCGTCCCGAACCTGAGGAGGTCAGAGGCCCTCAGAACCCCGTGGCCCTGCCAGGGGGCGCGGCCCTGTTGACAGGCTGGTCCCTTGGTCGAGCTGCGCACGGCCTGTTCGCAGGTTCGTCGAAGCGGGACGGCCGCAGGGCGCGTGAGAGCACTGAGCTCGCATCGGCGCCAGACACACGAGGGCCGCCCATTCCCAAACGACCCGATCGCCAACCAAACGGCGGGAGCGGTGCGAACCCACTGTTGTCAAAATAAAGAAGCTGACGGGCCACAACGTACACGAGGGGGGCTACGACGTCATGTGTAAAATATACGTTAAACTGCACCGACGCGGGTACGCAGACCTTGAGAACGGCATGCCTTGCAGGCCAACCTGCAGACGTGTTTGGGTCTCAGGTGTTGCCCCCTCCTGCCTCGGGCATGCTTGAACATCAGCGAAGCAACGATGGCTTCGAAACCGCATCCTGCATTTGCTGCTTACCAGTGGCTGATTCCTCCGAATGCCTCTCTCTCACTCTGTCAATTCGGCACCCTCCCATTCCGTGAGAGCTCGGTTGGGAAAGCTGGACTTGGGACCCCCGACAGCTGTGACGTGCAAGGAAGATGTTTTGTTACCAAGCTGTTGTGAAGGTTGAGATTCAGGGTAACTTACCACTGATGGTGAAAATCTGATCGAAACCACAATATCGAACAACGACACCACACACAACCACTCTCTCACACACACGCGCACACACAAACACGCACACGCACACGCACACACACACACACACACACACACACACACACACACACGCGCACACGCACACAAAAAACGCACACACGCACGCACACGCACGCACGCACGCACGCACGCACGCACGCACGCACGCTCGCACGCACGAGCGCACGCACGCACGCACGTGCGCACACACGCACACACGCAAACTTTCGATGCAGGCTTGGCTGCACCAGCGAAAGAGCTAGACGGGGGAGCCGACAAGCGACTTGGCCAGCGCGCAAGGAGGGGACAACGGCAGGGCGGGCGGCCGCGCGGAGGGGGGGCGGGGGGGAGACGAGGCCACTCAGGGGCGGACGGGTCTGCACCTGAACACGCGGTCGCGGCCAGCCCCGCCGGCGGGGACCATGGCAGCTGCCGGGCCGCGGCGCTGGGGCATCGGGCACCCACGGGCGCGGGCGGGGCCCAGTGCGGCGGGCACTGCAGAGAGGCGGAGCAGCGAAGCCGGCGCAGCAGCGCACGAGGTGCTGGGACAAGGGGCGAGGGCCGAGGGCCGCCCAGGTGGGTGGCGCTCGACGAGGCGCGGCGAGTGCATGTGCGGTCCAGGCGGGGCTGCATCCGGCAAAGCGCTGGGCCCGCGGACGAGGTCAGGCGGCGAGACCGGGCCCAGGCTCCCGACCGCATGGGGAGGCCACCAGCGGCGGCAGCCCCACGAGCACCATGGCGGCGCGCGAGGGAGGCGGGGGAGGCGGAGGGGAAAGCGAACGGAGGGGGATCACCAGCCTGGAACATATCCCTATCCCTATGCTGGGCACCTCCTCATCACGATGACAATCTTAGGGATTCCCTTATTTTTTGAGGGCGAATCCCTAAGATTGTCATCGCCTTTTGGCGTGTCAATCTTAGGGATAGGGATACGTTCGAGGCTGGTAAGGGGAGGCGGGGGAGCGGGCGGGGAGGAGGAGCGCCCCGCCTGTGGAGCGAGCCCCGCGGGCGGGGCGGCAGCGCCAGCGCGGGCGCCGGCGACCGAAGGCAGCTTGCCCGTGCACTGTGCTGCTGCGGGCGCCTGCGCTGCCCTCGAAGGCAGGCCCAGGCTGCTGCGGCACACCGTGGGCTGCCAGTCGCGGGCAGAGATAGGACACACACACACACACACACACGCGCGCAAGCAAGCAAGCAAGCACAATGACACGTATACGTACACACACGCACACACACACACACGCGCCCGCGAGCGTACGTAAGTGTACCTATCTGGCAATGTGAGCGCTGGGGCCATGTCGACGGGAAGACGAAAAACGAAACGAAAACGCGATTGTCAGTTCACCAACCTTGCAGACGTGCTGCAGCGGACTTCTGCGTGGATTTTTCCCCGAAACGGCGAGTGAAAAATGAAGTGAATTTCGCGCGGATGTTTTGCCTTCATTCATGGCCTACCAAAAAAAACGCACGAAATTCACCTCGAAATCCGGAACGAAATTCTCCAGGACACTCCGGGCCCATCCTATGATTCTCCGAACAAAGTCCGCTCTGCGATGTTGGCGCCATGACGATTGCCCAAACCGGCATGCTCCAATCCGCGTTGCCAGTAGGCTTAGGTCGGGCCTGTCCCCCTACAGGGGGATTTTGGATGAGAAAAATACCCAAAAATACTCGAAAGATGCCCCAAAATGCTAAAGAAATAGTCCCCGGACTATTTTTGACTATTTTTGAATATTCCCCCTGTAGAGGGACAGGCCCGATTTAATGGCAGGCATGCTGAGCACCAAGGTCGTGAATACGAACTCCGAGACGCAACCGCTCGGCCAGCCCTGCCGGCACGCGCCTGGTAGCTCAGTGGAGAGAGCTGTCTACCAGGAGAAGAAGGAGGAGGAGAAGGAGGCGGACGAAGAGGAGGAAGAGAGGAGGAGTAAGAGGAGGAGAGGCACTCAGTGGCAAACACCCCGTTTAAAGCTCAGACATCCGCCTGCTCCTTCCCCATCCTCCTCCACCTTCTCCTTATCCTTAGGTCGGGCATGTCCCCCCTCTACAGGGGGGGTTAGACAAAAAATCAAAACAAAACAAAAACAAAAAATCAAACACAAATACTAAAAGGATCGTCCCCTGACTATTTTTGCTATTTTTGAATTTTCCTCCTGAAGAGGGACAGGCCCGACTTAACCTTATCCTCCTGATCCTGCCGCTGCAGCTCCTGACTCTGCCGCTGCGTTCTCGGCATTCCGCCCGCTGCTGCTGCTGCTCCCCCTCGCCTTCCTGCTCCCGTTGGCTGCTGCCCCAGATCAGGCTGCTACTGGAGCTGCCGACTGACGACCCCCGAGTGCCTCGTCTCTCGGCCCCCAAGCCCCGCGGCCTGCCATCGCCAGCGACGAGCTGTCGTCCAGGCAGGAGCGGACAAAGACCGCGGTCTCCTCGTCGTAACCTC
>CAUYUJ010005523.1:17500-55000 GCA_963575745.1 Prorocentrum cordatum
ATAACCTCATGCCCGTGAGAATAAACACTAGGGGATAATAAAGTTCGGGGTTCAGGGAGAGATAATAAAAGTAGCCCAGCAGACCTCAGCATAATCTCGAAGTAAGAGATGATCAAGAGGAGACCAAGCCGAGCACGTTTTGAGACATCCTTGGCGTTTAGCTTTCATAGAAATACCCACAACAATGGCTTATCTCGCTGGAGACATCCTCGTAAGTGCTCGTGTAGGGTAGCTCATGTGCCTCAATTTCCATGGATAATCAACCCCAGAGATAAAAAAGTTCAGGCGAGCGTGGGGACAGAGAGAAATATAAAAGAAGAATACAGTAGAATAATAATAAGAAAGAAGAAGAAGAGGATAATAAGAAGAGGACGAAGAAAGGAAAAAAACAAAGTTCCAAATCTATCAATTTTAATTTACAAACGTTTTATGAAAATTGATGTTGTTAAGTGCTCATGTAGGGTAGCTCATGTGCTCCCCTTTCCATGGATAATCAACCCCAGAGATAAAAAAAGTTCAGGCGCGCGCGGGGATAGATACATATATATTGTTGTTTATGCGGGGGTAGATATGTTTCGCTTGAGACATCCTCGAGTTTATGCTTGTTTCGCTTGAGACATCCTCGACAAGCTTCTCGAATCGCTTGAGACATCCTCACAGAATTGCTGGTTTCGCTTGAGACATCCTTGAAACATTGCTCGTTTCGTTAGAGTCTGCCTCCCAAAATTATTGGTTTCGCTTGACACATCCTGAAAAAGTGTGATCGCTTCGCTTGATGTTGCTATATCAACATCGCTTGATGTTGCTATCTGAACATAGCGTTTCGAGGTGATAATGAAGTTCGGCCTCAGCGCTCGCCGCCCAATTTGAATTTTGAATAGGGCGACGATAATCAATTCTAAACACTGAAGGGGGGGGGTCCCTTTATTATCATCGGCATG
Source organism: Prorocentrum cordatum (assembly GCA_963575745.1). Lineage (NCBI taxonomy): Eukaryota > Dinophyceae > Prorocentrales > Prorocentraceae > Prorocentrum > Prorocentrum cordatum. Next base: position 18,442 of record CAUYUJ010005523.1, read on the forward strand.
CGGTTATATATATATATATATATATGTGTGTGCGTGTGCGTGTGCGTGTGCGTGTGCGTGTGCGTGTGCGTGTGCGTGTGTGTGTGCGTGTGCGTGTGCGTGTGCGTGTGCGTGTGCGTGTGCATGTGCGTGTGCGTGTGCGTGTGCGTGTGCGTGTGTGTGTTTTAAGTGTTCCCCGACCCCCCCCCCACTGGAAATGGATGTCAAATCGGGGCCTTCGGGTTGGGTTGGGGTGGTTTGGTGGGCGGTGATTGTCTCACTTCCCCCCTCGCTCGCCGCCGAACCAAAACCCTCGGACCCTCGATCCCAGAACCTCGATCCTCACACCTCGCCGCCGCTGGCCAGCCGGGGCCCGCCGCCGCACCGCAGAGGCACACGTAGGCCCGCCGCCGCACAGGGCTGGGCCCCAGCAACGCCCAACGGCACCCGCCGCCGCCGCCGAAGCCATCGCCGGCCGCCGCCGCCGCCCTCCTCTCGGCCCTTCAAGGATGGGCCCCGATGGCGCGGGCCAGGGCGAGTATTGAGCGTGGACCGATCGTCCCGGCATTCCTGAAGGCCTACCACGACATGTTCTTAGAACCCCAACATGTTCTAGGGACAACAACAAGGTTCTCAGAACATAAACCCGACGTGTCAAAACAAGAGAGTCCCAGCCAGAGAGGTTCTCAGAAAATTTCGTGCAGACCACAACAGATTATCATAATAGAGAGAGCGTGATCCACCGCCGCTTTACTGTGGAAAATTGCCAACCTTTTCCTCTGGAGCCCGGGGGTCGCCCCCCCCCCCCCCCGAAAATCCCCCCCCCCCCTGCTGGAACCCCTCCCCCCCCCCCCCCCCCCCCTCCCCCGGCAAAACCCCCCCCCTCCCCTAACCCCTCCCCCCCCCCCCCCCCCCCCCCGCTCGAAACGGGGGGGGTCCACTACCGTTTCAAACCCTCCCCCCCCCCCCCCCCCCCCCCCCCCCTCTTAGATCCGGAAAACCGGGGGGGCACTACCGGTTCGAAACCCACCCCCCCCCCCCCCCCCCCCCCCCCCCCCCCTACTCACCGCCAGCAAACGACTCCCGGTCCCCACCACCGTCCGCATCACATCCCCCACTGGTGTTCCCAGCACCACTGTCCTCACCACCGCTGTCCCCACTGGTTCCACCACCGCCCCTACTGTCCCCACCAGTGGCCCCACCACTGTCGCACTGTCCCCGCTGTCCCCAGAACTGTTCCCACCACGGTTCCACTCTCCCCACTGTCTCCACGGCCCCAACCACTGCCCGACTATCCCCACTGTCCCCACTGTCCCACTGACTCCTCCGCTGTCCCACTGAGCTGTCCCACTGTTCCCACCACTGTCCCCACTGTCCCCACCACTGTCCCCACTGTACCTCTGTCCCATTGTCCCACCGCCGTCCTCGCCACCGCCTTCACCACTGTCCCCACCACCATTGTACCCTCCACTGTCCCACTGTTTCCACCTCATTCCCATTGTCCCCACACCACTGTCCCCACCACCACCGTCACCACCACTGTCCACTGTCCCCCCCTGTTCCCACCATTGTCCCCACCACTGTCCCCACCACTACCGTCCCCACCACTGTCCCACTGTCCCACTGTCCCCACCACTGTCCCGCTATCCCCTCACCACTGTCCCCACCAACACCGTCCCCACCACTGTCCGCACCCCCACTCGGTTTTCGAGGGGGGGGGGGGTTCGAACCGGTAGTGACCCCCCCCGGTTTCCGGAGGGGGGGGGGGGGGGGGGGGAGGGGTTCGAACCGGTAGTGACCCCCCCCGGTTTTCCGCCAGCAGCGGTAGAACACGCTCTTTCTCATAATATTCTTTGGTGGGCCTATAGGCGAGCCAGGACGCTTCGCCATTGCTTGAGAGCTTACCTTGAGCAATGCAAGTGTAAATGCTATCCTCACGGGCCTGGCCCCTCCAGACCCCGTCGTCAAGCCACCGATCCTCGCTGTCGCGACCGTCCGGCCGCCGCTCGCCCGGCTGGCCCGGGCGACCGCTGGCCAAGGCCCTGGCCCAGCGCCACCCATTGGCGCGCCACGGACGCGGGAAGGCGGCCCAGGTCGCACCCGTACTCGAAGTCGGCGGGCCGCTCCGGCAGGCCGCGCGGGAGACTGCCGCAGGGGGTCGTCGTCGTCGTCGTCGTCGTCGTCGTCGTCGTCGTCGTCGTCGTCGTCGTCGTCGTCGTCGTCGTCGTCGTCGTCGTCGTCGTCGTCGTCGTCGTCGTCGTCGTCGTCGTCGTCGTCGTCGTCGTCGTCGTCGTCGTCGTCGTCGTCGTCGTCGTCGTCGTCGTCGTCGTCGTCGTCGTCGTCGTCGTCGTCGTCGTCGTCGTCGTCGTCACGGGCTTGGGAGGAGGGGGAGGAGGGGGAAGAGAGAGGAAGAAGGGCGAAGATACTGGCGGTTCCGGGTGGGCGCCTGGGTGGTTCTGACGAGACGAAAAATCAACCGCTCGTGTTACCCTAAACGTTCGAGTCGAACGCGCTTACGCGGCGCTGAGGTGGCACTCACTAGGCCGAAGGTAACTCTATCGACCAAATAATGTACTACGACCTTTGTGTTCAAACTCAAAACCACTCTGGCCAGGGCTTCGCAGAGATCACAAACTACCGCGATTTCTGACGTCATTGCCGTGGCTCTTACATCCACCGGGATACCACGTGCCCTCCACCTCCTCCCACTCAGCGAAATAATCCACCCAGCTCCCCCTTGACCCCGTCGACCCACGGCTCGAAATTCACACCTGGACTAAGAGGAGGAGGAGAATCAGGAAGGGGAGGATCGAGGTTTCTGAGGCGTTCTGCATCCCTTTCGGGGCCTCCGGAGGCCTCAAGGGACTTCCGGGGGATGGAGGGGGAGGAGAGAGAAGGAGGAGAAGGAGGAGGAGGAGGAGGAGCGGGGAGGAGGAGGAACAGGAGGAGGAGGAGCGTGGAGGAGGAGGAGCGTGGAGGAGGAGGAGGAGAAGGAGGAGGAGAAGGAGGAGAGCGTGGAGGATGGAGGGAGGAGGAGGGAGGAGAGGGAGGAGAGGAGGAGGAGGAGAAGCGTGGAGGAGGAGGAGGAGGAGGCCAGGGCAAGCGGTGTATCAGCGATGCTGGCCTACACCCTCCCCGTCCCGAGCCCCCTCCCCGGCAGCCCCGGCGGGCACCCTCGCGATGCGGGGAGCGCCCCCCCCCCCCCCCCCCCTTGGGGGGCGGGCGCCCCGCGGGCCCGCGAGGAGCTGCCCTCCGCTCCTCGGGCGGCGGGGAGTGCGACGGCGTGGGGCCACGAGCGAGCAGGCAAAGGCTTGGGTCGGGCATGTCCTCCTCCTCCTCCTCCTCCTCCTCCTCCTCCTCCTCCTCCTCATCCTCCTCATCCAAGGTTGAGGATATTGGGCTGAGTACGGAAAGGAATCAAAACATGGTTTAGGAAAGTTGGCAGATCGTCCCCCAGACTACGTTCTGACTGTTGCTGACTGTTCGTCCTCCTGCAGATGGACAGGCCCGGCTTGTGCAAAGGTCCGATCGGACGCCCCGACGCGTCACGCCCCACGAGCGGGGACGGCGAAAATATAAACCAGCCCTGCCACGACGAGCAGCGCTGGCGGCGAAGGTGAAAAATTTGACGCAGGCTTTGCTTGGCAGCCTGCTTCTGCTTGCGTCGGGCCAAAAGGTGCGAAGAAATGCTCAAAGGCAAGCCCGCGTTGAAAAGGAGAATACCTTCATCCGTGTAGCTGTGGACAATTCAGAGCCTCTGGACCTAATCGAACCAAATATCTAAAAACAACATCTGAAAAAGAGCCACCATCCGGCCGTGTAACTGCTGCACAAACTATCACTTGTGGTTTTACATGCTACGGAAGTCTCAAGCGATGGATGGAGGAGGAGGAGGAGGAAGGTCATGACCTCTCGAACCATTAAGAGAGGCTGTGAGAAGCGCGACGCCCTTCCGCCAGGGCAGCGCTCGCGGCAGGTACGCACCTTTCCCCGTACATGACTCTTACCTCTGGCATGTTTCCCTGAACTTACCTCTCACATCTCCTACATCCTCTTGAGAAACAGCCGAAAACAGCATGGCTTTTATTTTTAACAAAAAACGCTTCTCTCCCTGGAGGTTTACCTCCCCCTCCCTGCTTGTTTGGAGCGGGCCGCGACGTGCTAGAAGGTCCTTCTCTGCCCACGATGGCTCCAAGAGGACCTCGACGCCAAAATGGCTCCAAGAGAGCCTCCGATGCTCCAAGATGGCTTCCAAAATGGCTCAAGATAGCCGACGATGGTTCATACCTCCAAGAGGCCCAACGAGGGCCACAAGACGGTTCCTTGTGCTCTCGGAGCCTCCAAAGACCCCCAAAAGAGGCTAACATCCTTGAAAACTGGAGGAAGATCAATACGCGTTGCCTTCTCGCCTGTTCGTTTCCGATGCACTGCTGAGGCCTCAGGATGGACCCAAGATGGCCCAAGAAAGACCCAGAGACGGCCCCCACGAGCGCCCAAGAGTGCCCCAAGAGACTCAAGAGCGCCCAAAGAGGCGATGCTGATGGCTCCAGCGGTGGGATGGGGTGGGTGGGGACAAATCTCTAATACCCCCCCCCCCTTGATCGATGGCATCCAAGATGGCCTCAAGAGGCCCTCCAAGACTCCCAAGGGAGAGGGCCCCAAGAGGGCCCTGAGACCCCCAAAAAGAGCCCCAAGGGGACCCCAAGATCCCCCAAAAGAGCCAGCAGAGAGCTCCAAGAGACGACCTTGAGGGCTCTGTTCTCATCCTCGCTGTCCTCCTCCTCCTCCTCCTCCTCCTCCTCCTCATCATCATCATCATCATCACCACCACCACCACCATCATCATCATTATCATCATCAGCAGCATCAGCATCATCATCAGCATCATCGTCATCATCGTCATCATCGTCATCATCGTCATCATCATCAACAACATCTGCATCATCATCATCAGCATCATCATCATCATCATCATCATCATCACCATCATCATCATCATCATCATCATCATCATCATCATCATCATCATCATCATCATCATCATCATCATCATCATCATCATCATCATCATCATCATCATCATCATCATCAGCATCATCATCATCATCATCATCACCATTATCAGTACCATCATCAGCAGCAGCAGCATCATCATCACCATCAGCATCATCGTCATCAGCATCATCATCATTATCATCATCATCGTCATCACCATCCTCATCATCAGCTTCATCACCATCAGCAGAATCATCGTCATCACCATCATCATCATCATCACCACCATCACCATCACCATCACCACCACCACCATCATCATCACCACCACCACCATGATCATCAAAATCATCATCAACATCAACATCATCATCATCATCATCATCATCATCATCATCATCATCATCATCATCATCATCGTCATCATCCCCTCGCCCCCACGCGGGCCCAAAAATCGCTCTGTTCACCCTGGTTGCCCCCTTTGTTTCACTACATGGGTCTCTTCGTCCCTTTTTCCGTCAACTCTCATGGGCAATCCTCCATCGTCCTCGGAAACGCGCACAGACCGAGAAGAGAACATCCGTGAATTGCCATTTGCAATTCGTCTGGCCTGACGACAACACTGAGAGAGCTGATCTGGCAAGGCAAAGGCCTGGATGTCAGTACGAAGTGTAACACGTGCGCTCAGTGCAGGAAGCGCTGCGTCGAAGAATAGGGATAGGTCATACATAACAACCTACGGAGCGTAGGGATACCACCAGTACTTCGTGCTCATCTTGAAACTCTGTACTCTGATTCTTGAAGCTTCCATCTCCTCTTATCATGATGTTCCCCCTCTCACGTGGGACGGGTACAGGGATGAGGATGAGAGGGAGGAGATGAAGAGAGGAATATGATCTGCATGAGAGCCGGCCGTGGGCGGAACGTTTCCCGGTTGCTCTGGGTCACAAACAGCCGGCGCAAGAGGATGCCCGTGTGCAAAACAGGTGGGAATTTCCCACTCCGCCGCCATGAGACCTCAAGATGGCGCTGGCGCACCAACTCCTCTTCCTCTGTGTTGCCCGGTCGAGTTTGCGGGTCGGTGGGCTCTCCGCGCACGGACAGCGGAGGGCACGAAAATATCACGAAACCTTTCCTCTGCGTATACGGGTGGGCACGAAAATGCCACGAAGCCTGTCCTTTGCATGTGCGTTTCCCTCCGCGCACAGATAGCAGGACGGCACGAAATTGTCAAGACACCTTTCCTCTGCATAGTACCACTGATTGCTTGATCGTTGTGGAAGCGGGGGGGGATGCCAGTAGGGAGGAGGGTAGGAGGTGGAAAAATTAGACCAGCAAGACCCCTGGCGAAGGGCAGCCTTTGCTGCTGACTGCCAGGTCCTACTTTCAAGTTGCATCTCTAGCGCTGGCCGTCTCCAGGTGGACACTAGCATCTCGGGCGGGATCGGATTGTGGCGCAGCGAAGGCAGACTTTTGCATCTTCAGCTGACTGCCAGGGCCCACATTCAAGCTGCATCTCTTGTGCTGGCCGTCCCCAGGTGGACACTAACATACCGAGCGTGTCGACCGTTGCGAGCGTGTTGACCGCCATGGCCCTCGACGAAGCCAGCCAGGCTGATCAGTTCTCGTTTACATCAGTCAGTCAGTCTGATAAGTGCCAGTAGTTTGATTGCTTACCAAGGGCAAAAACTGCCCTCGGTGAGGGCCCTTGCCATGGCAGGGATCGGGGGTACATGGAGGAGGTGGGGTTGGAGGAGGGCATTGATGGTATCTGCCACGGTTGTGGCGGAGGCCGTCGTGCTTGCTGGGCCGCCAATTATTATAATCCTTACCAGACCTTCATTGAGGGCTCGGTTTGCTCGATCTCATGCGTCTCTCACACATGTTCCAATGAAGCCTCCCCTGAACATAAAGGCTGTCACGGCACGCATTTGGTGCGCCGTCCTTGTGCTCTACCCGTCACGAGAGAACGGCCGTCCATGCCCAGATTAAGGTGCAGAATGTCAGCGCAGTCGCACTTCTTACATGGATTGCCACGCTTCGGTCACGATCTGAACTTCGCTTACTCAGGCGTCTATGTCCACTCGTCGGTCACGGTCTGCACTTTGCCTTCATCGTTACATAGGCATGTCTGTCATCTGTTCTCTGCGCCAACGGAAAAGCAGGCCGAAAGTGCCCTCGGTGATGGCATTAGAGGAGTTGGAGGATACTAGAATAGAGGCAGGGAAGGATGTAAAACCACAGAACCCTCTTCGAGGGAATGTTCAAACTGCGCCATCTAGTACCGAGCCCCACTTTATCACTACATGCACTCTACCAGGAGCATCATGTATAGGATGTACTGCCCCTAGGTGAGAGCCTTGATTCAAGGATTGGGGGCCTGGATCATGGGTCGGTTATGGTGATTTGGTGGTGAAAGAACTTGCTCAAGCATACTCGCGCAACCCACGGTGGGCTCCATCCGTGTCCACTCTCTTGACCATCATTTTTCGAAGCTGCACTTCTGCCGCACGCTTTGATTGTATCGCACTTGGATCTCATCTTCGTGTTTTGCCTTGTGCGCGTTAGGACGCGACGGCTCACGCAAGCCAACGTTTGCACAACGCGACAACAAAGAAATGGAGAAGGAGGAGGAGGAGGAGGAGGAGGAAGAAGAGGGAGAGGATCTGTCATTTTTCACATTTCGTGTCCTCATGGGGCAGGGACGCGGAGGGGGCTCGTCGCTCCGACTGCATCCACCTCGAGATCCTGGTCAGAACGTCTCCCCGGACATATACGGGCGTCGCCGCTCCTGAGGAGAGAGGAGGGGATGACTTGGCAAATTGTGGCTGGCTGTTTGGGGAATCTTCACAGATGTTTACAGGTTTAGAGGGTGCCGGAGGCATTGGCAAGCTATTGGAGGTGTTTTGATTGATCCTCCTCGTCCTCCTTTCCTACTCCGGCCCCATCCACATAGTAGCCAGCAGCAGCAGAAACATGGTCATAACCATCGTCGTCGTAGTCGTCATCGCCATACTCATCATCAGCAGCATCGCCATCATCATCAACAACAACGTCATGGTCGTAACCGTCGTCATCTTCACCAAAATCCGGATCATCCTCATCATCAGCATAATATCCTTTTCCTCCTCCTCATCCGCATCATCATCACCATCATCATCATCATCATCATCATCATCATCATCATCATCATCATCAGCAGCATCATCATCATCATCATCATCATCATCATCATCATCATCATCATCATCATCATCATCATCATCATCATCATCATCATCATCATCATCAGCATCAGCATCAGCATCAGCATCATCAGCATCAGCATCACCATCATCATCATCATCGTCCTAAACATCAGCATGATCATCATCATCACCATCAGCATCAGCATCCTCAGCATCCACATAAGAAACAGCAGCATCTGTCTCACCATCATCATAATCAGCATCGGCATCATCATCATCATCATCATCATCATCATCATCATCATCATCGTCATCATCATCATCATCATCGTCATCATCATCATCATCATCATCATCATCATCATCATCATCATCGTAAGCAGCAGCAGCATCGTCATCATCGTCAGGATCGTCATCAGCATCAGCAGAATCATCACAATCATCACAATCAGAATCAACATCATCATATTTGTCGTCATCATCACCGTCATCATAATCATCACCATCCTCATCATCATCAAGATTATCATCCTCATCATCATAATCATCATCCTCATCATTATCATCGTCATCATCATCGTCGTCTTCGCATCGTCGTCGCCATCGTCATCGTCATCATCATCACCATCATCATCGGCAGCATCATCGTCATCTTTATCGTCATCGTCACCGTCGTCGTCAGAGAGAGCATGAGCGTCAGCGTCAGCGTCAGCGTCATCAGCAGCGACGCTCGCCTCCGTTTCCTCCTCCTCACCCACATCATTCATGAATGTGCGCCCTATAGCGGTATGACTGGGTATTGAATCAGCGTCGCAGGCTGGAAGAAAGTTGAAAGCCGCCAGGTGACGAGGGTTGCCTAAGAGGTTTCCGAGGTAACCAAGGTGAGAAGGCGAACCAAGGTGTGTCCTCGATGGCCTCGGCGGGGGGATGCAGAAGCATGAAGTGAAGGGTGAAGAGACTTTGCTGGTCAAATTGGGACGAGCCAGACACGATCGGAAGCACCCCAGCTAACCGTACATTGGTGCGCGCTGCTGCGAGTCTTTCCCTGCACGCTCGCTCTGGCGCAAAATCAACGACGGCGCGGAAGCGGACCTGCCGCCTGCCGACCAGCTCCCCCAGACACTCGGCGTCGTGCACATGCACAGCGACGAAGCAAAAACACGACCAGACCTCTCGACCCCATCCCTGTACGGAGCTTCACGAGATGGGGCGATCAGTGAGGGTCCTGGGCCCCGAATCGAACTGAGCTAAGAGGCCCGTCGCGTTTTTTTCCTAGAGGGCGCCCCGATGCCCACACGCGCTGCTGGCCTGCCGAGCCAGGGCGAGACCCCGTGCGCAGCACTCGGCCGAGACCTCCGGCCTGCTGCCGCCTGCCCGACATGGCCTGCTGCCCTGCGGGCCTGCCGGCCGGCCGGCCTTTCAAGCCTTTGAAGCCTATTGGACAGGGAAAGGGAAACACCCCAAGCCCTGCCAGGTCAGCTCCCCATCTATCCTGCTTCCTGCCCTCCCCGGCGCGCGCTGGCGTCCAAGTCAGCCAAGCGTCGCACTACCTAGGAGGAGGAGGAGGAAGAGGAAGATGAGACACCTGCGGGTCGCGGAGCCCATGGGTGCCAAGGAGGGTCGAGTGCTGGCCTGCCTCCCTGCCGACCTGCCGCCGGGCCGAGCCGAGGCCATCCGCGCGCCACTCGGCCGAGGCCGCAGGCTGGCCTGCTGCAGCTGGAGCCGCCGCTGGTCGACGAAGACCTGGCGCACGCTCCGAGCCGCTGCGGCGCAACGCCTCGGGTCATCACTACCACCACCACCATCACAACCACCGCCACCACCACTTCCATCACAACCACCACCACCACCACCACCACCACCACCATCATCATCATCATCATCATCATCATCATCATCAGCATCATCAGCATCATCATCATCATCATCATCATCATCAGCATCATCATCATCACCATCATCATCAGCATCATCATCATTATCATCATCATCACAACCATCATCATCATCATCATCATCAAAACTGTCGTCATCATCATCAACATCATCTTCATAAGCAGCAGCATCATTATCATCATCATCACCACCACCATCACCATCACCATTATCATCACCATCATCACCATCATCATCATAATCATCATCAGCATAATCATCACCGTCATCAACAGCATCATCACCATCATCATCATCATCATCATCATCATCATCGTCATCGTCATCGTCATCGTCATTTTCATCACCAACACCACCACCGTCATCATCATCAGCAAAATCATCATCAGCAGCATCAGAATCAGCAGCATCATCATCAGCATCATCAGCATCATCATAATCGTCATCATCAGCATCATCAGCATCATCATCGTCATCATCACCATCAAGAACATCGTCATCATCAGCATCATCAGCATCATCATCATCGTGGTCGTCGTCGTCACTATTATCATCATCATCATCATCATCATCATCAGCCGCCGCCTCCTCATAAGCATCATCATCAGCAGCAGCATCGTCATTGTTATTGAAAGTACCATCATTATCGTCAGCATCATAATCATGATATCACCATCATCATATTCATCCCCGTCATCAACATCATCATCACAACCACCACTACCACCACCACCACAAACACCATCATCCTAATCATCACCATCATCAGCAGCATCGTCATCATCATCGTCATCACCATCTGAAAATCATTATCATCATCACCACCATCATCACCAAAACCATCATGATCATCATTACCATCAGCAACAACAGCACCGTAATCGTCATCATCATCATCGCCAATACCGTCACCAACACCATCACCATCAGTATCACCTGCATCAACAACATCATGACCATGCACACCATAATCATCATCAGCATCACCAACATCCTCGTCATCGTGACCTTGATCATCATCGTCGTCATCATCAGCATCATCAGCATCATCATTATCATCAGCATCATCAGCATCAGCATTATCGTCATCGTCCTCGTCATCACCATCACCACCACAACCATCATCTTCAGCACCATCAGCAGCATCATCTTCATTATCGCCACCATTATCAACAGCGTGATGATCATCAGCATCATCATCATCATCATTAGCATCATCATCGTGGTCGTCGTCGTCACCATCGTCATCATCAGCCACCGCCTCCCCATAAAAATCATCATCAGCACCATCAGCAGCAGCATGGTCATTATCACTCCAACTACCATTAACATTATTCTCAGCATCAGCATCATCATATGCACCTCCGTTATCATTACCATCATCATCATCATCATCACAACCACCACTACCACCACCATCATCATCACCATCATCAGCAGCATCGTCGCCATCATCATCAGCGTCGCCATCATCATCATCATCATCATCATCATCATCATCATCATCGTCATCATCATCACCGGAGCATCATCATCATCATCATCATCATCATCATCATCATCATCATCATCGCCACCACCATTATCACCAACACCATCACCGTCCTTATCATCATCATCCACAACAGCACCAGCATCGTCATCATCATCATCATGATTATCAGAATCGCAAATACCATCATTAACACCATAACTATCAGTATCACCTGCATCAACAACATCAGAACCATGCACATCATCATCATCGTCATCATCATTATCATCATCATCATCATCACCACCACCACCACCATCATCATCACCATCATCATTATCAGTATCATCATCAGCATCATCATCGTCATCGCCATATTTATCATTATCGTCATTTCTATCATAATCATCAGCATCATCAGCATCATCCTCCTCGTCATCCTCATCAGCATCATCATCATCAGCATCCTCATCGCCATCATCCTCATCATCAGCACCATCATAAAAAAACATCAACATCGCCATCGTATGATCATCCTCATCCTCATCCTCATCCTCCGCTCGTTTCCCTTATGAAAAACTCCTGCCTGTCGCATCCCGAGGCCATTCGGAATAGCGGACCAGGCGTATTGCCTGTACCTTCCTTACAATTTATTGGCCTGAAGCCAAAAAATGGAGACAGGTTCACAGATAGCGGGCGGGTCGTTTCCAAAATGTGGCTCTCGCCTGAGAGCCGCGCATAGTCGTCATAAAAATGTGCAGGAGCTTCGCGGATTGAGGGCGCGTGGTTTTCAAAATGTGGCTCTGGCCTGAGCACCTCGCACATTTTCAAATGTGCAAGAGCTTCGCGGATTGAGGGCGGCTCCTTTTCAAAATGTGGCTCTCACCGTAGCGCCGGGCACATCCAGCTTAAGAAGCTAGACGAAGGTCCCACTCGTTCTCATGGGTAACGCACCAAGAACAATGTTTTGGAACGGTTCAGGATGGATGGTCATGGCGCAACAATTCCGTGAACTCGCGGTGTTGAAGTCCCAGGAAGGGCGTTCTGGCACGATACAGGCTCGTCAAAACGCAACAATCAGGTTGACTCGTGGTGTTGAAGTCCTGCCAATGGTGTTGTGACTCGCTTCAGGATTTCACACGGTTGCCCACCAACGGAGACTTCCCTCAGTGCAAATGAATCCGTGTAGGAGCCTATGAAGAGAGAGCTTGGATGAAATGTGTATTCCATCATCGTTGGTGAGTCTTCGGTTTACTCTGGGCCTCATCCTCATCCTCATCCTCAACCTCCTCATCGTCCTCCACCTCGTTCTCTGCACCCCGCTGTTCTCGCCACCCGGGCACGTGGGAGCGGGCCGTCAACGAAATGGACCTGCCTCCCGTTCATCACGGCCACCATCGACACAATCATCATTCACCATGACCATCATCGACATTACGATGAGCATCGCCAGCACGATCAGCATCATGATCACCATGACCACCATCAACTACAAGAAAAAACACTATCGGACTGTTCGCTCTCACATGATCGCGTGTCACTCAACATGCAAATTCAAATGCCTGCCCTCTTCGTCTTCGAGCGTACTCCCTGGCACCATACCAGAGGAAGGGGAAGAAGGGGAGAGGGAGGGAGCAGGGGCCGATGATGACGACGACGATACTGACCGACGACGACGACGACGACAACGACGACTACGACGACGACGACGACGACGACGACGACGACGACGACGACGACGACGACGACGACGACGACGACGACGACGACGGTTCGGCACCCTCGACTGCAGCCTGCCGACGCCGACGCCTCGTCCGCGCCTGTCCTGGCGCCGCCGGCCATCCCGGGGGCTCCCGCCAGGGGCTCTCTTGTCGCGCGTGGCGCTGGGGGGGAGAGGAGGAAGAAGCGGATAAGGGACTTTTCTTCCTCGCACCATGGGAGGCATCTGCCCCACACGCTGTTTGCTGGCAGCTACTTACAAGCGTTTTACCTACAAGCGTTTTCCAAAGGTGCTCTTGGCAGTGTGGACGTGTATTTCATCAACAGTTCCTGATGCAATATGTTATGTATGTTGAATGCGCATGTGTTCGGTTACCATGTCGTGTACCGCACCACATATGCACATGTGTGACCATAGCGCGGGTCATGCAAATGTGGGTTACCACACAATGCCACACGGGATAAGTTGCCCGATTCGCACATGATGGTATGCCAGACGTTACGCCACACACACAACACACACAGATGCGCACACACACAGACACACACACACACACACACACTCACAAAAATTGGTCGACCCGACACCAAGCCGAAACTTCACGGCTTCTCGGCCACAGTCACGTCTGCGCCTCTTTTCGGCGGCGAGCCAAGGGGGGAAGTGAGAAGGGGCGGGGCTTCTCAGTCGGGGATCTGCTGACCCGGGTCAATCCAGACCCGGGTCAGTCATGCCTTGCAAAATCCTGCAAAATCCCTTTCATCATCCTGCACCCAAACCCAGGCCAGTGCGCCCCTGGCCCCGCAGGACCCTGCAAGATCCGGCGCTCTGACTGACCCCCGTTTGCATTGACCCCCCTCTCTTGGGCCACGACTCAGGGGGCTCGGAAGGCCTCCGGCCATCTGAGAAGTCTTCTAAGCCTCCCCCGAAGACGGAACAAACCACGCAGAAGGCGCGAGGGCTTCTGAGCAGCCCCGCCGCCTTCTGAGAGGGCCTTCTCCTTCTCGCTTCCCCCCTCGCTCGCGGTCGACACTTCGCCTGCGCTCCGGCCCGGAGGAGCCGTGCAGGTGGGGAGGAGAAGTGCCGGGCGGTCAGGCAGGGAGGGGCCTCCGGAGGCCCGCCAAGTGCCAAAGGCAGCATCAACAGAACGGGAAGACGTCCTCGGGAGAAGGAGGAGGAGGAGGAGGAGGAGGAGGAGGAGGAGGAGGAAAAGGAGGAGGAGGAGGAGAAGGAGAAGGAGGGAGAGGAAAAGGAGGAGAAGGAGGTGGGGTAGCACGCCACTTCTGGCGCCGCGGAAGCTCGAACCGTAGCAGCCGCGCGCGCCGTTCCCTCATCCCGCGCTGTCCTCCGCCCACGCCTGTGGCTGCTCGCTCTCCTCCTCCCCATAAGACCTTCCTGCTGCAGAACTTTCAGAACCTTCCCCTTCCTCCAAGGCCACCAGGAAGCTCCGCTAGAACCTTTCCGTTGCTCCTCCTCCTCCTCCTCCTCCTCCTCCTCCTCCTCCTCCTCCTCCTCCTCCTCTGGAAGCCTCGGGGCACCATCGGAAACTTCCAAAACCCGGCAAGGACAAACGACGACGAAGACAAACGACGGCAAACGACGACAACAAACAAAGACGACGACGACGAGAAGACGACGAGACGACGACGAGAAGACGACGACGACGACGACGACGAAGACGACGACGGACGATGGACTTCGACTGGCGGCGACGGCGACGGTCATTGTGGATGAGGGTGTGGGTCGTCGTCCGTCTTTTTCGTCAGTCGGTGGCCGTCGGTCGGCGTCGTCTCATCGTCATCGCCGTCGTCGTGGTCGTCGTCATCGCCCAGATCATCATCTTCGTCGTCACCCCCCCCCCTCTGCCTCTATCCAACCACCCCCTCCTACCATCCCCCCCATGCCTGCCATTCCGCCACCCCTCCCCATTCACTCATGCCACCGCCCCCTCCCCGCAGTCCGCAGCCCCCTCTTCTCAAGATTCGGCCCCTGGACCTGTCCAGGGATGCGCTGAGACAGAACTTGCGAGGTGACACCAGCCGTGGCGACGAGGAGCCCCCCTGAGGCCCCCACAAAAAGAACAGCTATCCTAGAAACTCGATCCTCGAATCCAAAGCGTCCCTTCCCCCCTTTCTTAATCAACATCTTCTTGACAGTAGTCCACATGCCTATGCCAGGGTGCATCCTAGGCTGTGCTTCACCCCAAATCGATTTGGAGTGCTCTCCTCCTCCAACTCCTCTTCCTCCTCCAATTCCTCCTCTTCCTCCTCCTTCTCTTCCTCCTCCTCCTCCTCCTCCTCCTCCTCCTCCTCCGCCTCTTCCTGCCTCTTTCCCGTGCCTCCTCCCTCCTTCATCCCGCTCCCTCCTCCATCCTTCCTCCGACATCCTCCCTCATTCGCTCCTCTCCCTTGACCCCTTCCACAAGTACACAATACAAGACTTCTCTCCGCTCTCCCCCAACTACATGCCAAGAATATCCCGCCCTCTCCGTGTATTGTTTTTTCTCACACGGGAGCTCTACCGAAGATCTGGTATGTGGCTGCTTCAATTGTAACGTGTCGGTGTTTCAAGATGGTGTTCCCGCTGCAGCGCGCGCGCGCGCCTCATTTCAGGATCGGCGCTCTGCTGCCGTCGTTCTGAATTGCGCTCTCTCCTCAGCGCGGGCCACTTGTCTGGATCCGAGTCCTTCCTGGTCGTTGCCTTCCCGCTCCCTTCCCTCCTCCGCGTTCACCTGGTCCTACCACTCCTGCTCCTGCTGCTGCTGTTTCTCCTCGGCCTGTGCCCTCAATGTCCTCTTGTTCCTGCTCATCCTCTAGCTCATCAACCTCCTCCTCTTCCTCCTCCTTCTTCCATGTACACCAGAGGCCTCCTAGATGAGATCGGAGTAGATGCGGTCGGAGGATCTCGCCACATCACCCAATGCGTCGGCGATGCACAGGCGATGCCGGCGGTACATCGGCGACGTCGGCATGGAGAACATTGGGCCCCACATCGAGCCGCGGCGCCGATGCATCGCCGATGCATCGTCGATGCATCGGCGATGCGGCGCGATCCTCCGACCCCATCTACTCCGACCCCTTCTAGGAGGCCTAGATACACAGCTACTCTGTATCCAACTGCACATAAGACGATGGTGTCCCCTTTGGGGGGTCCAGGTCCGCTGCGGCACCCATCGGCGGATAGATCAAACAATCAGCGCAGTGGGAAGAGATGCGTGGGAGGTCTAGGATGTCAGACACGGCGCGAGTGCACCCCGCTTGTCCTCCCCCCTCCCTCCCTCTCTCCCTCCTCCCGAGGGCGAGCAGTGCAGCCGCAGGGCCTCCTCGGCGGCGGCCCCGCTGGCCTCCCAGGCGACGCGCGCAGCCGCGGCCGACTCCACCCCGGACGGCGGCTGCGGCAGGGGCTCCTGCCGGCACCCACGGGAAGGGGGGGGGGGCTCCTGGAAGTGTCTCCCAGGCATCCCGGCCGGCTCCCTCCTCGCCTGGGCAGTCCTCAGACATCCCTGGGCTCAGGCCGCCGAGGGGCCAGCGTTCGCCCGCCCGCCCGTTCGGCGTGCGGCGGCGGTGCGGCAACCACGCCACTGGGCCGACGGAGAGACGGCGGCAGGGGTCGGGGAGGAGTAAGACAGGGGACCAGCCCCCTCCGTCCGTGTGCGCGCGCAGGCGTCGGTGCAGGTGGCCCCACAGGGGCGAAGCCCCCTCCGGAGGGACCTCGGGAGGCGCTCGGCGGCGGCGAGGCGCGCGGTCGGGGCCGCGGCAGCGGCGTCGGCTGCAGCGCGGCCTGGGCCGAGGCGGTGACGCTGCGGGCCGAGCTGGACGCGCTCGGGGGGGGGGGGGCTCTACGATCAGGTCAGGCATATCCCCCTGCAGGCGTACTTGGGCGAAAAATGACAAGTTGGCACAAAAAAGAAAAGTCGAAAAATAATAGCAAAACATTCACCAGACTATTCCCCAATCAGAGCTTGCCTCTGTAGGGGGCCTAGCGGATTCATATGGTTAGGTTAGGTTTGCTGCCGATTTTCGCCGCACGCCCGGGTGCCCGGGTGCCCGGGGGTGCCCGGGTGCCCGGGGGTGCCCGGGTGCCCGGGTGCCCAGGTGCCCGGGTGCCCGGGCGTGCCCGGGGGTGCCCCGGTGCCCGGGGGTGCCCTATAGCCCCATAGCCCTATAGCCCTATAGACCTATAGCCCAATAGCCCTATAGCCCTTTTTAGCCCATATAGCCATATAGCCATGTAGCCCAATAGCCCATACAGGGCCCAAGAGCCCATATAGCCCTGTAGCCCTATAGCCCTACAGCCCTAAAACGAATATGATTGCGTGTTTTCTCCGGTATCATGTTTTGCTATGTTTGAATTTCCCGCCTGTAGAGGGACACGCCCGACCTGCGCTCAGGGGGGGGGGCTCTACAAGAGGGGAACCCTGCCTGGGCCAAAGTCGTTCAGCACTGGCTTCGAACGACCGCCAACTGGCGTCGCCGCCACGTCGACACGGCAACAGCCCACCGCAGAGGAGCCCGCGAGGGCGGGCACGCGGGGTGAGGCCCCCGCGCGAGGTGGTGGGGCCGAGAGCCCCAGAACCGCGAGAGGACGTCGGGCCAAGAATCGGCGGCGAGCGAGGGGGGGAAATGAGAAGAAGGCCTTCTCAGAAGGCGGCGGGGCTTCTCAGGAGCCCTCGCGCCTTCTTGAGAGGTCTTCTCTGTCTTCGGGGAAGGCTTAGAAGACTTCTCAGGCCGGGGGGCTTCCGAGCGTTCTGAGAAGGCCTTCTCCTTCTCGCTTCCCCACTCTCCCGCCGCCGAAAAGAGGAGGGGGGCGTCCTGAGCTTGCTCAGGGCTCCTTCTCGAGGGGAGGAGTCCCTCACCATCCCTGGGGAGCTCTCTCCTCTCTGGTCTTGCTCGGGCTCCCTTCCGCCCTGTCCGTGCCGGCGACGGGGTTGCCAGACGTCTTCATCTGATCGAGCCCGCCTTTGCTGCAGGCGCAGCCGACGTGGAGGCGCCGAACGGTCCCTGCTGCGCGCCGCAACCTGGCCGCCCACGAAGTCCTAGCCTCATCAGGCATCATCGACACGGCCGATCAGACGCAGCTCAAATCGCCTCCAGCACATCGGCGCTGGGCGTCGCAGCCGCCGCCGCAGGCGCCGCGGGCCCCGGCAAGCCGAGGCGGAGACCTGCGTGGCGCCACTCCCGCAGGGCACGCGGTGCACCTGCGGCGCAGTCGCTTTGTCATCGAAAGTAAGAGCCGCCTGCGAGGGCGCCGCGTGGCACTGGAGCACCTCGGGCCATTTCGGAGCCCCGCTCGCTCCGCCCCGACGCGGTACTGACGTCCCTCTAGACGTTGGCTGCGGTGGGGAAGTCTGCGCTGGATGGGAACCAGCAAAGGTGATCGGGAGGTGGGGTGCTCACCTAAGCTCCAAGCCAGCTCCAAGCTCCAGCCAGCTCCAGAAATAGTCGTAATAGTCGTAGCAATCGCAGAAGTCGTAGTAGTCGTAATAGTCGTAGTGGTAGTAGTAGTGGTAGTAGTAGTAGTGGTAGTAGTAGTAGTAGTAGTAGTAGTAGTAGTAGTAGTAGTAGTAGTAGTAGTAGTAGTAGTAGTAGTAGTAGTAGTAGTAGTAGTAGTAGTAGTAGTAGTAGTAGTAGTAGTAGTAGTAGTAGTAGTAGTAGTAGTAGTAGTAGTAGTAGTAGTAGTCGTAGTCGTAGTCGTAGTCGTAGTCGTAGTCGTAGTCGTAGTCGTAGTCGTAGTCGTAGTCGTAGTCGTAGTCGTAGTCGTAGTCGTAGTCGTAGTAGTCGTCGTCGCCGTCGTCGTCGTAGTAGTAATAGTAGCCGTAGTAATAATAGTAGTAGTAGTAGTAGTAGTAGTAGTAGACGTCGTCGTCGTAGTAGTGGTAGTAGTAGTAGTAGTCGTCGTCGTCGTAGGAGTAGTAGTAGGAGTAGTAATCGTAGCAGTAGTAGTAGTAGCAGTAGTAGCTGTAGTAGTAGCAGGAGTAGCAGTAGTAGTAGTAGTAGTAGTAGTAGTAGTAGTCGTAGTAGTAGTAGTAGTAGTAGTAGTAGTAGTAACAAGTAGTAATCGTAGTATTAGTGGTAGTAGTAATAATAGTAGTATTAGTAGCAGTAGTACTGATCGTGATAAAATTACTAGTAGTAGTAGTAGTAGTAGCAGCAGCAGTAGTAGTAGTAGTAGCAAAAGTAGTAGTAGTCGTAGTAGTAGTAGTAGCAACAGTAGTAGTAGTAGTAGTAATAGTCGTAGTAGTAGTAGTAGTAGTAGTAGTAGTAGTAGTAGTAGTAGTAGTAGTAGTAGTAGTAGTAGTAGTACTACTAGTAGTAGTAGTAGTAGTAGCAGTAGTAGCAGTAGCAGTAGTAGTCGTAGTAGTAGTAGTATAGTAGTAGTAGTAGTAGTAGTAGTAGTAGTAGTAGTAGTAGTAGTAGTAGTAGTAGTACTAGTAGTAGTAGTAGTAGTAGTAGTAGTAGTAGTAGTAGTAGTAGTACTAGTAGTAGTAGTAGTCGTCGTCGTCGTAGGAGTAGTAGTAGTAGTAGTAGTAGTAGTAGTAGTAGTAGTAGTAGTAGTAGTAGGTAGGGTGGTAGTAGTAGGTAGTAGTAGTAGTAGTGGCAGTGGCCCCCCCCGCTCTGGAGCCCTGGGGAGCAGGGTGGTGGTGGTGGTGGTCACTGCATTAGGGAAACAAGTCCCGAGCAGAGCAACACGCACCACGACCACGACGACGCCGACGACAACGACGACGACAAAGACGGAGACGAGGCGCGCAGACGATCCGCACCGAAGCACGGATTCGGGAAAAGGCCCACCCTGCAGGTTCGGTTACACAGCACATCGTTGAGCGGTGCACATCGAGGAGGAGCAGGAGGAGGAGGAGGAATTCTAGGACGGACCTAAGCCGAGCAACACATGATCAGGGGGAATCTGGCGCGTCAGAACCCGTCTCCTCGCCAAGAAGAGACGGGGCACGCATCGAAGCCTCGCCCGAGCCTTAACCCAGCTGAGACAGGAGGCGAAGGAGGGAGAAGGACGGTGGAGGAGGGAGGGGGAAGGGGACGCCCGCTTCGCCACAGGCGTCATTCCGAACCTGAGCCCCTGCACATTCTTGAGTTGCTGCGGACCCGCAGGGCCCAGCCCAGCTGCTGCTGCCAACTGGTTTAGAGAGCCACTGGCGACACACTAGTTACTATCAGAGGTCATTGAACACAAGCACTTCGGGCCTTCTAGATATTGGTCACCACCTCCAGAGGAAACCTGGGCTGCCTCACGGTACCAGTCCTCAGAGCAGAGCTGCTCAGCTTCCCAGAACGCAAGATTCTGAGTCTCAGAGATCGCGCGCGACCACCCCAAGAGGCCCCCAGGACAGCCCAAGAGGGCCCCCAGTCCCCGAAAGCTCCTCCAGGACGGCCAAGTAGCCTCCAGACGGTCCAAGACGCCCCGAAAACGCCCCTAATGACCTCCAAGACCACTCCCAAGAGGGCCCCACGAAGATTTTAGCGTTCTCGTCTTTCCGGTTTCCCGACGCTGCACGACGGCCCAAGAGGTTCCCAACATCCCCCCAGACGGCCCCAGAGGCTTCCAAGGAGGACCCTGAACAAAAAGGGAAGACCCCCACACAGCTTCACAGACGCCCTCCAAGAAGCTCCAAGAGGCCCCCCATAAACCCTCTTGCAGCGCCCACCCAAAAGGCCCTCTGAAGCAACACAACACGACCGCCAGTTCCCCAGGTGGTCGGCGGTGCGGCGTAAGCCCAAGAATCTGCGTGCAGGCTTCCTCCTGAGTCCCGCTCTGGTGGCTCAATAATTAGATGGAGGAGGGAGGGATAAGGCAAGGGACGGCGACGACGACGATGAGGGCGACGGCGACAGCGACGGCGGCGAAGACGACAAGAGAAAGAAAACCGTTGTCCTGGGCAGGCTGGGCGCTTCCGCGTGCGTCGGAAAGGGGCGTCCCGTTGGCGACACGGCGGCTGCCAGCGGCCACCTGCTCAGGAGGACTTGATTCAGATATTTGCACAGATCCACCTCCAGCCTCATCACGCCCCCTCCTCTGATTGATCCCCCTTTTCCTGAGAGGCGAAGGGGGAGGAACGGGGTGGATATGTATAATTGTCCTCTTCCGAAATTCTGAGAGATGGTCAGGGGAGCGAGGTCGTCGAGGCGCTCCAATTGAGAGGAAGAGACAAGGGAGGGCCACCTGCACCCCATTTTAAACCGTTTAAAACGTAACACCATCCCGTTTGGCGCGTCAACGGATTCCATGCGGGAAAACACCGATGAGGCGCGAGTCTCAGAAACACTGCCCTTCTCGGCAGCAGCAAAAGTGCCTCCAATGGACCAGTTGGCCCGAGTACGCACGTTGCTCTAGACAGCGAAACGAACAATGATCGATCAACGGCATGGTATTTCCCAAACCAATGCTACCCCAAGGCGCATATAAACACGCTGTTTGGGTTTTGCTAGCGGCATACCCAAACCGCCATCCGCATCTCCGCCCAACAAACCATAGTTCGCCGTCATCACGCCCTGGAAAGCGATTACTTCCAAGTGTCTTTGGCGACTTCGGGAAAAGTGAGAGCAGACACCCTGCTTAGTGCGCACGTATGCCCACAATCTATACACGCCGAACGTGGCTTCCCAAGCTCGAACTCATGTGAGGTGGCCGCGACGAAATGGCATGATCCATGAGGTAGGGCAGATGTGAGGATTAGCCTGGCGAAGGACCCAACAATATGCAGTTGTGAGCATCGCAAATGTGAACATCGATTTCGGCGGCGCCCCCTATGAGGCCACGACCCGCATGAGGGGTGTGTCGACACGTGTGGCGGCGTACACAACATGAACGCAGACGATAGGTCTGCACACGAGAGACTGGGCGCGGGTGGGTCTGAGCGCGACTGAATCGGATTGAGGATAAGTCTGCGTGCGAGTGAGTCTACTCGCATGAATGCGGGCATGGATACACCTAGTATACATGTATATGAATGTGAACGGCTTGAACACGCCAAGCTCTGAGTACCCGCGGTACTGGGCGCGGCTGCCATAAGGAGCTCCGCCCGTGTTGGCACGCCCCTCACGAGGATCGCGCTCGCTTCCTTCCTTTGTGCTTCTCCTTGTTTGCCCCTGCACTTCACGGCCCAAGGCTGCAAGCGCAGCGCAGCGCGGAGCCCCAACGACGCGCGCTGGTCGCCCCGAGAGGGTCCCAGCGACGGGCGCTGGTCGTCCGCTGCGCGGAGCACAGAGAGCTAGCTGGCCCGCTGATGGCGGGCAAAGATCTGGCCGCTGGCCAGAGCGACGACGGGCGTGCGAGGCGCTGGGCAAAACGCCGCGCGGAGTTCCCGCGACGCGCGCTGGTCGCCCCGAGCGGGTCCCGGCGACGCGCGCGGGTCGCCCGCTGCGCGGAGCAAAAAGGGCTAGCTGGCTGGCCGATGGCGGGCAAGAATCTGGCCGCTGGGCAAAGCGAGGACGGGCGAGCGGGGCGCTGGGCAGAGCGCCGCGCGGAATTCCCGCGACGCGCGCTGGTCGCCCCGAGAGGGTCGCGGGTCGTCCGCGGCGCGAAGCCAAACAATGGAAAATCCGCCGACACCTCGGGGTCACGGCGCGCGAGATGCCCCCCCCCCCCCCCCCAAACCCCTCCCCCGGGGGCCCGGCCCGGCCGGCATGGAGGGGGCGGGGGGCGGCGGGCAACTTTGCCAGCCGCGCCCTCGAAGCCGCAGGGGGGCCCAAAACTGGCCAAGAGGGCCCCAAAAGGCCCCCTGGACGGCCCAAGGGCCACGAGTCGCCGAAAGATCGCTCCAAGACGCCCAAGATCGCCCCCAGACGGTCCCAGAGGCCCCCAAGACGCCCCGAGAAGCCACCAAGAGGCGTCCCAAGAGGCCCTCCGGAAGCAAAAATCGCCCATTCCCCTTCGGAATGCGTGGGACATTCGCCTCTCGGACTCTCACGAGGCCCACAGCGGCCCAAGAAGCCTTTAAGATCGACACAAGATAGCCCGGGAGGCCCCCAAGAGGGCTCCAAGACGGCCCAAGAGGGCCCCAAGATGGCCCCTCAAGCTTCCAAAACGATCCAGGAGGGCCCCAGGACGGCCCCATCAAGAGGCCCAGAGGGGAAACCCGAACTAACACGTCCAGCACTCGGCCCCGAGAAAAACCTGAGGAGGTGCCAATTGGCCCCCAAGAAGCTCACGCGAGGCCCCCGAGAGGCCCAAAAGAGGCTGCTAGGACCTCAAAATGGCCCCTAAGAGGCCTCAGAAGTGCTGCCAGGAGAGCCCAGAGAAGCCCGGGAGCAGAGCGGCGATCCGCCAACCGCCCCCGACGAAATCCCAAGAAACTGAAACCCCAAGTTTCCCCAGGAATCGTTCCGCCAACTCCGTTTATCACCTACTGCCACCCCATTGGGTCGGCGGCGCCGCGTTAGCCGACGAATCAGGTGGGACTCCCACTGGGGCCACGAAACGCGTGAGGGGCGTGCAAAAATGGAGCGGCGCCACCATGCGCACTGCGCCATGGAGCCCTCGGGTGGAGCTCCCTACGGGGCCACGAACATGTGCGAGGGGTGTGCGAAAATGGGGCGGCGCCGCCATGCGAACTGCGCCATGGGGCCCTTAGGTGAACTTGTTTGGCGCCACGAGACGCGCGAGGGGTGTGCGAAAATGGGGCGGCGCCGCCATGCGAACTGCACCACTGGGACCTTAGGTGGAGCTTTGTCCGGGGCCACGAGACGTGCGAGGGGCGCGCCACAATTGGGCGGCACCGCCGCCATGCGAACTGCACCACTGGGACCTTAGGTGGAGCTTTGTCTGGGGCCACGAGACGTGCGAGGAATGAACGACCAAGTGGGCGAGGCCGTGGCCTCCTGTAAACATACAGACACGCATGGGAACTGCGAGACATAAAAGAAGTTCTGCGCAACACACAAAAATGCACGACGGAGGAGGAGAGGAGGAGAAGTCCCGGTTGTGAATGTCGGCGAAGTGCTAATGCATGCGTGCTCGAGTATCGACTACGAGGTGGTGTCTTGAGCTGAGCGAACCCAAGTGAGGTCGTTCGGTTTGCCCTGCTCATTGGTTGGCGTGGGCGCTGGGCGCAGGTCGGGTCGGTGTTCTTGAAGGAAGCTGACGAGGTCGTCGTCCCAACGCCTGCGCTGGCCGCCGTGGTGTCTCCGGCCGCGTTGCCGCGAATTCTCTCCTGGTTGCCAGCGCTGCGCACGCCGCGCCCATCCGGCGGGCTCGCGGCCGGCTACCCTAGACGCCATGCGCCACAAACTGTCTGCGCATCGTCTCTCAGTTTTCGATGTGGCAGTGCTGCATGAGCTGTTCTGCGCGCCGCGTGGCTCGCTGGATGTTGTCGACCCACGGATCCATCGCATCCTCGTCATTGTTGTCGTCGTTGCTCTCGCTGTGTCGGTCGGTCGTGTCTTGTTGGGGCGCGTTGCTCTCTGCGTCGTCGCGGCTGCTGGTTTCTTGGCCAGGTGCTTGAGTGGTCGCGCGGTCGGCCGCGCGTTCCTGGGTGCTGCGCGCCAGGGTTGTTTGGCGGGTAGCGCGTCGCCATGGCGCCCCGATGATCACGCGGAGCATGCGTCGCTGCGTTCGCCGCAGGCGTTTCCGGGGAGGTTCCGCGAGCGCCCATGTCTCTGCTCCGTAGAGCGCCGCGGGTGTTACGGCCCGGCTGAAAAGCCGGAGTCGGCGTGCCAGTGGGTTGCGCTTGCTTGTCAGCTCCTGTTTGCGAAGTGAACGTTGCCCATGCTGCCCTCGTGCGGCGGTGGATTTCCGCCCCCACCGCGTCGCGAGAGCTGATGAGTTGACCGAAGTACTTGATGCTGCCATCGCGGGGAAGGACGTCGATGTCCATGTCCTGAATGCGCACTTCCGCCCGGTCTGGTTGCTGCGCGTTTCGGTTTTGAAAGGGTGCAACTCAAGTCCGGGAGGTCGCACTGCGCGCGCGACGTCGTCGAGCATCGCGGCGAGGCGCGGTGGAGTTTGGCTTGTCAGGAGCACGTCGTCGGCGAAGCGGAGGTTAGTGAGCGTGGAGGTAGCGGTGAATCCTAGCCTCGCTCCCTTTACCCGTCTTTTGCCAGTCGGTGATTAGTCGTGCAAGGATGTGCTGTAGCAAAGCGTTGAAGAGCAAGGAGCTGAGCGGGTCGCCCTGCTTCGTTCTCCGGATGAAACTGCAGGACTTGCTGCTGACGCCAGTCCTGACCGTGGCCGCCTGCCTGCGCCTCGCACAGCTGTTGGAGCAGTGAGATGCATCCTCGTTGAACGCCCTGCGCCAATAGCGCTGCCCACATGCCATTGTGCTCGACGGCGTCAAAAGCCGGTTTGAAGTCGACTGCCGCCACCCGCAAATTCGGGTTCCATTCGCGCGCGCGCCCAGGGAGACTGCGGAGAACGAACAAATGGTCGGTGGTTGAGTGCCCTGACCTGAAGTCGGCCCGGTCTGCAGTTCATCGGGGGCCGAGCGATGGTTGCAGTCTGTCGTGGAGAAGTCTGCTGGAAAGCTTGCACAGCCATTGTGCTGCGCATATGGGCCGATAGTTTTGCGGAAACGCTAGATCCCCAGTCTGAGGAATGACCGCGACGACAGTGCTCTCCCAGCTGGTCGGCGGCGGAGCGTCGGACTGGATGGTCGCGCTATAGAGATGGAGAAGTGCGCCGTGCAATTCTTCTGCGCCTTCCTTCTACATTTCTGCTCGTAGGCCTCTGACGTCTAGAGCTTTACCAAACCGGAGACCCTTCGCCAGTGAAGGGTGGGAAGTCGTCGCTGCGTCGCTCTCGCAGCGTCGGCTTGGCGTTTGCGTCGTATAGCTGATCGTAGAACGCAAATATGTCTGCAATGTCTTGCCAGGCCGTGTGCTGTGAGCCTCCTTTGTCTGTCATGTGAGTGATGAGATTCCGATTGCTGCGCGTCTTGATGCGCGGGATACTTATGAAGTCTCTGAACTGTTCGAACACGCTCCCGGCATGGGCCCGTCGTGTCCGCCGCTTCTGTGCGCGAAACTCCTGCTGCATCAGTATGCTCAGTTGTTTGCGGGTGCGGTGGTGGTTGCTTGGTGTCTGGCGTCGCTGCGTGATGAGAAAGCGTAGACGTTCGGCTCCTGTGTCTGGTTGTCGGTCTGGCTGCGGTTCTCCAGCGCTGCTAGCGGTGGCGCCGTCGATGAGAACTTGTTGGATGTGCTCGTCCAAGGGTTGCGAGTCGGTTGGTAGTTCGTCTGGTTTCAATCGTCGTCTTTGATGGTCGTGGTAGACGTTCACATCGATGATCTTGCCAGTGGGGGCGTCGGGTGGTGCACGTCTGCGCTGCCGTTGGTCGTCGTCTCATCGCGGTCGTTGTGTTACCATTGCTTCTGGTATCTTCAACTCAATGATGACAGCCTTGTGGTCGGATCCCAGGTCGGCAGCGTTGTTGGCCTCGGCATTAGCACAATGATTGAAGAGCTTGCGGTTAAGCAACATGTAGTCGAGCTGTTTCGGCTTGTCGCCGCGCACGTAAATGATCTGCTCACGCATAGGTTTTCGGGGAAACGCATTGGCAAGCACAAGCCCTTCTTGGACAGCCCAATGTCGCAACCATGCACCCCTCGAGTTTTCGATCACATATCCGTGGCGGCCGACACGTGGAAGTGATGAGGTCGTCCTCGTCGTCGCCGTCTACTGATATACGAGATTCCCCAACCTGCGCGTTGAAGTCACCAGCGAGTATAATATGGCGTCGTGCTTTGGTGCTCTCTCTCTCTCTCTCTCTCTCTCTCTCTCTCTCTCTCTCTCTCTCTCTTTCTGCGAATCTCGTGGATCGCGTCGCACACGCGCTGAATGTGCGGATCGCTGCACCCAGCGCGTGGAAAATATGCGGCCACCAACTGCAATTTCAACCGCCCTCTTTTCAACAGCATCGCGGCGAGTCATGGCGAGTGGGCTTCAAATCTCTGCATGCTCTTTCCCCAACGCTTGTGTATAAGAATAGCAACTCCGCGGCACGCCTTGCCATTGCCAGATCCAGTTATGCCCTCCCACGTTTGTCCACAATTCCGTTGTAGTCGTCCTCCATGTCTCGTCGATGAGCACAAAATCCCAATGGCAATTGTCGAGCTCTGCGATGAGTTCGCTGACCCGGTCGTCTGTCGTGCGTGCCCGGGCATGTTTGCGAATGAACGTTATGCGTATGTGGTGTCGGTGCTCGTCAGTGGTCGGTGTCCTTTTCGTTGGTGCTGCTGGTTGGTCGTGGTCGGCGCTGGTCTGGATTGCTTGGTGTTGGCTTGTCGCTGCTAGTCGGTTGTGTTGTTGTTGTGTGGTCTGCGGTTGATTGGGTGTGTTTTGCTGGTGGTACTGGTCTGGAGTCGGTTGCGTCGGTTTTTGCTCGTCGTTGTTGGTCAATGCTGGATGGTGTGAAATTGCTGGTTTTAGTCGGTGCCACTGCTGGCGCTGGTGGTCGGCGCTGGTCGGTGGTGGTGGTTTGGTTAAGTGTTGCTGGTTGTGGTGGTTGGTGGTCAGTGTTGTTGGTTGTTGTGGTTGGCTGCGGTCGAGGTTTGCTGGTTGCGGTTGCTCGTGGTAGTCGGTCGCTGCTGGTCGATGGTGATGTGGCTGGTTGTGGTGGTCAATGCTATTCGGCAAGGGAGTGCGCTATGCTGTGAAAATGCTCAATGGCACGTCGCCGTCTGCATGTGCAAAGCCCTTTCTGCCACCGCCATTGCTGCGTGCCGGCATTGTCGTCGCAAGTGGTCGCGACGCTGGCCTTGACGATGTAGGTCCTGAGAGCTGACTTCCTTGAGAGGGGGGATTAAAACGTAATTTATCGGATTCGTCCTGCAGGGTACTCACAAAAGTCTCAGCATTCCTGGGAAGATTCGTCTGGACTCCATTTGGAGAGAGGGGGATAGGGAATGGAAAAATCGAATGCCTATGGAAATGCATTCTGGATGGCGGGCGAAACTCAAGATTGTGAGCCGCATTAGCCCCATGTTCCCGGGAGGGAGGGGCATCCCTTCACTCTGACTCGGTCGCCAGGTCGGGGTCCACCTTTTTCCTCCATGCTTCCATGGGCGCCTCCACGCCCTGCTCAACCTTCTTGGCTGTTCCCGTAGCGCGCCAGACCTGGGACTCATCGATCCAGGCCACCTTACAGCCGTGAACCTCCACCAGGCTCTTCCGCCAGACGATCTGGATGTCCTCATCCTTGGCGTGGCCCTTGCGGGTGAGGTGGAACTTGGTGTAACCGAATAGTTTGTCATTCGTCTTCTCTTCCATTGTGGAGGTGTTCCGAAAAAATGGGATTCACGTGTTTTTTTACCCTTGATCGGTTCCATTGTCTTGTCAAAGTCAGTTTTGTGAGATGTATCCTCGAATGTGATGATCCCCATATTCGCAGGATTTCCGCCGGCTTCCACCTTGGCGGTGTGGCTGCCGCCCAACACTTCGGTGAGTATCGCCTCGATCTTGGCGATGATGATGTCCGACTCCATACGCTCCTTGAAATTTAACGCGAGCACCTGCTTGTCTTTGATGTCGGAGTCCGACTCCTTGTGGTTCCTGCGGATGGTGGTTTTTGCCAGCTGTATGTGCTCGACCTCCTTTCGCACTGTGGCCACAGTCTCGTTGATCTCGTTGGTCTTGTTGATCTTGCCCTCTAAGCTGGCTATGGTCAAAGACGTCTCGAGGGCAGCCTGCTTCGCGGATGCGGCTTCGGTTTTGGCTTCGTGAGCGATGGCAAGTCTTGCAACCTTCGTGCTGAGGCCTCCCATCAAGCCCTTGAGTTCCGCAAACATTTCCTCAACTGTTTCCTGTTTGGGCTTGATGTTTGCCTTCTTGTGATCTTCGGGAGAGTTGTTCGATTGAGCGCCCTTTGTCACCATGATGTTTGGCACAAGATGTATAGAGAGATGTAAAAGGAAAGGATAGGGTGGACGGAATGTTGAAACAGATGCTTGAAAGAGATGCTTGAGCCACCTTGAGAGAGATGCTTGATCCAGCGGCAACACTTGAGCCAAAATGGTTACGGGGCCACGAGACGTGTGAGAGTGGGCCAGAATGGGACGGCGCCGCCATGCGAACTGCACCACTGGGACCCAAAGTGGAGCTCCCTACGGGGCCACGAAACGTGTGAGGAGTGTGCCAAAATGGGGCGGCGGCGCCATGCGAACTTCACCACTGGGACCTCAAGTGGAGCTCCCTACGGGGCCACGAAACGTGTGACGGGTGTGCCAAAATGGGGCGGCGCCGCCATGCGAACTGCACCACTGGGACCTCAAGTGAAGCTCCCCACGGGGCCACGAAACGTGTGAGGGGTGTACCAAAGTGAGAGGGTGACGAGAGGAGAGAGGAGAGGCAAGGAGGAGGAGGAGGAGGAGGAGGAGGAGAGGAGAAGAGGAGGGACGCGGGGACCGTCTCATCAAAACGAGGCATCCAACACCACAGGTTGGCTGGGAAAAAAAACGCAAGGGTGCAAAAGCTAGCAATTGATGGACTCTGGCTGGCCTCAGTAAGCCCTTGGGGTAGCCTAGGGCGATCGCACCATCCACAGACGTGGCGCCCCCCGCACTCCGCGCCCAGGGCTGAAATGTTGCGACCTCCTGGGACTACCCTGGTGTCTCTTGAGTCTAGCGGGGACGAATGTCGTGTGGGAGGTCGAAAACCTATTTCTACCATTCATCCTCTTCCAATTGGCTTCTGGGCGTAACTCGGGCCCTGGGAGGTTGTTCGGGACGAATATGGATTCCCAAGAAAGTTCTCGACGAGGCGCGGCTGATGGGAAAGACGCTGGGGCCCTCAAGCCCGTGGGGGGGGGGGGGGGGGGGGGGGGCGAGAGATCTCGAAACCCTCCTCCTCCTCTCTTCCTCCTCCTCCTCTCATCCTCCTCCTCCTCCTCCTCCTCATCATCATCATCATCATCAACAACAACACCATCAGCAGCAGCATCATCATCATCATCAGCATCATCATCATCACCATCATCATCATCATCATCAGCAGCAGCAGCAGCATCAGCATCAGCATCAGCACCATCCTCATCCCCATCCTTATCCTCATCATCCTCATTACCATCATCAGCAGCATCAGCATCAGCAACATCAGCATCATCATCATCAGCATCATCATCAGCATCAGCAGCATCATCATCATCATCCTCATTCTCCTTCAATTGTATATATCCAGATGCTTCTTTCTCGTAGCCGAGTGGGTATTGAGACTCCTCCTCCTCCTCCTCCTCCTCCTCGTCCTCCTCCTCCTCCTGGCTCAAGTCCTGAGCACACCGCGGGAGGTGCAGGACTCAGCACTGCCATCCAGGAAAGGCCCTGGGTGTTCGGGCCCCAGCCTTCGCTTTTGCCCAGTGCCAGCCTGGTCAGCCCCAGGCAGAGGCACAATCACGCCCCGCACTAGTGCCACTTGCTGGGCCCATTGCCTGTGCGTGCTGCGGCGCAAAGGAGACAGGAGATGGCGGCGGCCCAGAGGAAGTATGGCATTTGCTCGAAGCGTGGCTGTAAAGGGTGGGCTTGGAGTTCTGCTAACGCTCGCCCATCCAGTGTGGCAATATATTCAAGCAGCGCACGGAGACAGCTTCGTACGCAGATCGACCAGCAGGGGGAGGGGGAGGAGCTCAGGAGGATCGGCATGACGAGCAAGTGCCACCGTCCAAGCCAGGCCGCTGGAGACAAGCTCCCGCGGACCCGAGCTACCCCCTGGTCTGGGCCGCGGAGGTGGTCGAAAGGTCACCGCCGCAGAGGACGACACCCACAGTGAAGATCCCGTGGCCCTGGCCCAAGCACAGGTCACGTTTTGGAAGAAGTGGAAACCAGACGGAGAGGAGCACAAGTCAGCGCTGGGCAAGCTCAAGTTCGCCAAGGCGCAGGCCCTGTCCGCCAAGAGCTTGGAGCAGCAGGCTCAGTCGTTGTCAGATCAGTTGCAGGTCGCGCGCCAGAAGCTCACGGCCCAGAAGAAAGAAGCGACGGAGTTGGTGCACACCATCGTCGGGGCCAGCGAACACCACGACAAGCTGGTCGAGGATATTGAGATCAACACCAAAGAAGCGCAGTCCCTGGAATCCCAGCTCCACCTGGCAGCCCAGGCAGCAGCGTACGAGGCGCCCAAGGGTGAGGACTTGTTCACCACTCTCCATGGCAAGCTGGCTGCTCGCATGCCCGAGGGATGGGAGGCCCCACCACAACTACGAGCTAAAGTATCGGAGCTGGCGCAGCTGTTCGACAACAAGCAGTATCAGCACACCAAGTATGTGGATACCCAGGCGAAGGGCGATGGCAAAGGCAAGGGGTCCCAACCAGCACAGGAACCTGACGGTTTCCCCGCAGTTGGCGAACGAGCTGATGAGCCAGAAGCGCCCCAGCCCATTCCAGGCCAGCATGCACCGACGCCAGAGGACGACAAGGAGCTGGAGTACGCCCCGCTCGCCGACGCCGCCGAAGCGACCCCGATGGACGAGTCGCAGGGCCGTGTGCGGGCTGCTGCGGCACTGGAGCCGGTCGCCAACGGCATGGCCAAGATCCAAAGCGACGGCGAGCCAAGAAGGCCAGGGCGGCTGCAGCGGCCGCAGCGGTCGCAAGTGAGGTCCCGCCGCCAGGGCAACCAGAATTATAAGCTAGCCGCCATCAATGGATCGTGCTGGCCTGCCGCTCGCAAGTTTTGCAATCGCCGCAGGCCAGCGCAGTCACTATCGCTTGTGCCCAGAAGTGTAAGTTAGCCGAAGGCGATAACATTGCACGCCAGATACAATGGTGCGCGTCTCAAGGGTGGCTGGCCTGCATAACTCCTGCTGCTGTGAACCCCAAATAATGAGCTGATTTCGGGAGTCGCGATTTTGATTCGGGATGGTCTGGACCTGGGGGTCCAACCTCTGCTGATCCCCTCGGGGAGCGATCCCGCTCGTTTGTCTGGGGTGGGATCCTGGAGCTCCCAGGGATCCCAAAAATTGCTTTGTGTTCAACGTATTTCCAAGCTGCTGCTGGTCTCTCGGAGACCAAGTTAAAACTCTTGGCCACCATAGGCCAGCTTCAAG
This sequence comes from Prorocentrum cordatum, assembly GCA_963575745.1. NCBI lineage: Eukaryota > Dinophyceae > Prorocentrales > Prorocentraceae > Prorocentrum > Prorocentrum cordatum. The sequence goes on from CAUYUJ010005523.1 coordinate 50,670, forward strand.
ATGACATAGCGCATCCAGTTTTGGCCGCGGGGGATTTCAATTTGGCCCCCACCAGGTTGCCCCAGGCCGAGTTTCTGTCCAGGTCCACTATGGCCGTGCTCGCGCCCCCGACAGCCACCTACAGAACCAAGAAGACCAAGTCGACTCTCGACTATTTTGTCTCCAGCCAAGGCCTCGCGCCTTGGCTCCAGAACCCCCGTACCCTGGCCTCCTACCCTCTCTCCCCTCATAGGCCCGTGCTGTTGGATATTGCTGCCCAGAATAATTGTTACATCTCATCGCTGCATAGGCCCCAGAAGTTGCCCACCCAAATCCCAGTGGGCCCGCAATTACCAGAAGTGAGTTGGCACCAGACTGCCGCGATCATGGATTATGCATTGCAATTGATCGAAGATGCTCAACGGCCTCTCTCCGATCAGCAGTCGACTGCGATCCTGGACCACGTGCACTTCGCCCTGGCCCAGGACTTGGAAGCTACAATCAGTAGGAGGACCAACGCCCCTATCAAACCCAGTAAGTTCCCCAGGGGCTCACCCCCCCCCCCTCAGGTTCTCAAGGTTCCCACGAAGGCCAAAACAGCGCGTAGCAGAGCCAAATGGGTGGCCTATACGAGCACGTTAAGATGGCTGTGCAACCGAGCTCAGGAATTCAGACGCTGCATTCAGGACTGGGATTTGCTTGAGTTCCATGAAGTCCTGGACAGCCTGGAGGATTGCCCCGAGTTGTTCTCCACCGCGGTGCCCCTCAAGGAGGGGCTTCAGGATATACGAGTAGCCGCAGGTTTGCTACTTATTGATTTTCAGGCTGGCGTTCTAGACCAGACGTTGGCGCTGCAAGTACTAGACGAGCTGCTAGAGCAGATCGCCAAGCTCCTGCACCAGGAGCAGGCGGCGGAGAATGCCGCAGATGGGAGGGCTCGGAGGGAATGGGTTCAGTCTGACATGAACGGGGGAATGGGATGGGCTCACAGATGGCCCAAACGGCTGGAGGCCCGGCGCCCGACATCGGTGCAATACCAGTCTCAGTACACAGGCAGGCCCCAGCATATATTGCAGGTCGAAGCTGATCGCCTAGCAAAGATATGGCAAGTTTCCCCGGAGACCCCACCTCAACTCGTTCCTGATACCGATGACCGTGTCGCCCTGGGTCCGATTACCCCCAAGATACTTCGGCAAGTTGCGGAGTTTTCCTCACGCCACAGCTTCGACCTGGGACGGTTTTCATCCGAGGCACTTCAGTATGTTGAATAATGAGCAGGCGGAGATCGTCTGCCAATTTATCGCTCGGATCGAGAAGGTTGGTCACATGCCGACTCAGCGCCAGGGGATTGTCTCAACGCTTATGATTAAACAGAAACAACATGATACACCAGTCAGTCAGCCCTCGTTCAGGTCTATTGGCATGCTACCAGCGCTCTATCGTGTCTGGGCCCGCCTTAAGAGGTCGGCAGCCAGGGAGTGGGAAGCCCACCATCGTCGGCCTTATCTAGCTCACCAGGCTGGCCACTCCATTGTGGAATTGGTATGCAAACAATCCTTGGAATGCGAGTTCAACAGCTCAGCCAAAGATCAACAATACAGCGCCCAGGTCCTCGATGATCTATCAAATTACTACGAACATGTTGATCGGCCATGTCTAGCGCATCGTGCTGTTGAGTCAGGGTTTCCTTGTTGTTTACTTCGCATCATTCTATCGCAGTATGCCAGCGAACGTATCGCTTCTTTGCAAGATTGCGCGGTCAGCGTCGGCAAACTTTGGAGGGGCATTGCTGCTGGCTGCAGTTGGGCCACGTACCTTGTGCAGATGTATGCGCTCGCCCCCTTGGACATCTGGACACAGGCCCATAGCTACGTAAGACTCGCTATGTTCATTGATGATTTGCTACTACGGTGCCACGGCCGCAGTTTCAGCCTCATCGTTAGCCATGAACATAGCCGCCAGATCGATGGCGGATTGCATCATCCACGAGTTTAAGTGCCATATTACCAACAAGAAGACCCAGGTGCCAGCGTCTCACCAAGCGTTGCAGGACCAGCTCAGGACCAAGCTAGGGCCTCTGGCAGGCCCGAACCCCGATCGTTCGGGACCCAACCAGGGGGGTGAAACTGGGGCTGGCCGCCCCCAGAGAAGATGGAGGAAGTTTCGAAAACTTACGGAGCGTCTTGACAAGATGCGTAAAAGACTTAACAGGGTCCGCATGCTTAAACGGGCCGGGGGTAACACTCACAAATTGCATAAGACTGGCCTGGAAGCGGCCACCACTTTTGGAGCCGAGGTCACTGGCATCAACGGCACTCCACTTGAATCTGCTAGGTCGCAGTTTCTGGCTGCTGCGGGCCCGAGATGCTCGACCCGCAGCCGCAGCCTGGCGTTGCTCATCCGCCAGGACCCCTTGTGACGGCCCTCGGCCCCGCCAGTATGTGGCATCGTTTAGTTTGGGACGCGAACGCCCGTCCGCACTTGGTCGTGGCTAGTCTCTCACAACTGCGAGCTTGGGCTGAAAACATTCCCCCGAGGGTGTCTAAATCGCGGTGCTCTTCCAGGGCCCCCCTCAGTGCGGCGGCGTTGTCGTTGAAGCACATTGCTTGGAAATTCCAAGGGCCGCTTACCTTTGTGACTGCCTCAGGTCTTGAGTACCCACCCCCAGGACATTCCCCCGCCTCCCCCCAAAAGCTCATGGAGCACGACTGGCGCGGCCAGCTCGCCTCCAAGGCGGCCGTCAAGCTCGGCCACGCGGACGCTCAGTTAGACGTCACGGCTGCTCGGATGGCTCTCTCGCCAGACCTTCCTAGACATCAGAAAGGCCCCTCACTCGCCTTCCCCACCCAAAGTATCTGGACCATGGAGAGAGCCAAAGCAGCAGGATACGAAGTTCCAGTCGGCTGCGAGCGCGGCCATCACTCGGACAACCTCTGCCACAGATTACTGCACTGCCAGAAGACTGAAGCTCTCAGAGCCACTCACTTCTCGGATGCGGAGCTTCAGCGTTTAAGAGAGCCCCCTCCCCAGGCCCCCCTTTCACGTCTTGGGTTCCAGCTGGTCCCTGAGTTCCGCGGAGCGCCTCCTCCTGGATCTGGATTGGAGTTTGGGGAGTTTTGGTGCGCTCAAGAAGGCACCACCCCTCAAGAGGCTTTCAGCGGGGGGGAAGCGTTTATAGATGGCAGTTGCACCAATCATGGGCACTATGTGCTCAACGCTGCTGGTTTCGCTGTAGTATGTTTCAGAGAAGGTGAAGTTGTTGCCCATTTCAGTGGCCGAGTCGGCCAGATGTTTTTACAAACGTCGGGAGCCGCGGGGCATTTGGCTGCAGCCGCGGCAAGTCTTATGTCCAGCAATGTTGAAGTACTTTATTATGACTACAAAGGAGTACTAGTGCTGCATCAAGGCACCGAGTACCCCCGTCGCAATCTGCGGGCTGGGTTTAAAGTCTTGGCTGGCCGAGGGCTCTTTCATTTAGGGTCGAGGCTCTAAAAAGTCAAAGCCCATCAAGATACACAAGCCCTACCCGTAGGCAGCGAGGCCCGTCGAATGGCAGAAGGCAATGACGCTGCGGATCGCTTAGCGATGGCCGCAGCACACAAGGGCGTTCAGCCCAGCGAAGGTGAGAAGTGCAAGCTTGCCGAAGATAGGAAGTTTGTTGGGAAATATCTCAAGCACGTTGCTCAGGCTCTGGGAGAGTGGCCCGCGATTGCACCCAGAAAAAAACAAAGCTTTGGCCGCCCCAGAGAAGAGCCTCTCCCCCCCCCACGGGTGCTGCCTCTGCCCTGTCGTCGTGGACGCCGCCGTCGTTGGTCGTGCCTCCCCCGCCCCCTCCTCCGCCTGTGCCTCATGAGGCCCCTCGTGTGCCCAGGGTACCTAGGAGGATTCATGCGTGGGCTTTAATTGCGCAGTATCATCGGCGCATTATGTCTAGGGTGCAGACAAAGTCAACCAAACAGAGAGCAGTGCTGGCGGCCAAGGAATGCCCAGGCCACTGCAAGCAGCTGTCAAACCTCGTGCATGATAATAAAGGCCATGGTTTATTTTATTATGAGCACCTTGATCATCCAACGAGTATTCTGATTTGCCATAAGTGTGGATCCTACTCGGAAGGGTTGGGTCGAGGGCTCACTGGAGACTGTGGCAGTCGAGTGAGCCACCAAGGAGCGGCTACTCAACTCGCTCGTGTCCAAGAGGGGCGTGATCTCAAGGGTTCTAAGTTTTCCCCGATCATGGGCCAGATTGGTGCGCGAAGAGCAGGCCAAGGTCAGTGAAGAGGAGGCACCAAGCCCTCCATAGTCAGCCGTGCTCTCTCACGGCGGACATCGAACACCCCATCAGCCATGTGCGCG
>CAUYUJ010005524.1:0-40000 GCA_963575745.1 Prorocentrum cordatum
TACGGCGCGAACCTTCCAGGAGATTATGGCCAGGTACAATTGCCGACCTGCCAAATGCACCCTGAGCAAGACCCTCTACATCAATGGTGTTGGTGAGGGCGCTGCGATATGTCGGAAGATGGGCAACTTCAAGATCGGGGTGCAATATGCCAATGAGGCGAGCCCCCGTATTGAGGAGTATGCCTCCAACATCGCAGAAGGCTCGGGTGCCAATCTCCCGGCCATCTGGGGCCTAGGAGCCATGGAAGCACGTGGCACGATCATCGTGCTGAAGCCAGGCTACCAGAAGGTTATCTTCCCCAGCGGTGACTACACCCTGAAGCTGGGAAGGGGCGCCAAGGTCCTGAAGGCGAAGAAAACTCCCTCGGGACATATCGCGATTCCCTGCGGTTTGTATGACGGGGCTAAAAGCCAGACGGTCACGAACACCTTCACAATCCGCAGCAGTCGAGATGGCTACACCGAGACGGAGAACGAAGAGGACCCCGTCAGTGCGGGGCCACCCGCCGGAGTAAGTGCGGGGCCACCCGCCGGAGTAAGTGCGGGGCCACCCGCCGAGACCACAGCGGGGCAACCCGCGACGGGGCAGTCCATGACCGTCACGACTGATACGTACATTGTCGAGCCGTATCTCGACAAGCAGCTCCTGGAAGACACGACCCGTTTGATCGTGGACAGGACGCTGACCAGCTGGTGGGAGGGCCAACAGTGTCCCGAAGGGACCTGGCCACATATGAAGGATGCCCTGAAGTCCAAGATATTTTGGGCAGTCCAGGAGGCGGTGAATAAATGGACGCCTGAGAACCAAGCGGGGCCACCCGCGACGCCGCCACCACCACCAAGCTACACGGGCGGAGGTTCGTCGGACTCTGCGGGGCCAACCCGCGTGGAGATCGTGAGCGTAGCCGCACCAGCGCCTCCTGCGGAGCCATCCGCTAACAGCATGCCCCCGAGTCAGACGGCAACGTGGTCACACGACCGCTGCTGACGGGGGCAGGCGGGCGCGCCGGCGGCGCTCGCTTGCGAAGAGAAGCCGAATACCGGCCTCCTCGCGACATACGTTGGCCGCGCTGGGGCCCGAGAGGAAAAATATCATTCAAAATGTCTTGTCATCGAAGATATTCGCACAGCTTGCGCTGAACTCCGAACCCGTGGATATATATGCGACCGGATTACCCATAATGAGGTAATGACTTCAACTGGAACACAGTATTTGGGAAATTTGTTGGCAGGACTACAATATGTTGTGGGTGGCCACACCCTCTGATTGGTACGTTCGTACTCCAGGAAAGAGGGCGGGACCACAATCAACGTCAAAATCTGATCAAAGCGCGTGCTCTGAGAATGCAGATAGTTATCCTGGGGCCACCCGGGTATTTCTGGAAACAGGGTCCGATCAAAGATGTTATCGAAGATTTGAAGCTAAGCATTATACGAATGAGACTCTGTCATTTCGGTATCAAGTTTGACCGATCCAGTAAATATCCCAGTGGTTCTTATATACAAGTTGCTACATCTTGTCCTCATATACCGATAAACTTATGGAAATGTACTTGTGGCTCACACAAGGAACATGATTTGGATTGGTATGGCCAAGATCAACAACGTGCCGAGTTTCGGTATAAAACTTTGGCTATCATTATTGCACGCTTCCTTGATCAACTCGATAAAGCCAACATGATCAGGAATGAGCGGAGTGCGGTACACCTCAGTGTGTGCACCCGCGTTGACAAAAAGGTCAGACACTACGTCCAATGTCCACAAAAGGGTCCTCAATGGGACCATGTTGTTCGTAGAGTCACGACCGACCTGGACACGAATAAGATCGTTCAAGATATCAGAATCCAGGATCAGCCAACTGGGTACAATTATGTAGCTCCATTACCTGATGGGGTTACAAACATTAGTACTCGGCTATACTGGGAGCGGAGCCTCCGGCTCCAGTTCTTCATGGCGACGGTGAGTCGCGAAGGCCACGCCCAAAGCGTGTGGCGATCGTCGATGACGATCGATCTCCTCCCCCTTCGATTGAGCGTTGCCAAACGCGACCCACCAACAACTTTCCTGAAATTCCGCCATTTCCTGACTTGACAGCGGATCCCTCCGCAGCGGATCTCTCCGCGGAAACTGCGTTGCCCACTGATGCCAGGATAAAACAGAAAGAAAAGCAGAAAGCTGACAAAGAAGCCGGCATCAAACCGAAGAAAATCCCGAAGAAAGTGGAAGACGGTAACGACGACTGTGGAGAGGACCTCAAAGGGCTTGACTGCTCCACATATTTCAACGACGTTCCTCTTGACGACTCGGACTCGGACAGCGAATCAGAGGACATCTTCATGATGTTACCGGCGGGGCAACCCGCTGACTCACATGCTGATGTCTTCTCGATAGTCCAGTCATTATGCTACGGCAGAAACAATCAAGTGGACATGCTTGAATTATGTGGGGGCAAGGGTGGTATATCCATATTAGCCTTCAAGAGGGGACTCTCGTCAGGCGGGAACCTTGACAAGATATCTATGGTTGACCTTGGAAACTCGGAAGTACAAAGAGCAGTCCTCCACTACCTCAAGACTTGCTTTGTCAAGATCACGATTCTGCAGCCAAGCTGCAGAACTACTGGACTTCCTTCCTATTTCAATGCACAGGTCAATCATGATACGTGGCTTAAACACCACAAAGAGGACCTGCCTCATATCACGTTCTGTGGAACAGTCGCTCTATTACAAGACGACCTAAGACGTTTCTTTCTCAGGGAACAACCAATGGGCACGTGGGTGGATGAGATCCAGCCATGGAAGGAACTGGCACAACGCAAGGTCACTTGCCAAACGATTATTGATCAGTGCACGACTGGTCTCAAAGATTCATTTGGACAATACATCCGCAAGCCAACACAGATGATGGCAAACAAAGAAGAGTTGTTGGCACCTTTCAGAGGCAAGCGTTGTCCAGGTAATCATGTGCACGCCAATGCTTGTAACAAAGAACTAGCAAGGGCGGCACAGTATACCTACAGAATGCAGTCACTGATCGTTGATGCGGTGCAAATCGCCAAAGACCTGTTTGCTTACGGTCGCGATCCATTCGCGAATCGCGAACGCAGCTATGCGTTCGTAACAAACAGTGCTGGCTACGACTTGGACGACCCAACAATCCGGAGACACCCAAACGGAGAAATCTGGCGACCACCACCTGGCGGTCTTGGGTGCCCTGGCTGTGTGGACAACAACTACAAGCAATCACCAAAGCACAGCAGGGATCCGAAGATGTGTCGGTGGTATGATGTTGAACCGTACTACTGGGACTGTCCAAGCTGTAAGAAGGAATATCAGAAGAGCAATCCTCACCGCACCAAGATATCTGGCCAATGCAGATTCGCCGAAAAATGGAAGCTGCCAGATAACTTTGGCCAGCCGCGCCCGGCGGGGCAAGCCGCTCCTGCGGCGCCAGCCGCGGAAGCGGCTCCAGCCGCAGAAGCGGCGCCAGCCGCAAAAGCGGCGCCGGCCGCGAGAGCGCGCATACGCGCGCCTAGGCCGCCACGGCCTGGTGAGGGCGATCCAACCGCAGGCGCCAGCAGCCATGACATCACCAGAGCCGAAGGGGCTAATGGTGGCAACACTGGCGCTGGCAGCTCTGACGATCACCGTAGACTGCCACAAGTTGCAGCAAGGCGCGGACGCATGGAGGGAGGAGATCCTCCACCACCGCCGCAGCCTCAAGCAGAGCCGAGGCCAAGGCCAAGGCTCCCTGATTGGACTCGCTTCGACGTTCAGCTCAGCCTCCAAAACCTGCGCAGCTTCGACCCAGCTGTAGTGCAGCGAGAACTCCGCAAACTCCACTTGAGATGGTTTCATGCCAAGGAGCCAAAAATGCGGATGATTCTAACCAAGGTTGGTCTGGGTGAAACCCGTTTGAGTCTGATCAAAGGCATTTGCGACTCGTGTAGAGAATGTCGAGCCTGGGACAAACCAGGCAACACGGTGATGCCTTCTGTGTCACTGCCAGGACGTTTCAACGAGGAAGTCGAATGTGATCTTTTCTTTTACAAACAGGAACATATTGTTTTTCACATCATCGACCGTTGTATTCGCTGGGCAGCTGGCACAGAGATTCCTGATAAGACCATGCATACTGTTCTCGATGCCTATCATACAACTTGGATGCAACATGGCCCTGCTAAAATCTTATACTCCGATGGGGAAGGAGCACTGAATAACGATACAGCAAAGGCCATCCTTAATTAAGGCTAAGGGAACAGAGCTTCGTATCCGAGCGCGTGGCCAACACGCCACAACTATCGAAGCTAGGAACGGCATCCTGCGACACCTCTTACACGTGATGGGAGAAGAATTGAATAGATTAAATATTCCTCTGAATTTCACTCGTCTCTTACATGAAGCCTTGTTTGCCAGCAACGCATTTACCTTCTACAATGAAGTGTCTCCGTACAATGCGCTGTATGGCAGACAACCAGCTATGCTTCCCGATTTCCCTGTCTTGGATCATGATCAGTCCGCTGAATCATCAGATCACTCAAGGGAGGAAACAATCAGGAGGGTTAGTCTGGAGGCAATCACGCAGGCCACTGCGGTTGCCAAGACGAACAGGGCTCTCCGTACGAAGACTACTGCTACGGGTGAATTTCACTACAAAGAGGGAGATCTCGTGGACTATCATCGCCCGACCACCACGAAAGACGACTGGGGTGGATGGAGTGGTCCATACCCGGTCATCCGCAACGAACCTGACCGAGGCCAGGTCATCGTGAAGGTCGGTAGTCGCGAGGTGCGAGTACAGTATCCTGACACACGACACACGCTGTACATCGAAGCACTCATGGTCCGCGAGATAGGATCGGACAATACGGCCCTTCGGACAGTATTGGCCTTTATTGCCGGTCTGCCAGCGGGGAAACCCGCCATGACTTTCGGATATCTACCAGCGAAACAGGGTCGGCTGCAGATGACTGCTGCGAGCCGACTTTCGCCTAAGGTGCACTTGGCTCTTCAGTACCTCATACGCAACTACTTTCGTATTGAAAACGTTGTTGCTGTACGACTTGCCAAGAGCCTGACGAAGCTGCCTGCTGCACCCTATGCAGACAGCTGTACACTGGTGCACTATGATAATGATGTGACCCCTGGTTTTCATTACTACGAAGCTGATGGTACTGCCTTGAACATCTACGACATCACAGGATCTACACACTCACGCATCATCCAGTGTCTTAAATCTAGGAAGCCGCCTGCTGGATTTGACCGAGACCTCACTAAGTTTGAGGAACTCGCTGATGGTCCACCACCAAGCGAGTCACCTCCAGCAGCTGCTCCTGAGCAGCCTCCTGCGGAGAACGATGGTCGGCTCCCGACCATCATAGAGGAAACAGAAGAAGATCTGGATGCCTTTGTCTTGAATTCGTGGTATGCTGAACTGATGGATGACAGAACACTCCTTGAAGCTGACACAGAGGAAGTCATGCATACAGTTCCCACATACATGACAGACACACAGTGTGTGTTAGTCTCTACGACCTGTGAAGATGTGCAAGGCCACTTGCCGGAGCGGGGTCACCCGCCAGGATACGACATGGACACTTCTTACTACGTTCCTTTATGCTCCACGGATCCGGATAGCAAATATGATCTGGACTCCGATGAGCACGGGAAGTACATCGAGCTCTGCTTCACAGCAGACATGTCCAAAGTCGTCCTGTCCGAGCAGCAACACCGATTGTTGGATGACAGCAGCGTCACAACTATGCGAGTATACGTTAGTGCTGCCTCCAAACGTGCCGTGGTCGTCAAGGAAGACGATCTACTCACGAAGGCCGACATCCAAGCAAATCCGGTCAAAGTTTCCAAAGCCCTTTACACAGAATTGAAGACTTGGCTTGACAACAAATGCTTCCAGATGACTGACTTGAGCAAAGCGTCTAACATCATGACTTCACGCCACGTATACAAATGGAAGTTTGTCAAGAACGAAAAGGGCGAAATGGAAAGGACGATCAGGTTACGCTTGGTACTCCGTGGCTTCATGGACCTTGAAGCCTTTGATGTCGAAACCTTCTCTGGCACGGCAAGGAGGTCAAGCCAGAGACTGCTCGCAAGTTCTGCTGCATGCAACAAAGCTTGGATCATCGCTTCCCTGGACATCAACATGGCTTTCTTGAAGGGACTGACCTATAGCGAGCTCGCCGCGGCAACGGGCGAGAAAGAGCGTGTGGTGTGCTTCACACTACCACCTGGGTCAGCAGCTGTCCTTCGCACACTGCCAGGCTTTGAGTCATATGACGAATCAAGCATTGTCTTCGGTGTCTGAAGCCGGGGACGGGCACGAAGGATGCTCCCAGGGCATTCTCGCTGAAGCTCAGGTCCATCACTAGGAGCTTTGGGCTACAGCCTACTTCATACGACGAAGAGTTCGAGATGAGCTCAAACCTCTTGACAGCCAAGCACGTTGATGACATCAATATGACTGGGAAGGAAGAGGCTATTGACAAGTATGTCAAGTGTGTTGAAGATACGTTTGGGAAGTGCAAACTGAACAAGCACACATACACAAACTGTGCCGTTCGGTATAACAAGACCGATGATGGGAGCGTCACTCTTGATCAGGACGAATACATCAAACAGCTTCGTCCTATCACACATCCAGAACTCACAGGAGCTGATCCTGAGAGCAAAGCGACAAAGACGATTTCTGATATGTTCGTCAGTCTTCGTGGCGCTCTAGCCTATGCGTTGATCACGCAGGTATGGCTGATGGTCTATGTTGTCTCACTACAACGTATCCAGGAACCGACAAACATCCAGGTACGACGACTAAACGCGGTTACCAGGAAACTACAGGCAGGTCCGAAGAAGATCGTGTATCAAGCTATGACTCCAACAGGAGAAGTTGACCTGCATAGCGATTCTGGCTATCGCCGTCTCAATGGAGATGAAGACGACGAAGTCAAAGGCTATGGTATCCGCGGGGCTAACCTGCTGAGGCGTGGCCACACGCAAGCGGGGAAACCCGTCGTGCACCTGGTGGACGCATACTGCAAGTCTCATCGACTGCAGGTGCGTTCGAGCTACTCTGCGGAAACACTGGCAGCAGCCCACAACTTGGAAGACTGCTACCCGACCATTGTAACGCTCCACGAGCTACACTCGGGACCATTGACCCCCACACAGTTAAAGAACATATTGGAAATGGGTGGTCTATGTATCAAAGTCACTCTGACTATTGATGCCGAGTCTGTCTTCAAGTCTTTGTCTAGCAAAGATCTGAAGAAGCCCACAGAATGTACTCTGCTTGGGCACATTAGCTGGATCCGCCAGATGATGGAGCGCGGAATCGTTGAAAGCGTTCAATGGTGTGACACGCGGGATATGACTGCCGATGGTCATACCAAAGGTAGCATTGACCGCGCGTTGCTCCTACAAGTAATGGCCGGCCAGCAATCCTTCAAGCACGAGCTGAAGAAACATACACCGTATAGGGCGGGCAGGTCGTCTCAGGACGGCCCTGCCTCCCGAGCTAGCGGGGAAACCCGCGTGCAGGTGCGCTCTAGTAGCGAGGAAACTCGCCGGTAGCGAGGCTACTCGCGCGCCCTTGCCTTGTAGGCAGCCGCTGCTGCTTAGCACTGTTTTTCCGCATAATGTAGAAGTGCGGTGCCTGCTCGTCTCCTCCCCCTCCGACTTTAAACGGAGAAGGTTAAAGGCGAGGTATAAATCGAGCATGTACCGCTGCCGTGCCTGGCTCAAGCCGGGCCCGGCCAAATATGTGATTGTGCCTCACCGAGGCGCACGACTTGTATCTGAGATCGGAAAATACCTTTTCCATTGACGATGCCCATCCTATCCTTTACTCCAGATCCCATGCTTCGTCTTGCTCTCTTGCTCATGCGATATGAGCCAAAGCCTGGGATATGGCAACGCTTAAAGCGTAACACATACCTAAGCTTACCAGTGTGTTTTCGACTTGAAGAACTGGTCCGGGGAATGGCTTGAGACACTTGGAAGCCCACGTCTCGAACAAAAAACACTTCGCGTCGGGGGCCTGAGTTCGAGGCTTTCGGCAGTTTTCGTCGCTTCTCGGCAGTTCTCGGCCAAACACCAGCAGCCGCGCCTCGCCCAGAGCGCCCCAGGGAGGCCCGAGTCGCCCCGAAGGAGCGCGAGAGAGACCCGAGCGAGCCCTGCGAGGCAGGGCCCAGGAGGGCGGGGCAGTTCGGCGGCGCGCGCGAATCGGTTGGCGCGAGGGCCTCCTCCTCCCTCCTCCTCCTTGGGCCCGCCTTCCGATAAGCCTGGGGGGGGCACGTTTCTGTAGGCGAGGGGGCTGCTCAGGAGCCCCCCCTTCTCGGCTGCTGAGAAGCCTTTCGTAGCAGCCCCTGGGCCCTCCCAACATCATCGAGGATGAGATATCCCAACCCTAATAACACGATGCAGACGTGGCCTGACGGAGGTCCCCGTCTTCGCATCAGGGATAACAATTCTGGGCGGTTTTGTTTGATACATGTTCAGAGAAGAGCACCGTATCCCTAGTGTTTTCGGCCCTCCTAACTTAGGTCCCCTCCCAAAGGGTTCGGGCTCTTTGGTTAATCACAACAAGGCCCCTGCCTTCTGAGAAGCACCCCGCATTCTTGGGAGACCCCCCCCCTTGCGCCATCACCTTGTGTTCCTGACGCCAAGCTCTGCAAACTAGGACTCCGCCAGATCCAGCGTGATAGCACGAATCTGGGAGGATGTCTCGACCCGCGGCTGCCGTCTTCTCGGGTGCGCCATTGCCCGGGTGTACCAATGCCCCTGTGTATTGTGGGGCCCTGAGGCGTGCCAGGGCACGGAGAGGGTGTATCCCCGCGGGGGTTGTTTTGTTATCCGTATCCGCCGATCCTGAGACGTTGCCCCTGCAAGGCACTTCCTCACACCCGACGCTCCGCGATGTCCCCGGGGGGGGCCCGCTGCACATTGGTGGTTCTCATGTTAGCCAGTGGCGTGTGCACTGGCCCGTGCCCAAAGCAGCCCGCCGCGGGTTCCCTCTGCAGGAGCGTCCTCGAAGTCGCAGGCTTAAGTCGGGCACGTCCCCTCTACATGAAGAGTATTCCCAAGTGGTAACATGTCAGTTTGGGGACGAAGTTTCGATTTGCCGTGCCTCTTTTTGAGTATGTGTGGCTCACGTATCGTTTGTCCTCCAAGATCCGCCTGCAGGAGGACGTGGCCGACCTAAGCCCAGGCCCAGTCCCCTTCTCTGGCACAGCTCGCCACCAGTTCGGGGAGTGGCGTTCGCTTGGTGGCTGTTATGGGAGGGAGCGGGTATGCGATGCGGGGGGAAGGCAGGAAGGGAAAGGGACGGGAAGTGAACATGATAGGCAGAGGGGCATGTTTTGATTTTGATCGAAGCCATCGTGGGGCTCCGCAAACGAGAGGGCCGTAATGGGGGGTCGACGCGAGGCGGCCTTGTGCCACTTGCAGTGTTCTCACTGGCCGTCTTAGCAAGCCAGGGCTTCGTAGTAGTAAGATGTCACCAGACGTCGTGGGAGTCGTCTCAGCCTTGGCTTCTCTACGGGTCTCGTTGTGCATCCTCTTTCTCGTTCCCATGGTTGCGTCCCTCTGCGGAGGGAGGGTCGTCCTTTTTCCCACGTTCGTCGTTTCCGCATATCTGACCCTAACTTGCTCTTGTGCCGTCGTGCCATGTCGAGTTCCCGCTGAGAAAGTCATGCTGCGAGGTATTCGGGTCCTCCTTGCCCCTGTGCAGTTCGAGTCCTGGTCCTGTGCCTCTCTGTGTGAAAGACTTGCAGGAAGCGGGGGGGACTCAGCCAGGTGCGTCATCGGGGGTTCGTGGAGTACTCGACCAAAGGGGGAAGCACTTTGCTGCAGCTGCGACAGGTTGACTCTGAGCTTGATGTGTTTTGTTGAAGGTGATGCAAAGATATTGTACGTGGGGTTGGTCGAAATGTCTCCTGGCGGAGCGTCGCGGCCCCGCGCGCAGCGACAGGGCGTCCAAAGGTCAGAGAAAGGGGAGCCAGCATACAACCAAGGATTCGATTGCCTCTCCTGGGAGGTTGGATTCAGCATCGGTGTTTGTATGTCCGTGTTAGACCACGACCGCCCGCCCAGTCTGGCATAGTTCCGTACAAGTCCGCACAAGCCCGCGGAATCCAATTTTAATTGGGTTCATTCCTTGGCTTAATTCGGTCCACTCTGGTAGAGTGCCCCCCTAATGTGGTTTGATGGTATTAGTCGTTCTTACGGAGACCTCCCAGGAATTGCCTCCCAACACAGAGGCCGGACTGGACGGTTGGCCATCGAGGAGGAGACCGCAAGGTGCTTGGCACGATCCGTGCTTTAAAGCAGTACAGGGCTTACCTCAAAGGTTGAACCCACGCCAGGGTGCGGCGGCATACCATCCAGCTGCAGCAGTGAAAGGTCTACGCGTTGGTACCGGCAGGAATTCGATTATAGAATCTTGGATTGCAGCGACCTGCCAGAGAAGAGGCCGGCGACGGACATGACCTCCCGCAGCAGAGCCGCCCCTTTACGCGAGTTGGCCGAGTGAGTGTCGGGCGCTTCCATTCCTGACGATCCACGTTCTGAAGGCAGTCTCTGTTCCAGCCGTGTGGCCGCTGGAAGCATCAGCATGGCCGTTGGAAGCATCGTGCCCCCCGAGTCTCCAAGCGCGACGCCCAGCCAGCCTCACCGACGCGCGTGCAGGAGGAGGGAGGGATCGAGGAGGGCCCACGCCTCTGGCGCTCCGATGCTTCCTCGACGCGTCGGGCCCCTGGCCCTCTCGGCCCCTCCGCTCTCATCCTGGGCAGCGTCTGTTCGGGGCCCTGGGCCCGACGGCTGGCCCACCCCGCGAGGTCCAAGGTGCGGTGCAGCCGTCGCTTGCTCGTTTCTGCTCAAGGCGTGGGAGGTCTGGGTCCGGATGGTCAGCCACGCGTAAAGAGGGGTGGCCGGAGGGGGGCAGGCGTCCTAGAAACGACACCCTGTCTTAGGAGGTGCGGGCGCCGTGTAAGAAGATGGTGGTTGCTTCTTGGAAGATGTTCTTGGCGTGCTTCTATGAAGCGGGTGGCTTGCTTCAACGAGGCTGTTTATGCTTCTAAAATCTAAGAATGTGTTCCGTGTTTCTAAGGAGCTGCGAGGGTGCTTCTAAGGAGCGGCGTGGCCCTGGCTTCTTTCAAGGGCGGCCGCTTTCTAAGAGACAACCTCCTTCTAAGAAGCCGTTCCCCCTCCCTCTACCCCGTTGTGCGCGCCGCCTAAATGAGGAGGACGAGGAGGAGGTGGGCACTCTTGCGTTTTCATCCGTCGCTGGGGATCTACTTCCTTCGGGCGCGTAGCGGTTGTTACCCCTGCCAGCCCTTCCCCTCCCCCCCAGGTAACGGTAACGATCATGCGTGGTGGGGGGATGGACCACCCACCATGCTAGTGCTAGCGCGCGTAATATGGCGATCGCAGCATACCCCTCCCCGCCGTGCCCGACCCCGCCTAGGCGTGACAGATACTTGGCTCCCCCCTTCCCCCAGGTAATGACCGTTACCCAGAATCATGTCTATCCTCGCGAAGGACCCGACCATGTAAAATTGTGGTTGCCGCGGTTGTGCATACCGTCTTCGGTGGAGCTCGCTATGAGGCCACGAAGCGTAAGCGTGTGAGGGGTGTGCAGACATGAGCCCGGCGGTGCCATGCGGGCGCAGCCACTGGGGCTTTCGGTGGAGCTCCGCATGGGCCCCGAAACGTGTGACGGGTATGCCGACATGGGCGCGGCGGTGCTATGCGAGCGCTGCCGCTTGGGTTTTTGGTGGAACTCCCTGTGGGGCCACGAAACGTGTGAAGGGTGTGCCGAGCGGGGTGCGGTGGTGCCATGCGCGCGTTGCCACTGGGGCCTTCGGCGGAGCTCCCTATGGCGCCACGAAGCGTGTGAGGGTTGTGCCGAACTAGGTGCGGTGGTGCAAGGCGGGTGCAGCCAGTGGGGCCTTCGGTGGAATTTCCGAAGCGTGTGAAGGGTGTGCCGAACTGGGTGCGATGGTGCCTTGCAGGCGCAGCCATTGGGGCTTTCGTTGGGTTCCCTGTGGGGCCACGACATGTGTGAGGGGTGTTCCGGACTTGGTGCTGTGTCGCCATGCGTGCGCAGCCATCGGGGCCACCAGTGGAGTTTCCTATGGCGCCACGAAGCGTGTGAAGGGTGTGCCGGAACAGAGACATGCGGCGGGCAACGGCAACGATGGTAGGATGGGATGAGGGAGGAGGGGGAGGAGGGGGAGGAGGAAGGAGTGAGGCGCGGGGTGCTGTCTCTTCAAAACGAGGACCCAACACCACGGGAGGGTTGGGACCAAATTGAATCACCCACCGTGTCGTCGTCCGTCGTGGCCGTCGTATCGTTCGCCTCCTTGCCGCCACTCCCGAGTCGCTTCAGCTTGCGAAGGCCGCCTGCCTGGGAGGGTCAGGGCTGCGTTTCGAGGCGACTCCTCTGGCTGGTCGCCCCCGAACGGTGTGGCGACCACACAGTATGGTGAGTCCGTGGGGATTCGGGGTCACCGCACGGTTTGGGGGCTCGGGTCGTTCTCCGAGGACGGCGCGAGCGGCTGGGGGCCTCCAAGGTCCCAAATCCGTGCGGTGAGGTCTGCTGGCATCTCGAGGTCATCGCACGGTCTGTCACCGCATCGTTCTTGGATCGCCAAGAGGGGACCTTCTCTCCAGAGTCCCAAGGCCGTTTGGTGAGGTCCTTCGGAGCTCCGAGGTCACTGCACGGTTTGTCACCGTACGGTTTTGGATCCCCCAAGTTGTCCTCTGTCCTGAGCTCTAAGCCCTCCTGCTTGGGAGGGGTCGGAGGGCGCTGTCGAAGAATGACAAACTGCATCAACATACATTGTCCGAGCTCCGTACGGATTTCTTTTATCCGCGCTGGACATACATGCATGTTTCCTGGCGTGGAGCGCGCCAGGGGGCGTCGCCGCCAGGGGTCCAGCGCAGATCCAAGATATCCGCGCGGAGCCCCGACAGTTTATGTTTACGCCCACCTTTCTTGTATGCCGACACCGATCTTGGGCCCACTGTTGGCCTGGCCTGCATCGGTGCAGATGTGCAGTTGGCGGCTCACGAAGGGGCGGTGTGCCCGGGCCATCGCCATGCCGTGCGGACGACGACGGTTCAGCCTCGACCGGCCGCACTCCACAGGAGACCTCGAGAACGACGTGGACACGCCCGCGGAGCCGGCCTGGAAGGCGACGGCGGACGGGGGAAAGCGGATCCAGTTTGGAGTTGGCTGGGGGGCTGACGTGGCCCGGCTGTGATTCTGGCCAGGAGGGGACCGATTCCGACAGAGTTTGCCCACATCCCCCCCCCCCCCCTCTTGACATCTTTTCCATTGGCTTACCCAGCTCGGACCACCCCTGCCCGCCTCCAAGATTCAGGCCCCGTCGCGTCGTAACGAAAACTCGCTGCGGAAGGTCTGGGCCGCTTTCGGCCCCCAGGGGCCCTCACAGGCCCTGGGGCCGTCAACGGCGGGACGAACAGCCTTCCAGGGAAGGCGTTCGGGACTTCTGGGAGCCACGCCTTCAGACAAAAACAGCGCCTCGGATCTTTGGGAAAGACCACAACTCTAGCCCTTCCTCCCAGCCCAGCCCCGCTCAGAATCGGTCCAGCCTCATCCGTTGTTCGAGGCGGATCCAGCTACGGCGAGAAGAAGCCTCTATGAGCCGAGAGGCACCTTAGAGACGAAACCTGAAAGCAGGGCCGCCGTGGAGTCTCGACGTGACCTCCAAGAAGCGAGGAGGGAATGGAGGGAGGGGAGAGGGACAAACTAGGTGCGCTCACATCATGTCTGACGTCCTACTCCTCCCTCTCATCCCTTACCATGGCGTAGATATCCTCTCTATTCGCTCAGTCGGATGTCGTAGCATGGCCTAACATCACATGGCATAGCATGGGCTTGAAGATCAACGCGTAGCATGACATAGCATGGCGTTGCGACGCCCCAAAGTGGGGGAGGGGGGCTTCTGCGGCCCAACACATCAACGAATTGGCACCGACTGTGTAATTACTTCCGATGGTTTTTTCGGAGGGCAATTTCTAGATTTTGGGGCTTATCTGGAAGGACCGAAAACCATACCGTGGCATGGCATTGGAAATGATGACGCCAGCGCTGCAGCGAGAGTATGATTCAGAACGAGCAGAAGCGCGGAAATGGGGCCAGCGCTGCAGATGGAGCTCGATTCGGGACGAGCGGACGCGCGGGAATGAGGCCAGCGCTGCAGCGGGAGCACGATTCGGAAAAGCCCGAAAATGAAGCCAGCGCTTCAGCGGACGCAGCATTTTGAAAGAAACTAAGCAAAAGCCCAATTCCCGGGAATCCTGTTTGTAAAGGAACAGTACGCGGAGGGGGCCCGACATGTTCTGGACGTCATCGAGGGAAGGGAGGGAGGAGAAGTATTCATGTGTTGTAACTGTACAGCGACGAAGAAGCCTAACCCGACGACATGGGAGGAAGAGTGAAGAGCGGGCACGGTCGGCACAGGTATCACTTTTTAGTATGCCCCTCGTCTGAGCGGCCGTCCAGGCCAACCAGATCGCGACACCCAGCCCCCTTGCAGCGGTGGTTGCCTGATCGAGAATTTACAACACGTGCGCGTAAGCGTTCGGAGGGTCGCGTGGTTTTCGCGCATCGGCGCTAGACCCTCCCCGAAGACAGACAATCTAACAGAAGGCGCGGGGGTTTTGAGAAGTCCCGCCGCCTTTGAGAAGGCCCCTTCTCCTTCTCACTTCCCCTCCTCGCTCGCCGCCGATCTTCAGCCTTGGGAGGAGGTGGACGTCCGGCAGGATGAGGAGTAGCGGCAGGAAGCGACGGAGGACCCGTGTGGCGTATGGGGAGTGCATGGGGGCGCGCGCAGGAACAGTTTGCACATCGTGTCTGCTCCCACTGCAGGGCTGACATCCCCAGAGCATACCGACGGCACCTGCTGGTATCTTTGGCGTGCTTTACTCTGCGCCCGTCGGGGTCGTCGAGCTCCGGCTGGTGAACGGCTGTTTGGGCAATCCTGGAGCATGGTGAGGTGCTGAATGTTTCAAGGGTCAGTTTGCAAGAAAACGCATGTTCCCACGTCCGCATATATATATATATATATGAAGTAGGACAGGGTAAGCGCAGGTACGACTTTGACCGTCCTCAATCAGATCGAGGTTTCTGCACGACTGTCGGTGGAGTCGGCACGACCTGGTTCAAGTTGGCGCGTCTCGCGCGCCTGCAGTCATGAGCCTTTCAATGCTTTTTCGCGCCACGGTTGCAGTGCTCGTGGACTCCGTGCTCGTGCTGTGGCAGCAGGTGTGATCGTCGATCCAGTGCGCTAGTCTGACTGTCGCCGTTGGGTGCAGACAGCGAGTGCACAGGCTGGGCCGTGTGCTCCAGGTGCGCCTCGTGGAGGAGGCCACAGGGAGGGCGCTCGCGAGGAGCAGATGGGTTGTACTGGCCGAGCGCCTGCGGCTGATGGGGTGAGCACCGGCCCGCCTGAGACCTCGACAGCGGACACGAGGAGGAGACGGAGGAGAGGGGGGAGGAGAATGAGGATGGGGATGAGGAGAGCGACGACGTGGACGAGGTCGGCGACGAGGACGACAACGACGACGACCATGTTGGGAACATATGCTATGACTTGCTGAGTTTACCTTTATTTATTTCTCCCCTCACTGGCAATTCACCAACTTGACGGACTGGCAACAAGTTCTTGGGCGAGAACCCCGTTCCCGAGTTTGGGGGCCTCTTGGGGCCAGGGCGTTCCCGAGTAAGCTGGAAGGAACCCACGAGCGGGAGCCGTTCTCGTCGTAGTTGAGCCATCGCCACTTGCGGAAGTATCGTGCGGGAGCTGTGGGAGCCTCGGTGTCAAAGAGCATGCGGCTGGCGTCGAGGCGAGAGCGCCAAGGGCCACTTCCATGTACTAACCTTACTTACTCGAGAGGCTTACGCCATTCCGCCGACCCCGTTAACAGTGACTTCGTCAAGAGTCGTGGCGCCGTGCCTTGCCTGTGAGTCAGGATCCTCGGGGATACCCATGAGTGTCTCCTGGAATGCCTCTCCCGGGCCTCTTGGAGGGATTTTGGGGGCTTCTCGGGGGCCCCTTGGTTACCTCTTGGGTGCCTCTTGGAAGCCTCTTGGGCCCTTTTAAGGTGCCTCGTGGGTCACGCCTTCAGAACCAAACCACCGCTCCAGCGGGAGATTCGGTTTCAAAGAACATGCGGCTGGCGTCGTGGCGAGAGCGCGAGGGGCCGCTTTCACGTATAAGCGGTCAGGGCTCCAGGAAAACAGTGTTTTTGCGATTTCGTGGACCGTTCTCGGTTTGATTTTGTTTCGCAGCAGAGGCAGAACGGAGACGGAGAGGGAACACGACAGCAATATGAACACGAAGACCTCTGCTTAGCTCGATCCCTCGCAACAGCCTTCTGTTCCAAAAGACCCTCTCTGGAGGTCCCCGGAGGCTTCGAGAGGCCTCGTGATGCCCAACAAGCGGATCAAACACATCCGAAGACCTCGATCCCCGATTTCCGATGACGACGATGACGCCGCCGACGACCCAGACCCCCGACTTCATGATCTGTCCATGACGTCGGCCTCCGGGTGTCTCGATGTCTCGACCCACTCCCCTGGACCGGGTTTTCACCCCGAGTCGTTTTCACATGGTCTCGGGGCCTGGCGTATGCCCCCAGAGGCCAAAACTACTCAAACATCATCCGTCGCGAGGGGATTTGGACACGACGACGACGACGACGACGACGACGACGACGACGACGACGACGACGACGACGGCACGCCTCCCAGCCAGCACCGCGTTTCGGTTGCAACTCTTGGGAGGTCTATTTCGGCGTCGGCGCTTAGTAGATCCGTGGTCAAAGACCAGCCGAGTCTGGCATGGGCCAGCTTATAATATTTGGTTGCATGCCGCATCAAACCCGCTAGATCTGGCGCGCAATCTGGCCTGTTGGCCTCTGCATCGGGCTTAAGACCTCCCCGAAGGAGGAAGGAGGAGGAGGAGGAGGAGGAGGATCAGGAGGAGGGAGGAGGAGGAGGACTAGGAGGAGGAGGAGGAGGAGGAGGAGGAGGAGGAGGAGGAGGAGGAGGAGTTGCGTCCCCACCAGCGGCGGCAGGCGCAGCTCGAGAAGGGCCTCGAGCGCCTGCGGCACTGCGAGGCCGTGGGCGCTGCGCTGCGCGCGGCGGTGCACCCGTCGTTCGAGGCGGCGACGGACGACCTGCGGGAGCTCGGCCCGGAGCAGGCCTCGCGGGGGCGAGGCTCGGGGATGGTGAGCTCTTATCGACTAGACGTAAGAGTGCCCTTTCGCCGGAGTGACCTTTGGTGCGGGCACGGATTGGTCTCCAGATGGCTGAAAACGAGGCAGTAGCAGCTGCTTGCGCGCCCAGGTTTGGACCCCCGCGGCCCCCCAGAAGTCGCGCACCAAAGGTCACTCTTACCCAGGGTCACTCTTGCGTGTAGCCGATCTTAGATCGTGACGATGCCACTTTTCACGCTGGGCACGTTCGCTCGGCTACTGGTCCTGGGACCACCGCAGATCGATCCGGCTCGAGGCGTCCCGCGGCAAGAAGCGGGGTCTGAGGCTGAGGCTATGGTCGTTTCACGTTCCCCCCCAGCCCAGAGAAGGCCCCCCTGGGCCATGACGCAAAATCGCAAGATGAAAGACCGGTGCCGAGGAAGGGTCGAGACTTCGGGGTTTTCACGTCATGGAAAGATCACGACGTCGGGGGTCTGGGGCCTGGGCTCCTAATGGCTCGGGGTGCGCACAGACAGCCCCCCTCCCCCCAGGTAGTTCAAGCTGGCCTCAACAGGCCCCCCGACCAGTCCAGGGCTCGTCTCAACAGGCCGCCCAGGGGGCCCAAACCTTTTCAGGTGCTTTACCGCTCTCGGCTTGCAGGGCTGTCGCCGGGCCCCGGGACCATCAAAAAATGAGAAATTGGTCCCAGGGAATGGGTCGAGACTTCTGGGGGTCGACGCCATGAAACAATCACGTCACGACGTGGTCGCTGTTTATTACCCAGTGGTCGTCGTTTTCTTATTCATTGTTTTGCCGATCGGCGCGGGCCCTCGCCCCCCCCCTTGCCCCCCCCATGGAGTAGATCTTGGCTGTTTTTGGCGCCTGTTTCGAGCAGGTGGAGTCTCCCCCACAGGACGCACTGCCTGCAAAGA
Source organism: Prorocentrum cordatum (assembly GCA_963575745.1). Lineage (NCBI taxonomy): Eukaryota > Dinophyceae > Prorocentrales > Prorocentraceae > Prorocentrum > Prorocentrum cordatum. The sequence goes on from CAUYUJ010005524.1 coordinate 18,173, forward strand.
GTCGCACTAAGCAGAGGCCCGGAGCCAGATCCCCCCCCCTCCCCCCTTCCCGCCCAGTGTCGAAACGCCGAATGAGAACACGCTCACTTGTTTCGCCCGCCGACGCGGGCCCCTGGCCTCCCCCCTCCCCGCCCTCCACAGAGCAGATCCCGGCTGCTCCTGGCGACTGTTCACGACCCCTTCCCCCCCATCTGCCAGCGCGACTTGTCAAAGCAGATCGGCGAAGCACCGGCCCAGCCCCGGACCCCCCCCACCTTCCCCACCTCTTGGCCCAACCTCGAAAGCCAGTACGTATAAGAAAGCGCCTGCGTGAGGGGTCTGGGAACGGTGTGGTGTCCACACCGTGTGGTGAGTGTGTGAGGAGTTTGGGTTGCCGCCCGGTTTTGGGACTCGGGCCGTTCGCCGATGAGATGTCTCGGGCGACTGGGGTCTCCAAGAGGTCCCGACGCCGTGCGGTGAGATCTCCTGGGATTGCACCGCGCGGCCTGTCACCGCATCGCGTGGGGGCCCTCAAGACAGGGGCCTCCTCTCCGAGGAGAACGGTGCCGTCACGGCTGGCTTTGGTTTCTCGCTCTCGCCGTTTTGGGTGCCTTTTGGGGGTGCCCCCGCCCCCGTCGCCTCGGCTGGATTCGCTGGGAGAGGTCTGGGGAGTGCAGTGGACGCCCATGCCAAGAAACACACTGCTTGCCTCCAGGGTGCCCTGGGTTCCTTGTGCTTCGATGGTCCTCCTTAGGGAAACGTGATGTCCCCACACGAACAAGCAATGGACGTCCTGGGGTCTCAAGGTTGGGTTTCTTGTGGAAGGTTTCTTGTGGTCGAGCTCCTACTGTAGCGGTATCGCTACCTTTGTGCCCCCGTCATCTCCACGAAGGGCAGTTATCGAAGACGCTTGCGGCGAATCACCGCGCCCCCTGCCCTTGTGGAAGCGCCTATGTGTCCGACAGCTGGGCTAGAGCTTGGCCAAGCTATCTGACCATGTGTTACCCGAGTCGGGACCCCGGCGGGACGCGCCGGAGGCCCAGGGGGGATCTCTTCTGGAAGAGAACCGGGACCAAAACCGAGAGGATCCAGCACGCCAGGCACCCCTGTGATGCATCGGCAGGAGGCGGCGGGTCCAGCTGCCCGGGGCCAGCTGCCCGCGGCAAGTGCCGCCACCGTGCCAGCGCGGCACTCTGCGTGGCCGGCGGCTCGGGCACAGACTGGCGGCGACACGCGGCACCTCCCGCGTCTGGTGCGTGAGGGGCCCTCGCGGGGGGGAGATGCCCGGGTCGTGTCGGGGCTGCCTTGGGCTACCGTAGGCTCTTGGGGCTCTTGTTGAAGCCGTCCCTTGGCTGTCCTGGGCCGTCTTTGGCCTTTCTCGGCCGTCTGGGGGGGTCTCGTGGAGCTGTCTTGGGAGCTGTCTTGGGGCCTCCCGGGCCATCTGGGGGCCCTCTTGGACTGTCTTGGGCCGGCGTAGACCGTCTTGGGGACCTCTTGGGGCCATCCTGGCTTGTTTGGGGGGCGTGTCAAGGCTCTCGCTCGGCTCTTGTAGCCTCTCTTGGGCTCCTCCGAATTACTCTTGGAACCATCATGGGAGTCGAGACGCCCAGGGAACGCAACATCATGGACGACGGAAAGCGTTGCGCGATTTCAGTTTGGGAATAAAGAGAAGCGGGGGATTTTGAGGGGGAGAGCCGCTCGCCGTTTCCGAGCCACTATCCTTGCGCATTCGAAATATTTTGTGGAAGCGGCAGGTCCAAGCGAGACATTATCCCAGGCCAGAGGCGTTGACACATCTTACATTTCGAAGAAACTGAAGTTTTAAGCATGTCTGTCTGGCAGGGAGTGTCCGAGATGGCTCAAGAGGGCTCCAAGAGGCTCTCCAAAGGGCCAAAACAGAGTCGCGACAGGCTCATGGCCCAGGATTCCTTCCGTAGCCATTTGAACTCAAGGCTCAAGCAGCGCGCCGGCAAGGCGCTAGCAAATCATTCCCAGTTTCTCCAACAATGTATTACATGTGCCCGCATATATTAAGCACATACACATCATCATCGGTAGGTGCCGTTCCGTGGCTGGCATGCGCCGCCTTCCTCTCATTAGTATTCCTTGCCAGTGGCATGCCGCTGCCCGTTGTGGTGCAGGCGATCTTCTGAGTGGCACGGTCCTTTGTGTTGGTCTGCATAGTCGTCTGCAGCTCCTGTTCTCGATCTCGTTCATGTAGTTAGATCGTTATATGTTGTTGGTGAATCTTGGAGTGCCCGTAGTAGTCCTCCATGGTCCTCTTGGTATTGTCGATCTCCCTCGCCTGCATGGCCAGGGGTATGCTTTGAGGACCATCGCTTCGAGGAAAGCGATCTGTGTGTCAGCGTCGATAGTAGGTAAGCCTGCTGCCCTGTATTTGACGATGACAGCTGTCGCTCTTTTCTCCTCGGAGTGCTTAATATTCTTCCATTCGTCCCTCAGCTTGTGGTCGTTGGGAGGCAGCTCCCAGTCGTGCCTCTTGACGGCGTCGATGTTCATCATGGGCATGACGTTGTTGATCGTGTTGGTGATGTGCTCGTTGTAGTTGCTGTTGCAATTCTGGCCGTCGTCTTTCTTCTTGGGCGTCTTTTCCTTTTCGGGTTGGGTCTTGCCCTTTCCGATGTTGTTCTTGCCATTGCCCTTCTGGCTGTTGCTGGCTGGATCCGGGTGGTCGTTCCTCCCTTGCCGTCCTGGTAGTTGCCTTTCCCGTTGAGGTTCTGTCTCCTGGACTTTTCGGGGTGATTGTCGGCCCTTTGGTCCATCCAGCTTTGGTTCTTTCAGATTTCGAGTCTTGCACCGGTGGCTGATGTAGCGGGCCTCGGTGTTGTAGCTCTGGATCGTGGGCGGCTCGATGCTGGTCTCCACGGTGGTTGTGCCGATGCCGATCCGCTCGCGGTTGCTCCCCATGATGTCGCCATTGTTGGAGCTGGAGGTGGATGCCGAGGTGGTTGCTGGGCGCTGTGGTGCGTGGCGAGGAGCTGGCGCGCTGTGTAGAGCTGCTGTTGGATGTCGTGGTCAAAGAGTTCTCGTGCAGCGGCGACTCGTAGCAGTGCTCGTGCTTGAGCTCGCTGTTCGCGCACCCGACGGTGCCACGCTGGATTAACCGACGAAGTCGTGGTGTCCTGAGGGGAAGAGGATGTAGTCGAAAAGGAATGTAAAGGTATGGTTTGGAAATTGATGTAACAGTAGATGGTACATGGACCGTTTGACAGTCGAGGCTGGCCACCTAGGGCTGGCACGTTGCCGCGGGTTTCTGGGTCCTCCTCCTCCTCCTCCTCCTCCTCGTGGCCTCGGCGCTACGGCCCTGGAGGGACGCGACCCAGGCCTGCGCAGTGGACAGCTGCGGGCACGCGCCGCCCGCGACGCCTCGGCTCACATGGGGTGCTGCGCCTGCGATGTGCCATTGGGATACCCGTCGTCGGGGCGCATAAACAGGCCTCATTTCGATTCCTCCGATCCGATTCGATGTTCGATTTCGATGGATTCCGATTCCGATCCGATTCGGCTTCGGATTCCGATCTGAGATCCGATTTCTCCATGGAGGCCTGCTGGCCTGTGGGTGTCTGCCGATTCTACTTTTCCCGACTCGGCCCACCATTTCCGTCGATCCGATTCATGACGACTTCCGCTCCGACCTGTCGATTCGATTCTTGGGCTCCCCTTGCACACAGAGTAGCAGGCTCCTCGGGGCCTCGGCAGAGTGGGGCGAGGGGCCTTGTCGCGCCGCAGTCTGCCAGTGCCCCCCCCCCCCAAGCGCTACAGAGGCTGGGCTTCCCCGTGCGGGAGCTCTGGGGGCGGGCCCGGCGCTGGGCCAGGGACTGGCATGCGACCTGCGCCGCCAGGGTGTGGCAGGCCCGAGCTCTTCATGACGTCTCGTCGTGGGCGCGAGACTCTGGTGCTCGCCCAGTGTTCAATTTGCGTGCTGCAGTCGCGGACGCGACGGCGCTTCTTCTGATGTCCTCACATTGTTTCTTTACTGCAAGCATGTTGGAACTTATATGTTGATCAATTTCTGATACATTGCGCAATTCGTTTTGGAACTCATACATGAAATGGCCCAGGTTCGAGTGCGTAGAGCTGAACGCCCACAGATAATTCAGCTTGGTTTCAAGATCGACATCTGGATCCCCCCAGAGTGATACAGAAGGGACGAGGGAAGGAGGAGTGTACGTACACACACATATATAGATACATAAGTACAAGGGGGGGGGCTTTGGATATTGTTCATGCTTGTAGAGTTTTCAGGTAACTATGTCAGGGTTTTCAGGGTTTCTGGGGTGTTGATGGTGTTTAGGGCGTTCAGGTTTCTCATTACTTGTTTGTCTAAGTTGTTGAAGGTGTTTAGGGTGTTCGTGGTAGTGTCTTATTGCATCCAACTCGCAATTGAACCCGCTTTCATTTAAAAATCATTGTTATCTATGGTTTCATTACATGCGTTCAAGGATTATTGAATCGCTTTGCTCATTCCGCCGGCCCGTAATATGGCATCGCTGGTTTTTGTCTGTGTGTTCGTTGCCCATGTTGCGCTCTTGGGGGCGGGTGTCGTTCGGACGCGTTGCGTGGGGAGTTTTGATGGTGAAGCAGTTCCCTGGGGGTCGTCTCTCGATGGGGCGAAATAGAGTCGTCGTCAAGATGCTTCTTTGGGGGGCCTCTTGGGGTCTGTTGAGAGGCCGTTCGGGGGCGCCTGGGAGACATGTTTGAAGCCTTCTGGGGCTTCTTTTGGGCCTCCTGGGAGTCTCCTGGGGCCTCTTGGCGACATCTTGGGGCCTCTTGGAGGCCTCTTGGGGCCTCTTTGGGACCTCCTGGGCGCCTTCTGGGACGGAGGGCTCCATTTTTGAGTTCTCGGTATCCCTCCTGAGTCCCTCTTGGGCCCGTCTTGGGGCCTCTTGGTCCGTCTTGGGCGGCACTTGGGCCGTCTTGAGGGCTCTCTTGGGTCGTTTCGGCGCCGTCTTGGGAGCTTCGTGGGCCGTCTTGGAGCGGTCTTGGGGGCCTCTTGGGCCGTCTTGGAGCGTCCGGAAGCCGAAAAAGCCAGAACACAAAAAAACATAGAAAAAAACAATGAAAATCAACGATTTTGGCCTCTTGGGGCTCCCTTCGGAGGCCTCTTGGAAGGCTCTTGGGGCGTCTTGGAGGCCTCTTGGGCTGTCTTGGGGGCCTTTTGGGCCGTCTTGGGGTCATCTTCGGCGTCTTCGAGCGCTCTTTGGGCGTCTCGGGGGCCTCTTGGGCAGTCTTGGGGGCCTCTTGGGGCACTCTGAGCGCGCTCTGGGGAGCCTGAGAGGCCGCACCCAGAAGGAAAACCATCTCTGAGTAGACTTGGTCGGGCGGCGGTCGGGCGGCGACCGGGCGTTGGTCGGGGTACTTTTCGCCGGGGGACCCCCAGGGGCCGCCCCGCGCGCGCGAACTAGAAATACTGTTAATACTGTTAACCAGTTACCGGAGATCTTAGCACGCCCTGGCCCGTTGGGCCGGCGAATTAGTCATGTTTCAACACATGTTTATACTGAGCGACGGCTGGGTATGACATATGTCCGAAGAGGAGGCGAGGGAGGAGCTTGAGAGACACGTTTGGCGGATATTTCCAGGAGCGATGGCCACTTCCCCCGCATGATACATCCGAGAAGGCGATGAAAAAAGGAACAACGGGACGAGGGATGACATTGATACGCTGGGCGCGTGAGATGCGCGGGCACACATCCGAGACGAGAGTGTGAGATGACGGTGCAGTCTTGATCTGGCTTGGCGATCGTGCGTAGCATAGGCTGGGTGAGGGATGTGGAGGTCAAAGCTCTGCGCGATGAGCTTCTCAAGCTCGAGAAGGTTTCCAACGTCGCCAAGGCTTTGGCTGTCTTGAAGGAGGGTGCCCCCAAACCAAACCAGTGCGAACAATCCTGTCATGCCGTCAATTGCAGCAGTGAGGGGATGGGAAAACATCGAGGGAGAGAGGAAGGAGGTTCCCGCCTTTCTCTTCATCGTGCCTCGTTCGTCCCCCGCTGGCATCCGCCACCGTCCCAGTCTCCCTCCCCCTCCTCCTCCCCTCCTGCTCCCCTCCCTCCCTCCTCCTCCTCCTCCTCCTCATCCCCCCCCTCCTCTTCCCCCGTCCCTCCTCCTGCCGGTGCCTCTCTGACTCGTCAGTTGGCTACCTTCTCCATTCAGTACCAGTGCACCTGCAGCAGTCGGCTCTGGCGCGTCGCGCTCGAGCCTGCCCGCTTGGCCCTGAAGGGGTTTGCGGTGGCATCCTGCCGAGGTGTGTGCCAACGGAAAACGCTCGAGTCCTCCGTCGGGGAGGGTCGCGGGCGACAAACATATCCGTACCCGCGGCCTCGCGGGCTTGGCCCCTGGTCCGCGACCCCGCAGATTCTGGGCGTGTTTTCGCGGATGCCCCGCGCGAGATGTCTAATTGTGTGCGGTCGGGTATCCGCCGGATCACTCCTCGGAATCCAGACCGCGAGGGCGCGGATACGGATATTTCCGCCGCTCGTCGGAGGGGGTCCAGGGAGGAATCGACTTCCTCCCCTCCCTCTCGGGCCGGACGAAAGGGAGGGTTACGACATCCTCTTCATGCAGCTGGTTTCCGCCCCGCCGCCGGGCCCGTTCCTCGATGCGTGGGCGCCTCCCAGCGCCAGGAGCTTGCAGGAAATCCAGCTGTGTGAGCGGATGTTCTTCACTACCCCTTGCTGTCCTGCCCTCTCGTTCCCCCCGCGCCTCCCCTCCCCGACCCCCCCCCCTCCGCCTCCGGGGCGCCCACGACGTGAGGAGCGGATCGGGTCCGCTCCGTCCGTGCGAGAGCGGGGTCTCCTGCGCAGGCTCTCGAGCAGCGCGCGCCCGCGGAGCTGGGGGCACGACGCGAGGAGGGGAGAGGGCACGAGGAGGGGCGGGGCCCGAGGAGGGGACAGGGGGGGGCGGGCACGAGGAGGGGAGGGGACACGAGGACGGGAGGAGGGACGAGGACGGGGGGGGGGGGGGGCACGAGGAAGGGGGAGGCGGCACGCTGGCCACCCTTCACCGCGGCGTGCCCCCCCCCCCCTCCCATTGTTCTTCCCGCGAACGGGGGCCTCGGAGGCCGTGGCCCCGCGGCGGCTGCAGCCTGGTTGTTGCCGGCGCCGCCCGCCCTTTGTTGTCCGCAGCTTTGCTCTTCCTGGTCGCTTCGGTGAGGCGGAAGTCAGGCAGGGGTGGAGGGTGACCACCTCCAAGGTGTGAGTGGGCCCGCGCGGTGGCGGCCCGCGGTGTTGTTTGGGCCACTTCAGGCACTCACTAGCGTTCCCACGGGGCGAAGCGAAGCGAGGAGAGATGATGTGGAAGCGTGAGGAAGAATCTGGGAGGGCAGGGATGGGGATCAGTATCGGTATCAGGATCAATATGAGGAGGCGGAGAGGAAATGCTAATGGTGGTGAAAATGGTGATGCTGCTGAAGATGCTCATCCCGATGACGGGCGATAGTGATGATGCCGATGATGATGGTGATGCGGCCGATGACAATTACAGTGATGATGATGCTGATGATGTGGGTGCTGCTGTTGATGATGATGATGATGATGCTGCTGGCGATGGTAATGCTGATTGATGGTGATGGGGATGTTGATGATGATCATGATGATGATGCGGGTGGCAAGTTTGATGACGGTGACGAGGAGGTGGTGGTAATGGTGGTGGCAGTGACGATGTTGATGAGCATGATGATGTTGATGTTGCTGATGATGATGATGACGAGGGTGAGGATGCGGATGAGGACGAGGCGGACGATGCTGTTTATGCGCCTGTTGTTGATAGTGGTGGCGCTGAGGATGATGGGGCGGTGATGACGATGATGATGTTGTTGATAATGCCGCTGGTGATGATATTGATGATTCGGTTGATTTTGATGTTGCCGTTAATAATGATTCTGATGTTGTCTCATGATGCTGATGCTGTTGGTTATGATGCTGGTGGTGGTGATGGTGATCATACGGACTGTGATGACGACGATGTTGGTCATGATGATGATGATGAGGATGAGGATGGTGATGATGATGATGATAATGATGATGATGATGTTCACTACGATGGCGATGGTGACGATGATGGTGGTAATGTTCATGACGCTGGTGATGGTCACGATGATGATTGCGATGCTGACGATGACCCTGGTGACAATGACGGCGGTTTGCGAAGTTATTGATGACGATTTGGATAACGCTGGTGATTGCGATGTTGCGAGTGATGATAGTAATGGTGGCAATGCTGGTGGCGAGAATTGTGAAGATATTGATGGTGGTGATGATGACCACGGTAAAGCTGACGAGGAGGAGAGAAATGATCCCGATGTGGGGGATGCGAATGATGACGATGATGATGATGATGATGATGACGATGATGATGATGATGATGATGATGATGATGATGATGATGATGATGACGCTGGTGATGATGATGATGATGATGATGATGATGAGTATGCGGGTAGGATGACTCTGATTCTGCCAATGATGTGTATGAGGATGGTGAGAAGAAGTTCGTAATGGTGATTGTGGTTGTGATGGTGATGGTGATGGTGACGTTTGTGATGGTGATGATGATCAGGAGGCGCGGGATAATGAGAATGATACGTGGTTGGCTGTTGAAAGGCACGATGAATGGACGCGGGAGGATGTGGAGGACGAGGGGTGGGAGGAGGACATTGACCAAGAAACCTGAAATGCGGGGTGGGGGACGATGGAGAGGAGCAGGGGGGAAGCATGGTGCCAGGGAGGCGGATGAGGTGGGGGACGGGTACAGGGAGGAGGGGGTGGAGGAACCAGCACGGGGGTGTCGCTGAGCCTCGCTCCAGGACTGCGTTGGGGTCGCCCGTCGCCCGGCCCCCCCTCCTCTTTGGACGGGGGCCGCGCGTGCGTGCAGGCCGCACGGGTGTGCGAGTGAGGCTCGCGATGAGCGCCGGATGGGGCGTACGTGGCATGAGGGCCCAGTGTGGTCAGGAACGAGAGGAAGACGGGGCGGCAGCAGAGGAAGTGGCTGCAGGTGACGACGCTGGTTACCACGGTGATCGTGGTGATGCTGGTGGTGGTGACAACGATGACGGTGGTCGTGACGATGATGGTGATGGTGGTGGCAGTGATTCTGATGATGGTGGGGGTCATTATTGTGGTGTTGACGTGGATGAGAATGATGATGTGGATGCGGATGATGAGAATGCTGATGGTGATAGTGATGGCGATGGTGATGATGGTGATGTTGGGTATGATGACGGTGACAATGAGGATGTTGGTGATGATGGGTATGACAGTTGTCATGAGTGTGGTGGTGTTGTGGATGATGATGATGATGATGATGATGATGATGATGATGATGATGATGATGATGATGATGCTGATGATGATGATGATGATGATGATGGTGGTACTGATGACGTCGATGAATATGATGATGACGCTGGTGATGATGATGGTGATGCTGTTGGTGTTGATGGGAATATTGACGCTGCTGGTGTTGATGCTGGTGATGATGGTACTTGTGCAAACGATGGTGGTGATGATGATGAGGAGGAACAGCAGGAGGATGGTGATGTTGACGGTGATGATGCGGAGGAGGAAGAAGAATGTGATGGTGATCGTGCTCATTGGAACGGCCTCCGGGAAGGGCCGCCGATCCGGGGGGGTCCGGATTCGGTGATCTTCTCGGCTATGTGGCCTCTTCCCTCCTCGATATGCGCCAATCATCATGAAAACGACAGATGGGGGACCCCCTCTCCCCTCCCCCCCTTCCCCTTGGAAAGTCCCGGGAGGGTTCCGAGGCGGCTAGATCTGAGGTGGGGCCCTGGGTCCCCCCGAAACATGTTGGGGATGCGCAAATCATTCAGAACACGCCAGATGGGGGACCGTCCCCCCCCTCTCCCCCCCCTCCCCGGCAAAGCCACCCTAGCGGCCCCCCCAAGCAGAGCTGAAGCTTTTGCATAGGCTCAGAGCTGAAGCACTCGTAGTTCACACGCTTGATCGGCGGATCTGTCGTGATGGTGCTGACGGTGATGATGGTACGGATGGTGGTCGTGACGAGTGTGATTGTTTTGGTGATGCCGATGATGAGGTGGATGAGTGGTGAGACGGAGGATGATGAGGGGGAGGACCATGAGAGGCCGGCGAGGCAATGAGGAGGAGCAGGAAAAGCAGGCTGACGAAGACACCGAGGAGGCGCGCGAGGAGGCGCACGAGCGGCAGCAGCGGTCGAGGACGAGGAGGAACATCAGCTCGTCGTCGTCGTCGTCGTCGTCGTTGTCGTCGTCGTCGCCGTCGTCGTCGTTGCCGTCGTCGTCGTCGTCGGTGGAGCCAGCGCGAGAACCGCGCAGGACGTCCGCGCCATGATCGACCAGAGCGCCCTGCTGGCCCTGCGCGCCGCGGAGCAGGCCCGCGCGGTTCGCGCGTGCGCGCGTCGTGCCGCTGCTCCCCGCGTGGTGCCCTCGGGCTCCGCTGTGGGTCCCTTCTCCTTCCCCCATCCTCACTCGCTCCCCCTGCGGGGTGCCATTACTTTGTTCATAACGCTTGGCTTGTTTTGCCATTTTCATGCCTTCCATGTCTTCATCCTTCATCATCCGTCCCTACTCGTCTCGTCATCCTCCTGATCCTTTTCCTTCTCCGTACAGTGCCGTTTTTGATACATGCTCCGCGTGCGGATCATGTGTTAAAAAATGCAGTCATGTATGAGAAATCCTATATTTTTAAACATCCCATGTATTAAAAACTGCCCTGTAGCCATTGTGGCTCAAGCGAGCCTGGCGTTCGGGAGGCCCTCGCGCGGCGCGCGCCCGTCGGCTCTTCGGGCGCGCGCCAGCGGCCGCGGCATAGAGACTTGCCCTGCACCCTGCGGGGCGCCGCCAGGTGCGGCGGCGCCCAGCAGGAGGAGGAGGAGGAGGAGGAGGAGGAGGAGGAGGAGGAGGAGGAGGAGGAGGAGGGGGAGGACTTCGCCAAGCAGCGGGCCGCGGTTTTCGCTCGCACTCTCGCCCGACGCCCTCGGCGAGAGTAGCGCAGGATGGAAGCTGGCGCAAACGCGTGCCCAGGCCCTGCACCGACGGGGGGCCATCTGGTGCCGTGCACTGGTCTGTGGGCGTCTGGCACTGGTCTGTGGGCGATCGCGTCGGCGGACACGAAGCCTCGTGGCCGCAGCAGCGCGGGGCGCGCAGCTGCTGGGGCCGACGGAGCTGGGGGAGCTGGCGCCGGAGGCCGCGACCCACGCCCACTGGGCTAGGCTTAAGTAAGGCGTGTCCCCCTACAGGGAGATTTTCGACGAAAAATACAAAATACCCCAACAAATACCCCAAAAAGGTGAAACAATAGTAAACAAATAGTCCCCAGACTATTTCTGGATTATTTTTTATTATTTTTGGTGTATTTTTTATATTTTTCGTCGAAAATCCCCCTGTAGGGGGACAGGCCCGGCTTAAGGCTAGGCATGCCCCCCCCCCGCCAGGCCTGTGTTCCCTGGCTGCAGCGCCCGTGGGCGTCCGGCACGCCGTCCGCGAGAATTTCCGCGCGTGGCGGCACGGCGCCGAGGGCCAGCACTCCGGCGTCCTTCTGGCGGCCCTCGGAGCTCTTTCGGAGTCCGAGGGCGGGAAGTCTGCGACCTGTCATCCTGTTTTCCCCATGGAGCTGCTCGTGGCGACCTCTCTCTTCACGGGCTCCCTGCTCAAGCTGACGCTCGTCCTGGCGACCGCTTCCCTGGTGGTACTGGCGCTCATCAGGCCGCCGGTCGTCGTGATCCAGATGCAGCCCGACCTGAACTCCTTCCTTCTCAGGGGGCCGATCCTCTTCATGGTGCTCTGCCTGAGTTCCCTCATCAAGTTGCTGATCGTTTTGGCGATGTTGGAGGCAATGTTTTTGATGATCCTCAGGCCGTACGTCCACTTCTTCGTAATGAAGTCTTTCGCGCTTCTGGTGATGAAGCCATACATCACACCCTACGCAATGGCGATGGTGCTCATGGAGTCTGGCCTCAACCCCGCCTGGCTGCCCACGGAGGCGATGAAGGCCGTTGTATTCCTGGTGGTGCTGATGCTCATCAGGACCTCGATCTCTTGGAGCCAGGTGCAGCCCGACCTGAACCCCTTCGTGGTCACGGGGATGTTTATGTTCATGGTGATCTGCCCGAGTTCCGTGTTGAAGTTGCTGATCGTGTCGGCGACGCTGTTCCTGGTTCTGTACCGCAGTCGCGCGACGGCTACGTGAAGGAGTTATTGTTCGGACGATAACCCAAGGATGTAATAAAATAAATCCTTTGCCTCCCTCCCTCCTTCCCCCCTCCCTCCCTGCCTTCCTTCCTCCCTCCTCCTTGCCTCCCTTTCCTCCTGCTCCTCCTCCGCTCCTTCTCCTCAAAGATAGCATCTCCCCGTCGCGCCCCGAGGCCAGTTTTTAGGGCGGGCCGGGCGTTTCGCGTGAAACTTCCTCACCTCTTGTGACTCTGAAGTTGAAAAGGTGACAACAGCTTCACAGATGGAGGGCGGGTCGTTTTCAAAATGTGGCTCTCGCCTCAGCGCCGCGCACATTCGTTTACAAAATTCGCAAGACCTTGACGGATTGAGGGCGGCTCGTTTTCAACATGTGGCTCTCGCCTTAGCGCCGCGCACATTCTTCTTCAAATTTTACAAGAGCTTCACGGATTGAGGGCGGGCCGTTTTTCAACATGCGGCTCTCGATTCAACGCCGCGCGCGTTCGTTGCACAAATGTACACGAGCTTCACAGATTGAGGGCGGCTTCTTCTCAAACTATGGTTCTCGCCTTAGCGCCGCGCACGCGCCGCGCACATTCGTTTTCAAAGTTTGCAACAGCGTCACGGATTCAGGGCGGAGCGTTTTTCAACATGTGGCTCTCGTTTTAGCGCCGTGCACATTCGTTGCCAACAATTGTAATAGCGTCACGGATTGAGGGCGGGACGTTTTTCAACATGTGGCTCTCGCTTTAGTGCCGTGCACATTCGTTTTCAACAATTGTAATAGCGTCACGGATTGAGGGCGGGACGTTTTTCAACATGTGGTTCTCGCTTTAGCGCCGTGCACATTTGTTTTATTCAAACTTTGTATGAGTGTCACGGATTGAGGGCAGGACGTTTTTCAACATGGGGCTCTCGCTTTAGCGCCGTGTACATTCGTTCTATTCAACCTTTGCATGAGTGTCACGGGTTCTCATGATCAACGTACCACAACAGGTGTTTTGAAAAGGTTCAGGATTTTGCAGGTGCTACAGTTATGTTGGTTCGCTGTACGAAGTCCCAAAATGACCCGGTGGCACCAATCCAGATTGTCACAACGCAGGAGTCTTGTGGATACGTGGCGTTGACATCCCGAGAACAATGTGTTGGCATTCTTTCAGGATCTGAAAACGGTTGTCTTCCAACGAGGCAGTTCCTTCAACGGAATGAACCTGTTGTGGGGGCAAGGACGAGGGAATTTGGAGGGAGGGTTCGTTCCAACATCGTTGATGACCCTTGGGTTTACACTGCTCCTCCTCCGCCTCCTTTTCTTCCTCCTCCCTTTTCCTTTTTTTCCTCCCTCCCCTCCCCCTGCTTCGTTGCAGTCTGGGTTCCATGCGCCGCGCAGCGCCTGCCTGCCAGTCTCCGAACTTCAGCGAAACGTACGTCTGAACCGACGCTCCGATTCGAGCGGCGGTGGCGAATGTGGGGCGAATCATCATGGGCCGCTCTTCATCGCGCAGCTGCGCCACGGACGGTAATCACATTCGCTGTGCCGTTGGGTGGTCGGCGTGCCGCAGATGCAAGACGTACAAAAGGGTGCAACAAGTGGGGAGCGGACAACTGGCTCTGCGCGTGCGGCAACCAGGTGAAGCAGCATCGTTCGTCCTTCCGTGGCCGGGTTGTCGGCGAACAGGGCAACGGCGCGACAAATTCCGTCGCGAAGACGGGCGACACCGTGGAGGCAATCACGGATTTGGTTGGTGATGTTCCTCCGCAGCGTGTTAGGCAGCTTTTGCATCGACCATTTCCCGTGCGGCAGCATCGGCGGCCAGCGCTGTCCCACCTCCAGATTCAGGATTCATGGGAGTGGAACAAACAGAGACGCCAACCGCAGGCATGGTGCCAACATCGAAGCCGTCGCTCGCCTGAAAAAGCAGCTCGCCGCCGCCAGGGAACGCCAGGTAGCCTTGGCCGCGCAGTTTGTCGAGGCCACCGGGGCTAAACAACTCACGGCCACCGCCATCGCCAAGCTGTCGAGATCCGGCGCGGGCGCCGGGACTGCCGATGTTCCCACCGGCGGAGGCTGCCAAGCAAGCCCGACCAACCCCCAATCCCCAAGGGCTACTAGCTATCAACTTGTTCTGGGACGACGCGATTTTCGAGGACATGAGTGAGCTGGAGCCCTCCGAGTAGCAGCAGGTGGCGGATTTTCAAAGGTCTTTGAAGGAACAGACGGCAAGTTGCCGGGCGTGTCGATCGAGATTAAGACCACAGTCGAGGCGGCTCGCGCGCTGGCGACGGCGCAGGCGTACCGCATCGCCACGAAAGCGGCGTGGTGGCGCTGACGGGCAAGTGCAGGCAGGCGCCGGCGACGTCGCTGCCAATTGCCCGGGTGCGCCGGGCGAGGCCACGCAGGGCCCGCACAGGGTTGCAGCCAGCAGCCAAGGTAGAAACACCCGCGCCCCCTCCTGGTGGCGCCGCTGGCGGCGGGCCCGTGTGACCTGCCGTGGGCGCCAGCGCTGCCAACGCCAATGTCCCATGCGCGATTTAGCTTGTGGGGATAGGAGCCAGTGCGTCCATTTTGTATCAGTTGATGGATTGCCTTTTCGTGTTCCCGGAGGCTGCAGTAGTGACGAGCGACGTTGTGGGGTTATCGGCTCAATTGCTGGCGCGCGTTGCATGTTCTTCGCAAGTATAACATGCGTGGCCCCCCAGGCGTTGAGCGACGTCAAGTCGCGCGGCGGCTATTTGACGCGATGGGCTTCGTTGAGGACCGCGCCCGCGGGGAGAAGGGTATGGTCAAGTGGTGAAGGGTTGCCAATTTTTCCCGCCACCGCTCGACCCCGGCCCAGGTCCGCAGGGAACGAGGGGGGCGAGTGGGCCATGCGCCGACGGCCGTGCCACGTTCATGCGGCGGTTGGCGCCTTTGTTCCTGCGCCTCGGCAGCATCGGGCGCCGGGAACGGCCGCCCTCGGCCAGCCCCGCGCTGCGGTGCCGCGCCATCGCGGATTTTGCTCTGCATGTTTTGTTGTGTGTGTTTGTGTTTTGGTTGGTTTTTATTTTTTTATGGACGTGCTGGAGTTGGTTGGCGAGATGCGACTGGGGCCGTCGCGCCCGGTTGAGAGCCCCCCTCGTCGCCCTCAGGTTGCCCTGCGTTCTTCCGGCAAAGTTCAACGTCGACAACGAGCCCCTCTACATCGAAGGTTTCGCGAAGCGCGCGCAGGGTCGGGTCTTGAAGGCGGGCGCGGCCACGGGCCAACACCTTTGACGAAAGCAAGCTCGGGTCGCACATCGACTGGCATGTGCTCGGGGAGCTGCGGCCCATTCGCCGTCGGCATCCGCGCGGGGCGCGAACCTGGGGGAAGACCCCCTGCGGCCTCCTGCCGGCGCCGATCGGGCGCGGGCCCGGGAGCTCATCTCGAGGGGTTCGCGCATGACCCCCCGATTCACGAGACGGATCGGCCCCGACTTTTTCGCGCCAGGGCCGGCGATGCACGCCGGTCGCCAGCCGCCCGGAAGATTGGCGCAGGCGTCGCGCCCACATGGGCAGAGAACTCCCGGGCCATGTCCCATTCGAAACGCGCGGCCTCCCCGCCCAGCGTGGATCGACTTCGGCGACGCGCGGGGCTCGGACGCCTCGGCCGTCGACTCCGCCGACAAGGCGGGCGATGAGTTTGCGCGCTGCGAGCTCGGCGAGTCTCAGCGAGCCAGTCTTCGACGACGGCTCTGGCCGCGTCTGGCTCCGCCGTTCGGCGCTTTTGCTGCGCGCCCCCCTCTCCGCGGGAAGGATGCGCCGTCGGCCGACGCGGTGCGGGGCGTGGGCCGCCGCGTCGCGCCTCTTCCTGGACCTTCAACGCCTTCGAAGTCTTCGCCCTCGAAGCGCGCGTCGCTAGGCATCCCCAGCTGGCCTCCTGTTCAGTTGCAGGCTTTGGCTCGCGGACCTGCAGAGCATGGCGCAGCGCGCGCGTGCGATTGCTGGGCGCGGCCTGTGCGCGTTTCAGCAGATAGTCAGGTTTTTCTTCCCGGTGTGAGTCTGACCCATCTGCGGCGCCTGGGGCGGGCCCGGGCTCTTTCGACGATCCCGAGCTCGATCGCCACGCGGACGTTGAGGCGTCCGATCATTTGGAAGTGGGCACCTGAATGTCTGGAAGCACGCGCAGGTCGACGGGGCCGCGCCCCGTCTGAGGCCGCGCGCTGTCTTGCGCGCCCATATCTGGCGAGGCGCCATTCCTGGGCAGCGGCCGATGCCCTCGTCAGCGCCAACCGCCGTCGAGGTCATAGCAAATCCGCGTTCACCTCGGCCGCCACTTCGCCTCCGCCCTCTGTCCGCGAGGCCCCGCCCCTATGCTCGCCGCGGGATGCCGACCGCGGAGCGGCCCCCGAGGTCGCAGTCGTCGCCGCGGACGGCTGCCCCGAGGCCGCGCTGCAGATTGAGCGCGGGGCGGGGGGGGGGGGGGGGCAATGAACGTGGATCCGCCAGTTATGATTTTTGCCCCCGGACCTCCGAATGATGGGGGAGCTGATTGGGGGGCGGCGGAGGCGGCGCCCGACGCGGCAGGCTCGCCCCCGTTCTGCCCGAGCGATGACGCGCGGCGGCAGGCGCGGTCCGATTTCTCTTGCAGTCTTGCGCCGTGGCAGGCCGCGGAGGAGCCCGTCGTGCGCCGCGTCAGAGTCGGCGACGTTGCTGCCCTCGGTTTCGCGCGCAGCAGATGGGCGCAGCAGGCCGCGCGCGCCATCCAGCTCCACCGCGACGATCAACCTGGGACGCGCAGACTCTTCACGCAGCAGTGCGAGCGCGCGGCCTCGGGGGCACGCTTGCCAGCCGATGGGGCCCCGGAGCAGCGGTGCCCGATCGTCTGGTTGCCTGGCGGAGTCAGACGGCGCACTCCTTCGTGCGCTGGCTGGCGGGAGGAGGGCACGCAAGGGGGGCTGGCGGCGCAGGCGGCCCCGCCAGCGGGTGCACGGCGCATCCCACCAGGACGCGGCCTCCTGCGGCGGGGGGGGTGGCGCGTGTTGCTGGGCGTCTGCAGCAGACTCCGAGGATTCCCCCATTTGTGGAAAGGGGCCGCGTGAGCCAGCATCAGGGTTCGCCCCAGGCAATTTTAAGTTGCAGTGGGTGGTGACGTTGTTCCAGATAGCCCAAGCGGAATGGTCGTGCTTAGAGGCCCTGACCGAGCTTGCGATACAGCTGGCGCCAGCCGTCGCTGCGGCCGCAGAAGCCATGACCGCTTCAAATGAAAAAAGGGTTGCGGGGCAGGGATCCGGCAACTCAAGGGGAGTGCTGCGGGCCTTGCGACCAGGCACACTGCAGGAGGTCACGCCGGACCGTGCCGTCCGTTCCCAGGTTGCTGGTTGGTCCCTGGCTGGCGGGCCTGAGCTCCCTCCACATTGTGACAGCACCGCTGGCGGGGATGAGTGTGGCTTGGGCCAGCGGCTCGGGGGGAGTGTTGCGGCCTAGCGCCCAGGCACGGGTGGCGTGCGCTCCCGAATCGCTCCGGGTTGTTGGCGAGCCCCGCCTGAATGCGGTGGCTGGCGTGTTGGAGAGTTTCTTCCACCCAGTCCTCGGCACGCTCTGAGGGCCGTGCCGTGCCATGCCCCCCGCGCCGCGCGTCGGCTTGCGGGTTCGCAGACTGCTCCTTTCCTCCATCTGTCAGCCCCGACAGCTGGAACAACATTCGCAAAAGGACCCCATCCCCAATAGAACAGGGCCACCCTTCTGTCTGACATTTCCAGCGCGCTCTCGGTGTGCAGGTCCGCGGCAATTCTCCAATGTCCTCCATCCCCAGCTTCCTCTTCCGTCGCTCTCCCCTTTTGCTCGTGCTCGTCCTCCTGATCTTGACTTTCCTTCGCGCTTGTCTCTCTTCCCTCCCTCGTCCACCCCTCCTCGCCGCTACCTCCCATTGCCTCCCTGCCACATCCTGCTTTTGCGACCGACTGCTTCGGACCGCTCGTTTCCATTATCGTCCCTGCCTTTCTTTCGCCCCCCCGCCGAGGGCTTTTGACGCCGAAGACGTCGTCGTCCTCGTCCTTGTGGTCCTCGTGGCACGCAGCCGCCGCTCAGAGAAAGACCCGCGGTGGCCGCAGGCCCGCCTGGAGACTGCGCTCGCGGGCTCCTCGCGGACGATCGCGCCGGCCGCCCAGGCGACCCGGCGAGCGCCCCGGCGGGGGCCACCCCCCCACTCCCTGCGGCGTTCTTTCTCCTTCCTTGCTCCATTCCATTTTATGAGTCAAGGGGCCCAATGACACACAAATAAATACACACAGATAAGATGATCCCCCATATTTTCCCATATTTTATGTGTTTTTGTCTTCCCGCCCACTTCCCATATTTTCCTATATTCTCTGGGAAATCGAGGATTAATTGTGTCTGTGTGTTTCTTTTCCTCCTGAATGAGTGATTCTTCCCGGTCGCACCCCGAGGCCGGTCGAAAGGGCGGGCCAGGCGTGTCGCCTGAGACTTCCTTACCACTTAAGTGACACTGAAGCTGAAAGTTGGACAACCGTTTCACAGATGGAGGGCGGGCCGCTTCCAAAATGTGGTTGTTGCCTTAGCGCAGCGCGCACTCGTATTACACAATTACAGCATTGTCACGAATTGAGGGCAGTGTGTTTTCAAAATGCTGCTCTCGTCTTAGTTCCGCGTGCACTCGTCATACCAATTTCCAAGAACTTCACGGATTGAGGGGGGGGGTCAGCATCTGGTTCTCGCCCTAGCGCCGCGCACATTCATTTGATAACAAGCCAGAAGGTTCACTAATCGAGGGCGGTTGGCTTTCAACATGTGGCTCTCGCATTAACGCCGCGCGCACTCGTCTTAAACATCTGCAAGAGGCTTTGTGGTGGTGGTTTTCAGATTGTGGCTACTGTCTTAGGGGCGCGCGCAGTCGCTTTGGACACCTGTAAGAGTTTCACGGGTTTCCCAGTGTCCACGTGCCACAAGTTGTGTTTTGGACGGATTCGGGACTGGCAGGGCGCAACAACTACACCGAGTCTCGGTGCTGACATCCCAGGAAAGGCGTTGTGGCACGATTCGTGATCGTCCAGACGCAACAGTCAGGTTTGTTCGTGGCGCTGAAGCACGGAATGTGGTTCTGGCACGCTTCACCATCTTCGAACAGTTGTCCCCGAACGGGATACTTACCTTTGTGGGAAGGAATGTCTGTAGGGGCCCATGAAGAGGAAGCTTTGGAAAGGGTTATTGCAACCTCGTTGATGCGTCTTGGGTTTACTTTTGTCCTCTTCCTCCTCTTCCTCTCTCCTTTCCGCCTCCCCCTCCATGCACAATGACTATGCGTCCGAGCGGCGGCCAGTTGTCGGATGAGGGTCCCCGTTCGGACAGGGGCCCTCTCTCGGGGTGCGACGCGCCCGCGCCCATCCCCGTGGCGCAGCTTCGACCCGCGAGGCGAGGGCCGCCCCCTCCCCCACCCCTTCAGGCGTGAGGGTGTGTTGTCCGCTCGCCAGGGAGGGGGAGACGGGGGGTCTGGTGTTGCTAGCATCGGTGGCGAGCGACGGGGGGAAGCGAGAAGGGGCGGGCCTTCTCAGAAGGCTCGGAAGTCCCCCCGGCCTTCTGAGAAGTTTTCTACGGTTTCCCCGAAGACAGACAAACACTTCTCAGAAGGCGCGAGGGGTTCTGTGAAGTCCCGCCGCCTTCGCCTTCTGAGAAGGCCTTCTCCTTCTCACTTCCCCTCCTCGCTCGCCGCCAATAGAAGTGCCCATGGCCCGAGGTGCGCCCAGGACTTCGAGGGAGGCCCCGCAGGATTCCAGAGCACCCCTCGCGAGGCCCTCTGGGCCCTGGAGCTCTAACGTGGGGCGAGAAGCTGGTAGTATCTTGGGCCAGGTGCACCTTTGGCAACCCCCCAAGGGGGGGAGGGAGGATCGTACATACAAGAGAGGGAGGGGGGGGGGGGGGCACCGCCCACCAGGGGAAGCCGCGCGAGAGGAGGCGGCCAGCCGAGAAGGCAGAGGGGGCGGGGGCGCTTCTCAGCACGAGGGCCTGGCGGCGCGTGAAGCACACGCGCTTTCCCCCAGGGCAGGGCCTTTCCGAAGGGGCCTCAAGAGGCAGAGCCTTTCCTAGGAGGGCCACTTGCCTTTTTTATGCCCCCTCCCGCCTTGTCAGAGGGCCGCCCTCTTTGCGAGAAAGAGGAAAAGGAGGAGGAGGAGGAGGAGGAGGAGGAGGAGGAGGAGGAGGAGGAGGAGGAGGAGGGGGAGGAGGGGGAGGGGGAGGGGATCTGGAGGGAGAGGGAAGACGAGCGAGTGAGGGAGAGTCAGGGAGGCTAAAGAGGGGAGGGACGCAGGGAGGGAGGAATGGATGGAGGGAGAGAGGAATGATGAGTTTGATGTTGATGATGGTGATGATGATGATGATGAGGAGGAGGAGGAGGAGGAGGAGGATGATGGGGAGGATGAGGAGTAGGAGGAGGAGGAGGAGGAGGAGGATGCTGGTGGTGATGAGGAGGAGGATGATCCGCATGGTCGCAAAATGTGGTCATGACGGCGATGATGAGAACTGAGAAGGAGGAGGCGAAGGAGGAGGATGAGGAGAACGAGGAGGAGTTGGGCAGCCTCTTTTTGCTCTCCTCCCTCGCACCGCTCCTTCGCCTTACGGCTCGCACGAGGGTCAAAGCAGCAGCACTTGCTCTCGGGGGGCACCCTCTCATGCTGCCTGCGCTTGGACCCTGGCCACCCTGGAACGAACTCTTCGTCCCGCAGGTACCTCCGTGGTCTCGATTGTTAGACGATGAAGTTCTGAGGGATGGGTCCTAAGGACAGGAAGGGGTCCAAGGGTGGACTTATTCAGGAAAAGTGGCATAAACATAAATGTTCTGCGCTCCGCGCGGATTCCTTGGATCGGCGTTGGGCCCCCTTGCGGCGACTCCGGCACCGCCCTTGGCGCGCTCCGCGCGCCAGGGAGGGGGGTACAGCCCAGATCCAAGAAATCCGCGCGGAGCGTCAACCGTTTCAATCGATGCCGTCCTCTGTGCTCCTCTGAGGTATAGGAAGGCATCCAGGGGTGGATTCACATCATGAGATGCCCCTCGCTCTCAGGACCCCGCCCTGAAGGCATCCAGGGGTGGACTTACATCATTCGATGCACCTCGCTCTCGGGACCCCCGACGAGGGGGCCTTCGCGCCTCGGCGAGCGGGGGGGGCCGCGTCCTCGCCCCGCGCGCCCTGGTGGCCCTGCTCCGACCCGCGCCCCCCGCGCGCGGCCGCTCGCCGACCCGCTGCGGCCCGCGCTTCGCGCGCGCCCCGCTGCGGTCCCGCCCGTTGCCGATCCGCTGCCGGCCTCGGCGGAGAGCCCCGGGGGGGCTGGAGAAGGAGAGGGCCTTCTCTCCCGGAGGAGGAGGAGAAGGTGTGTAACCCTACCGCTGCCCTTCCCTCGTTCTCCCTTTTTTGGGGGGCCTCCTTGGAGGCCCTCGTCGCCACTGTTGGAGTCTGGACGCCCGAAATGGGCACCAAAAGAATGGGTACACTGCCCAGCAGCAGTTCCTGTTCGTTTTGAGCAGGGCTCGCTGTCCGCGCCGCCGCGGCCTGTTTCCATTCGAGACAGAAGGCCGCCTGCCCAACAGCGGCCGCTGCTGGTTTGGGACAACATTTGTTGTTGGGCATTGTACCCACTCTTTCCGTGCCCATTTCGGGCGTCCAAAGAGAAGGCCTTCTCTCTCGGAGGAGGCAGAGGG
>CAUYUJ010005524.1:45000-137500 GCA_963575745.1 Prorocentrum cordatum
CGCTGGGCCTGGCTGTAGTTTCTGGAGCTCTTCTGTTCGCGCTCGTGGTAATCGCAGTGCACCCCGAGTATCTGCAGAGGCCGCAGCATGCGCTGTGGGACTTGTATTTTTCACAAGTGAGGTATGCCAAGCATATCGATTTGACACATTCGATCGCCCCGAATATGTCTGTCTGGGACGGTTTCGGACCTCCGACGGTAGTAGCTGGGAAGGTCGGTGTGAGCATGCCCGGTTTTGCCAAAGCTGGGGAGGAGTGGACGTACGCGAAGCACGGCTTCGTGATATCCAGCTACACACTGACCGCTGACCAGATCGGCACGCAGTTTGACCCGCCAGGCCACTGGAACGAGTTTGGCGCGACAATATCGGACGTTCCCGCCACGGTGGCGGTGCGGCCTTTGGTGGTCGTAGACGTCCACGCGCAGGTTGCTGCCGACCCCGCCTACTTCGCAACGCGTGCAGACTGTGAAGCATGGGAGGCCAAGCACGGCGAGATTCCCGAGGGCTCGATCGTGTTTTTCAGGAGCGATTGGAGCAAGACGTGGGACAACCTGTCAGCGCAGAGCCCCATCCCGAGCGTCTCCCTCGACGCGCTGAAGTTCCTGCACCTGGAGCGGCGCATCCTGTTCCACGGGCACGAGCCGCTGGACACCGACAGCACGGACAACCTCGAGGGCGAGGCGTGGCTGATGCACCACAACTTCGCGCAGGCCGAGGGCGTCGCCAACCTCGACCTCGTGGCCGAGAGTGGCTGCCTCGTCTCCGTTGGATTCCTCAAGGCCCTGGGTGGCACGGGCGGCTACGCGCGCTACGTGGCGATCTGCCCCGCCTCGCACCCCCACGGGGAGACCATCCAGGCCAGCCCCGGCGCACCGCTGCCGCAGCAGCCCGCGCCGCTGCGCCGGGGCCAGGACGGCGTCATGCGCCCAGAGCCGGGCGCGGCGCCGACGGAGTACTGCCGCCTCGGCGGCGCGCTCGGGTGCGAGGGCGGCAAGCTGGTGGGCTAGGCCCGAGCTGCCGGCCCCGCCCTCCACATAGGACGGCTGCCGCGTGCTCCCCTCGGGGGCGGCCGGCGCAGGGCCGCTCCCGTGGCAATCGGCGCGATGGGCCCGGGTGCGGAAGGAAGGGGTGCGAGTAGAAGATGCGACGGGGCGCGTGCTGCTGACCCACGTTCTCGTGGCCGTGCTCTGCCTGCAAGCGGTCCGCTGAACTGCCACCGCGGGCCCAGCAGGTGCACGCAGGGCCCACGCTGCTTCCACGTCCCGTTTTTGCGCGTTGCCCACCCCCCCGCTGACGACCACACGAGGAAGCCCGCATGGAAAATATCCACACATTGCAGGCATCAGACGTCGTCATTTTCTCTCAGCGTGTCTCCGAAGAGGTCTCGACCCCTTCCTGGGGACCGGCATTTCATCCCGAGTCGTTTCTTGACGGCCCCGAGGCCTGGTGAGGGCCCCCGTATGCCTGAATGGTGGAAATCATCCTGTCATGCGCTGTTCGTGACCCAGGATGGTTGGCAGGAGAGGATCGGCGAGTCTTTCTCCTCTCAGCAGCCCCTTGAATTTGCAGCCTTGGGACTGGCCTTGAGATCCGCTCAGCTACGCGCGTAAAATAAGTTGTGCCAAAAAGGTGTGGTGCCGATGCTGCCTAAACGTAGGCAGCCACAGCAACCCACCAGCTACCCAAACCTCTACACCATGAGTTCGTTAGCACACGACTGTTGCTGCGAACGTCTGAGGGTGGCAGGGCCCGAACTGCACCAACCAGACCCCCGACTTCTTGATTGTTTTGCAACGCCGACCCCCAGAGGTCTGGACCCCTGCCCTGGGACTGGTTTTGCATTCCGAGTCGTGTTGGGACCGTCTTGAGGCCAAGTAAGGGCCCCCAGAGGCCGACAACACGGAAAAACCTCCCGCCGTGTTTTTTTCCACAGCGCCAGGGGGTCTGGGCAGCCTGCCTGGATTGAGGACATCCGCACACCGGATCTTTGCACCAGGCGGAGTCCGCTGCGATGGGCGGATACCTCTGCATCCTTCCCCTTCGGCCCTTCCTTGGCCGGTCTCGCTGGCCGAGCCCCCCGCCCGCAAAGTGTCGACGTGGCCCTCCGAGGCCCCCTGGCGTCCTCGTCCTGCGTGCCCGGCTGACTGCACCCGCACATCGGATCTCCACCAGGCGGAGCCCGCTGCGGAGGGCGGGCAGATCGTCCCTGCGGCGGCGGCTGGGGCAGACAGCAGCGCCCTCGCGCCCGCGCCGGCGGCCAGCGGGGAGGCGCCGTCGTGCGCGAAGGAGCCGGGCTCGGCGGAGGCGGAGTGGCGAAGCGTCCCGGCTCGCCTGTAGGCCTACCAGACGATGTTCTAGGAAGGCTTTTGTGGTTCCCGCGAAATGTTCTTTGAACTTTTCTGGCGGAGTCTATCTTGTTTTATTATATCGGGCTTATGTTCTAAGAACATTGTTTTTGTTATTAGGACATTTTAGGGTTTCAAGAACATTTAGTGGTAGGAATATAGTAATCTAGTATAGGAATGCCGGGACGGTCGGTCCCTGTTCAAATACGGAGTAAGTCCACACGGAGTGCTCGGGCTCCGTATGGATTTGCTCCGAAAGGACTTCGCCTCTCCTGACAGGCCTGGGGAGCGTTTCAAAGTTCCTTATCGATGACACAGGCTCCCTCGCACCGCGAAAGAGTCACGACGGGAGATTCTTCGTTGTTTCCGGCCTCCAGGGGGCCCTTGCCGGGCCTCGGGGTCGTCAAAAAATATTCAGGATGAAGACTTTGTCCCGGGGAAGGGGTCCAGACCTCTGGGGGTTGGCGTTGTCAACAAAATCACGACGTCTGGTGTCTGGGTAAGAGACTCATGCAAGTTCATCTGTATGACATTCCCCCCCCCCTCTCCCCCCTCCCCGGCAATGCTGGGCCGAAAAAGGCGTGAAAGTGAGTCCCTGCTCGCGTGACGACCAGATTCCCTATGGGGCCTCGGCCCCCCCCTTCCCCCTCCATGCAAGTAAACTTGCCAGAACCTAAGAAAAGCAGCCTCTAACGGGCGTGGGGGGAGGGACTGGTCACTTCACAATTCGCGCCGCCTTCGTCTGGGAATGCGTGGAAATGGTTACGGCACAGCGCGCGTCATACATGTGCCTACGACACTCCCCACGTCCCTGGGCCTTGTGGTGCGCCGAGGCGATATGGTGTGCACACCGTTGTGCAGCGAAGCACTTTGCAGCGCGATACGGAGGAGAGAGGAGGAGGAGGAGGAGGAGGAGGAGGAGGAGGAGGAGGAGGAGGAGGAGGAGGAGGAGGAGGAGGGAGGAGGAGGAGGAGAGGAGGAGGAGGAGGAGGAGGAGGAGGAGGAGGAGGAGGAGGAGGAGGAGGAGGAGGAGGAGGAGGAGGAGGAGGAGAGGAGGAGAGGAGGAGGAGGAGGAGGAGGAGGAGGAGGAGGAGGGGAGGAGGAGGAGGAGGAGGAGGAGGAGGAGGAGGAGGAGGAGGAGGAGGAGGAGGAGGAGGAGGAGGAGGAGGAGGAGGAGGAGGAGGAGGAGGAGGAGGAGGAGGAGGAGGAGGAGGAGGAGGGAGGAGGAGGAGGAGGAGGAGGGAGGAGGAGGAGGAGGAGGAGGAGGAGGAGAGGCGGAGGAGGGGGAGAGCGACAAGGAGAGAGGCATGAGGAAGAGGAGCGGTGCGATACCGCTGAGGCCACGTCCCCCTCGGTCCCATGGGCGCCCAGACGCCTCCCCGAGCACTACGCACTACTGGATGACAGAACCGTCGTGTAATCAAACATCAAACAAGTCGTTTCGGCCTGGCCCCGCCTCCCGCGCCCCCTCCCTCCTCTCGACTCCTTCCTTCATTGTCCCGCCCGTGTGCGGAGCACCTCACATTGCAGCGCAGAGGACGAGGTCGACAGGAAGAGGAGGAGGAGGCGGAGGAGGCGGAGGAGGAGGAGGAAACGGAGGAGGAGGAGGAGGAGCGTAACGACGACGACGGAGGGAATCGGGAGGGAGGAGAGGGAGGGATGAGAAGGGAACGAGGAGGAGGAGGAGGAGGAGGAGGAGGAGGAAGAGGGCACGCAGATGATGGAACAAAGCAGCATTCTGTCGTCAGCAATCTTCCACGCTGCTCTGAGCTATCCATTATCCGTCGCATGTCCTTGCATATCCGTTGCATAGTGCGCGCACGCTCTGCCGTAGCAGATCCCTGTATGTCTTCGTGACGTGACTAGGGGGGTGGGGGCGGGGCTGATCTTTGTGGGCCCCGGAAACGGCAGGGCCGTTTTTTCACCGTTTCCCCAAAAATGTCCTTTGAAAAGGGAAACGGCGAAAAAACGGCGACCGGAAACGGCAAAAAAAACGGCTCCAGGATTGGAACCGGAGCCGGAACCGGTCAAAAAACGGCCACGGAACGGGTAAAACAACGGCGTCGGAACCGGCAAAAAAACGGCAAAACGGAACCGGTAAAAAAACGGCCCTGTCGTTTCCAGGGCCCGCTAAGGGGCTGATAACGGGCGCCATCGCAAATATTATAACAATGGGTTCCTGCCAGAGTGGAGCCTGCCGCAGTTGCGCACATCAGGGACAAAGTTAGGTGGGGGTCAGGCTCAGGGGTAAACGCATCGACTCCCGATCGCCCATTCATCGCCGACAGGGGCCCGATAGCAGGGCCCCGCCCAGGACGTTTCGGATTCGCTATCGGTGGCCTATCGCGGATGTATTGGCGATGTATCGCCGATTCCAGGTCGATGGTTCCCCCCCTGAGCTGGTCCCCCCTCAGAGGCCGAAAATTGAAAGTTTGCCGAACATCTTCCGGCATGCTTGTTGGCACGACGCGAGCAAATTTGGGCCCGATGCGCCCTCCGTTGCCTACTTATCGGCGATGCCCCGACCAAAGAGAAACAGCCCCTAACGGGCGTGACCGGGGGGGGCTGGTCACCTCACGATTCTCACCTGAACGACACACAAAAAACGGTTCCAACTGCGCCGACATTGGCGCGTAAGTTGCCCGCGTAGGGTCGCGCGTGAGCGCCCGCATCTCCCGTGTGGCGTGCCGCGTGGGTGGCCTGCGTAAGTTGCGGCGTCGGGTCGCTGTTCCATCGCGCTGTGTCATCTCGCGTGAGGTCGCTGTGTAACCTCGCCGCGTCATCTCGCGTGAGGTCGCTCACCTCCTCGCATTCTCCTCCTCTTCCCCGTCCTCCCCCCTGCCCCCCCGCGCAAGCGAGCTTGCCAGAGTCTGGAGAGAAGAGCGGCCTCCCTCGAGGAGGCACGCGCCGCGGCGGAGGAGCAGCACAGGGAGGCGGAGCGGGCGTGGCGGCAGCGGCTGCGCGAGGGGCTCCGCGAGCTGAAGGGCCGCGACTACATCCGCGTCGCCCTCAAGGAGCGCGCCACGTCGGTCTGTCGTCGCTCTCCCCACCCTCCTCAGGAGTTGTGCGGGGGAGAGAGGAGGTCGGAGGAGGAGGAGGCGGAGGAGGAGGAGGAGGACGGACGACGAGGGAGGGGGATGACGGAGGAGGAGGGAGGGGGAGGACGGAGGAGGAGGGAGGAGAGGAGGGAGGAGGAAGGAGGGAGGAGGAAGGAGGGCGAGGAGGGTGAAGGGAGGAGGAGGAGGACGACGAAGAGGATACTGGCAATGGTACTGTCAAGCGACTTCGTAAGTTATGCACCTGGTCACTCCCAGAGCTTCTCCAGCGATTTGGGGGAAAATGAGGAAGTTGACGACGAATTGAAGCCTCCACATTCTGGTTGCATTCTGATCGCGCAGCGACAGCCAGCAGGGAAGCCAATCCAACGTACACTATGAACGAAGCCATCTCAATGCGGCCCATGCCTGCACAATCGATAATCGATTCAACACACACACACACACACACACGCATACGCACACGCACACGCACGCGCGCACACGCTCGCGTGCATAGTTTGACCAGGACTGTGGAGCATGCAGGGCGGCAGCACGCCGAGCACAAGAGCTTTCACCAGGGCTTGCGACTATCAAGAAACCACATGCGATCAACGCACATCGCCACCCATATGGCGTGGCAGAGCGGTGCAGTAGCCGATCACCAGAGCTTTTACAATATCGACCGCGATCAAGCATCAAGCAACATCATGTGAAGGTGCCAACCCAGCCAGCACATTGAAGCACGCCCTCGCGGCATGGAGGAGGATTTGATTGAGCTCGGAGCCCGCGGCACCCCCTAAGACTTGCAGCTTGGATCGGAGTTTGACGACGACTACCGCGAAGGGAATGAGAGCAACAATTCCCCTCGATTGGTATACCATTCTGCATACGGCGAAGAACAGCCTGACTCTTTGCACTGCTTCGTCACCGCGAAAGGGTCGGCTATGCAAGACGCGCCGACCAGCCACGATGCCCTTCGAGCACCGCGGAAATGTGCCAGGCACGATACGCGTATAGGTGCAAGGCACGACAGCATGCTGGGTTACGCCAATACGCTTAAGCGTGAGAAAGAGGACAGCACGGTGTGAGAGGCCTGGAGGTGTGAGAACAAAGCGCCAAACAGAAGAGACGAGGGGGGACGGAGGAGAAGGATGTAGGAGGAGGGAGGGAGGGGGGGAGCGATGGAGGGAGGGAGGGAGGGAGGGAGGGAGGGAGGGAGGAGGAGGAGGAGGAGGAGGACGAGGAGGAGGAGGAGGAGGAGGAAGAAGAAGAATAAGGAGGAGGAGCGAGGAGGAGGAGGAGGAGGAGGAGGAGTGAGTCGTCGGGCGGTTCCTTCCGGGCGAGGGGCGGGGCCTTCTCGGGCCGAGGGGGCCGCCCCGGAGGGGCCCCGTGGAGGCCCTTGGGGGCTTGCGGCGGCGGTCGGAAGGCCGGGCTGGCGCTCCCAAGGATCGGGCCGGACGAAAGGGGGGGAATAGGGCAAGGGGGGGTTATGGAAGTTGCTGCACGCAGCCGGTTTCGGCCCCACCGAGGGGCCCATTCCTCGATACATGGCCGCCTCCAGCGCCGGGAGGCGCCGGGAAAATCAGCTATACGTGAGCTGATTCGCACCCCCCCCCGTTTGGTATCCCCCCCTTTTTGCCTGGCCCGACAAGGGGCTGCCGGCCTCGCCGCGGTCCTTCCCGTGGTACATGGCCTTCCTTTCCGACGTCCTCAGCCCCCCCCCCCCCCCCTTTTCCTGCTGTCTGCAGAGGCGCGTGCGGTGTGTGTGTGTGTGTTCTTTCCCTGCGCTTTTTCGGCGATGTTCGCTCACAATGCGCACCTCCGTCTGCTGCTCGCGCTCCAGGGCCCTCCTTCGCTGCTGGCTTCAGGCAGGTGCGTGTGGGTGAGAGAGTCAGCATGTGCGCAGGGGGGACGGGGGTTGAGGGGAATGAGGATGAGGACGAGGTGTGTGTGTGTGTGCGCGTGTGCTTCCACTTCCACTT
Organism: Prorocentrum cordatum; assembly: GCA_963575745.1. Taxonomy (NCBI): domain Eukaryota; class Dinophyceae; order Prorocentrales; family Prorocentraceae; genus Prorocentrum; species Prorocentrum cordatum. The sequence continues at coordinate 52,366 of CAUYUJ010005524.1, forward strand.
GCGCGCTGCATTCGCGATCCGTCAGCACACCAGCCCCACGTGCGCGTGCCTGGCGCAGCCGCCGCCTTTTCTTCGGCACGACGGCTCGCACAGCGAAGCCCACCATGTGCAGCGCCCGCATGCCCCGCCTTCGCCCTCGCTGCGGGCTGACGTCGCTCGGCCACTCGAGGCTCGTGTGTGTGTGTGTGCGTGTGTGCGTCTGTGTGTGAGTGGGCCCTCGCCGCAGCCGCGCTTCTCTTGCACTCTGTCTCTGCTGTCGCGCGCTCCTCCTCGGGTCGCAAGCAAAAGTGTGTTGTTGTTGGTATTGGTGTTGTTGCTGTTGCTGTTGCTGTTGCTGTTGTTGTTGTTGTTGTTGAACATTATTAATTCTAAAGAATAATTATTGTTGGGACCCCTGGTGCACGGCCCCCCTGCGCCGCCTAGGCCGCAGCTACATTTTCATCATTTTCGTGAGGAAGCCTCAGGTAATTCGATGTGATCAAGATCCGGTTGTTTTGTTCCCCCCCGCTTTCCCTTGCAAAAAACACTATAAAATGACATTTCTTGTTCTAATATAATCAAATTTCAAGAATCCCTTGCAAAAAATAAGGTAAAGTGGACATTCGCGCGCGCAAGACGAAATCCTTCCAAAAGCTTAGTGTTCGGAGCGATTTCAACATAAAAACATCAAAAAACTAATGGTTTTTCAACAAAAAAATGTCAAAATCTCATCCCGCGCGCTCTTGCGGATTCGTAGGAAACCCAACACTTTTTAAACATTTCTGTCAAACGGGCTTTTGCGAGCAACTTTTTCGAACTTCTGCGACAACGGTTGCGCACCTGCCAGGGCCATCATCCCTGTCAAATAATACCATGCGGGACACATTCGTTTTTTCTTCGCGCGCGCACGCCGAAATCTCCAAAAACCATTGGGTTCTTAAGAATTTTACCACCGCGCATCATAAAATCACACGAATCGCACCGTAGGTCCTCGAAAAACAGCTGCACGACTTTTCAAAATTTCCACCCGCGCGCGCTGTCCGAATCCTAAAAAAATAATGGTTTCCAAAAAATGTGACCAACTCCGCTCTCTCTGTCTCTCTCTCTGTCTGCTCTCTGTCTCTCTCTCTGTCTCTCTGTATTATGTATGTATGGCACAATTGCACCATGCTGGGCACATGCGCGCCCCGAATAAGTGACCAAGTTCTGTGGGTGTGTACCCCACGCCAGTGTAGTAGCCACGGTCGTCCGCACGCCACGAAGTGAAGTGTCCCAACGTCATAGGGCGGGAAGCTGGGTTTGGGTGGTCGCGAAGAGTCGTTTGGATATTTGGTAGAGCTTGTAATGCCCCCCCACGAAGTGGGGGTATTGCCTGGTGTCGTATGAAAACCCTGGCACTGGGGAGAACACCACGCGTTCGGGTAAAATGATTGTTGTTGTTGTTGTTGTTGTTGTTGTTGTTGTTGTTGTTGTTGTTGTTGTTGTTGTTGTTGTTGTTGTTGTTGTTGTTGTTGTTGTTGTTGTTGTTGTTGTTGTTGTTGTTGTTGTTGTTGTTGTTGTTGTTGTTGTTGTGTTAGTTTCTTCCGCGTGCGTGACCTTGGTCTTGTTTTACCTGCACCCGTCAGCCGCTTTTCGGTCTGTTTTACCATCGGTGCGCGTTCGCTGGTCATCACCCCTAGCGCGTGCCGCAATTCCGTTGCGTTGGATCAGCTGGCCGCGAAACTGAACGTGTGTGTGTGTTATTGCGAAGGTGAGGAATGCCAGGCGGTAGCGTCTCGTGGCGCTCTGCCATCCCATCCTCGACTCGTCATTGGGCACCGCATGTTGTCTTGGCCGGTCGCTGTGCACCTTGTTCCCTATCGCGCTCGCGCTGCGCTCTCCTTGTGGGAAGTCCCTTTGGGCGGCAGCCTAAGCGCTCCCCCCTTCTCCCCGTCACTTCCGCCCGGCTGGCAATCTGCTGCTTCCCTTCTGAGCCGGCTCGCAGGGGCACCGCCCTGTAGGTTCCGGGCGCCGCACTCTTGCTTCGCTTCGCTTCCGCGCGCGCGAGGCCGCGACTGTGAAAAGTGTGTGTGTGTATATATATATATATATGTGTTGTGCTTCTCCCACCGTCGTGCCCCGCTGTGCCCCAAGGCGCCCCGCCGCTGCTCGACCACCGTGAGATGCTCTTTGAGGCCGCTGCCTAAGACAACGTTGCGCTTCTCCTGGGGCCTGCGGACAGGCGAGTGCCGGTGCCGAGCGCCAGAGCGAGCCAACGCGAACCCCCCGCGGCGGGGGCCCGAGGGCCGCCAGGGCCCTCGGCCCGACCCTCGCGAAGGCGGCAGTCCACCCCGCTGGCCCGCTGTGCCTGAGCCTGGCCTTTGCCTGCCCTCGCGGGCGGAGGATGACCCACATCCCCTCCCGTCGTGTCGAATACGCGACGGGCCACGAGGAGTTCCACCGAAGGCACCAGAGGCAGGGTTCACGCGGCGGCCCCGCCCCATTGAGGCACACAGGGCTCGGGTTCCGCTCCATTTCGGCACACCCTTCAAACGTTTCGTGATCCCCTGTGGAGCTCGGCGCAAGGCTCCAGTGGCAGGGTTCGCATGGCGGCCCCCCTCCCTTTCGGCACACCCGTCACGCGTTTCGTGGCCCCATAGCGAGCTCCACCAAAGACACCAGTGGCAGGGTTCGCATGGCGGCCCCACCCCAGTGAGGCACACCCCTCAAACGTTTCGTGGCCGCATGGGGAGCTCCACCGAAGGCCCCAGTGGCAGGGTTCGCAGGGCGCTCCGGCCCCAGTGAGGCACACTCCTCACACGCTCCGTGGCCCCATAGGGAATTTCACCGAAAACTGTATCTGACCCGAGGCCCTTACGGGCTTCGGGGCAATCAAAACCTCGTCAGAATGACAAACCAGTCCCCCGGGCAAAGGGTCGGGACTTCGGGGGGCCCACCTCGAAAAAGTCAGGGCGCCGCACGTTTGGGGGGGCAGGGGCGCGGCCCCCTCTCTTTTTCTCCGCCCTCAGGGCTCCCGCGCTGGGACTTCGTGGAAGGATGGGGGGGGGCGGTGCGTGGCCTCAAACGGGGGCATCATGGAACGCCCCAGTGGCTGCGTTCGCATGGCGGCCCCGCAGTCGATCCGGCGCACCCTCACACGTTTCGTGGTTGGCGTGGGGTGCTCCGCGAAGGCCCCAGCGGCTGCGTTCGCATAGCGGCCTTGCGTCCGATTCGGCACACCTTGCGTACGCTTCGTGGCCCCATGCGAACGTCGCGCCGATTCTGTGGGGCCGCCATTCGAACGCAGCCAATCGGGCCTCCGCTGGAGCTGCCCATGGGGCCACGAAGCGTGTGCGTGTGTGGGGGGGCCCGAATCGGGCGCGGGACCACCATGCGAACGCAGCTACTGGGGCGTTCGCATGGAGCTCCATAAGGGACCGCGAAACGTTTGCGGGGGGGGCCGAATCGGCTGCGCGGCCGCCGTGCGAACGCAGCCACTGAGGCGTTCGGTGGAACCTTTTTCATGTGGCCACGAAGCGTGCAACGGTTGCGCGGAAGCGGGGGAAGGGCCGCGATGCGAACGTAGGCGTTGAGGCGTTCGGTGGGGCCTCTTATGTGGCCACGAAGCGTGTGAGTTGTGTACCGAAGCGGGTGCGGGGTTGCCATGTGACCACAAAGCGTGAGAGTTGTGTACCGAACGCGGCCCTTGGGCCCTTTTTTCGGTGGGGATTCCCATGGGACCACGAATTGTGTGTGTGTGTGAGGTGTACCAAAATGGACACGCGGAGGGCGGAGGCAGACATGGGAGGAGGGAAAAGGAGAAGAGAGAGGAAAAGAAGAGAGGACGTTGGGCGCTGTCTTGTCAAAACGAGGACCCAGCACCACATGATGGTTGGGACTGTTCTTTTGATATCCCAGATCCTTGGCGCCCTCGAGAAATTTCAGTCGAGGGTCGAATCACAGGTCTTTCTCTATATTTGTTGTTTTTCTCCCTATCTCTCTCTCTCCCTCTTTGTTTCTCTCCGTCCAGGTGGGCTGTTTGAAGTCCTGGTCGGCAATGTTCGGCTTCAGGGGGCCCCGGGCCCTGCCCTTTTCCCCCTGGCCCCTCAGGCCGAGCATCTCGCCACACCTCCCCGCGGCGTCCCCTTGCCGTCCTGCTGGCCTCGCAGCTGCAGCCCACGCCTTTGCCTCCCCCGCAGCAGCTCGGCGTTTTGATGCCGTCTTGTTGGCCTCGCAGCTGCAGCTCACGCCTGCCTCCCCTGGCAGCAACCGTGCGCCTGCCTGTGGGGAGCGTGGTCTGCGCGAGGCTCGGTCGCCCCAAGTGTTCTGTTCTCGCTTTTTTGGGGCCCCTGCTCTTCGGAGGCGGCCACTGGCCCAGTCCTGGCACCCATTCGGGTTGTGGGTGCCACGACAATGGGCATCGCAACAGTCCTATCATTGAATTTGACATGTGTTTTAAATGTTGGAAAATGTCATACGCATGTTTTTAAACATGCTTAAGACACGTTTAAAACATGCTTACCACATGTTTCAGACATTCGCAAATTATTTGGCAACATACTTCCTCTCCATTGATCGTCCTCCACAACAACATTGGGGGGCGTCCAGAGGGGATGAGGACCGCGGGGGAAAACGGCGATGCAGATCTCGGTACAGTCAGCCCGGATTAGTAGGTCGACCTTGCCAAATCAAGGGTACCTTTGTGTCCCGTGTCTCGCGGCCCATGCCTCCTGCATTCCTGTGGCAATGTGGCCCTCGGAAGGGTCTTCTGTCCTCTCGCGTGTCCTGTTCAGTGAAGTCCGACTGTATTGTAGGTGGGAGAGCGTCGTAGCCACCCCGATGGCAGGAAAGGCTCGTTCGTGTTTTCTCGTCGCTTGTTCTGCGCCGGTTCGGCGTCGCAGCAGCCGACATCGCCGTTGGCCAACATCGCCGTCAGCGTGGCCTTTGCCGTTGCTGAAGGCCACGGCGTCGCCCCGGCTTTCAGGACGCCCTCTGGTTCTCTCAGCACCTCCCCCGGGCCCCCCCCCCTCGACCGCGCACATGCATCGGACCATGCTGCACACCCTCCCTCCCCTCTTGGGCGACCCCCCTCTCTGGACGCTCCCGATGCATCGGAGCAGCCGTTCGAGAATGGCAAACTCACCTGAGCTTGCCGAGGTTCTTTCGGATCTCTTGGATCGGAGCTAAAACCACGTTTGCGGCGCTTCCGGCGCCACCAGTTGCGCGCTCCGCGCGCCAGAGGCGGGGGTGCCCAGCGAGGAGCCAAGCATTCTGCGCGGACCCTCGAACGTCTATCTGTTCGTGCACTTTGGGACGTTGCTCTGCTAGCCCAGCAGTCCTCCACCTACCTCCTCTCCTCTCTTCGGCGGCCGCACGCGCTCTTTGGGCGCCGCGGGCCTTCCCAGAGCAGGTGCTGACTGTCGATGCTTCAATCAACCAGGCGCCCTGGCAACCCCATGCTGCCTGCCCGACACCGTGACTTCGGCTGCTGTACCGTGCCAGGTGCCAGGCTCCACAGTTTTGCCGACCTGCTTGATGCCGTGGAGTGAGGCCTCTTTCAGACAGGTCACATGCATGCGGTCGGGATTTCTGGGAGAGCGGACAGCGTGTCGTTCCGCCGGCTCTGGCCCACCGCTGCTCGGTGCGACACGCGGTCCCGAGGAGTCCACGTGCCGAGCTCTTCCGAGCTTCCCGTCCCGCGGAGCGGAGCCACACGCGACCCGCTCGCCAGGCACAGCGTGTCGCCCGGGCCGCCGGTGGCGACACGCTGTGCAAAAGTTCCCCCGACCATGCCGGCGTCCCACCACCCTTGCCTGCTGTTGGGTGGGAGGGGACGTCGACTACAGTGGAAACCCATGCCAAGAAGCACCTTGCTTGCCCTCAGGGTGCCCTTAATTTCCTGGGCTTCGATGCTTTTGCCATGGGAAGCGTGACGTTCCCACACCAAAAATCAATGGACGTCCTGGGGCCTCAGGGTTGGGTTTCTTCTGGAAGGTCCCTTGTGGTCGAGCTCCTGCTGAACACGCCAGAGTGACCCTCTGGTGCAGGCCCAATGGCGCCCCCCGATCGCCGAAGGCGAGGCGACAGCAGCGGCTTGCGCGCTGGTGTCTGGCCCCCCCGCGGCCCCCAAGATTCGGCGGCGAGCGAGAGGGGGGGAAGAGTGACGAGGAGACGGCCTTCTCAGAAGGCGGCGTTCTCAGAAGCCTTCGCGCCTTCCGGTAAACAGGTCCTGGAGGGCGAACACATGGAACAAGTTTCCCGTCTCGTTTATTCCACGTCCATGACACGAGAGGGTCTGCGGTCGAGTGCCTCCGCAGGCAAACGGACCTCCTTCCGCAGGAGGAAGAACATAGCCAACTAATTATCGTCGCGATTATTGGCATCGCTCGGACGTGTGCACGTTCTCTTGGCGAGGACCATTGAGGAGCATCTAGGATCACCGAGCACAAGGAAAAACATGCACGACAACGAATCGTGCACGGGGAATGGACGTCCGAGCGATGGCGAGGATAGTTCCACGGCGCGAACATAGTCTGGGGACGAGGCGTGCCGCGGGTGGCATGGCCCGAACGAGTCGCTGTTTGGTGTAGCTCTGTGCAGCAGGCGCGGGGCGAAGACAAACCGTGGGGGGCACGAAAAACAACACCGAAAGTGCGCTGAAAAAACAAGAAACAAAAAGAAAAAACGAAACAGCAGTAAACAACACAAGCACCGCAACGGAAAAGACTTCTCAGCTCGAGCCCTGGCCGGTGGTTTGTGGGAGGAGGTGTGCTGCGGGTGAGCCGCGCCGCCGACGCGCGGCAGGTTGCCGCGCCGTCGCTGCTGAACCCGGAGGACGACGCCCTGGAGGCTCTGACGACCGACAGCGTCAAGAGGCCGCCGCGGCGTTTGTGCGTCTAGGCTTGTGGATGTCGATTACTGGAGAGGAAGCATGCTGCCAAATAATTTCCAGGTGTTTAACGGATGTTTCAAACATGTTTTCACTATGTGAGAAACCGATGTGAAACCTTGTTATAACATGTTTTACGCATTTTAAACACGTATTTAATTCAATGATTGGATTGTTAGAGTGCCGATTGTCATGGCATCCACAAGTCTAGGCCTCTCAGATGGGGTCGTTCGGTGGCAAATGTTGGGAGCCTTGGGTGCCCTCGCCATTCTGTCTACAGTGTGCGCCAGCGTCGATTGGCGTCTGGTAGCCGATGAGATAGTTAGTGCCGATATAGCGTCGACTAGCGCCGACGAGCGTCGTTTTAGCTTAGATAGGCGTCGACCAATGTTGATCCCCAAGCGCCAACAAGTTGAGGCTCCCATTGCTTGCCGCAGAAGGGTCGGAGCAGATGAGGTCGGAGGATCGCGCCGCATTGCCGATGCATCGGCGATGTGGAATGCGGAGCCCGATTTCCTGCACGTCGACGTCGCCGCTGCATCGCCCATGCATCGCCGAAGTCGCCGCTGCATCGACGATGCATCGCCGATGCGGCGCGATTCTTTCGATCCCATGTGCTCGAATCCCATTTGGAAGGCCTAAGGCTGTCGCGATTGAGGAATACTTTGATCGCGTCGAGAAACGAATCACGACGGAGTTGTTTGTCGCTGTCGATATGTTCGGCCTCCCGGGGCCCGCGCCGGGTCGCAGAATCGTCAAACAATGATTCAGGATGAAAAGCCGGTCCCGGACAGTGGGAGGCGACTTCTAAGGGCGATGTCATGTCCAAGTGATGACCTCGGGGGTCTGGGACTGTGCTGTCACGGCGTCGTGGCGTTTGCAGTATACGCTCCCCGGCCATGGATGCGGGAATTGTCGGAGCTCCGCGCCGATTTCTTGGATCTGCGCTGAGCGCCCCCTGGCGCCGATCCAAGGAATCCGCGCGGAGCTCCGACACTTCATGTTTATGCTGTGCTTGTTCTGCCTTTCGTGCTGTCGCGATGTCGCGATGGACTCCAGAACGGATCCAGGTGGGAGAGGGGCAGCCTCCGTAATGGCGGCAGGCTATTGCCGTGTCGGCGCAGCGGCGACCCCAGCGCGGGCGTTCCAGGTTGCATACCGCCAGTGGTCCCGAATCGGCCGATGGTCGAATGGTCTGCCACGGCTTCCGGACAGCCGCCATCGCTCAAGGTGGCACGGCTCACACGGTGTCCAGAGACAGGGCGCAGGAGCCTGCCGTGCCCGGATCCGCCGCAGGGGCTCGACACTCGATCGTGCTCCACGATCTCGGCCCGAGAGTCGTATCTCTTCGGGGGGGAGGGGGGGCGGCGCGAGAGAGCGTTGATGCCTGGGCAGAGTGCGGACCAACCACCTGCGAGCTTCGGGCGTAGCGACAGGGCGTTCAAAGGTCGGAGAAGAGGGCGGGCGCGCGTCTAGAGGCCGAGCCCTCAAGCCACTCAGAGGAGACCTGCGCGCGCACCCGAAATTCTCGACGCCCGCGCTGCCCGCAAAGGCGAGGGCGGGGAGCGCGAGGTTTTGGGACCCCCTGCAGGGCCCTGGATCGGGCAGAGATCATCCCCCAGAGCGCCGATCGCAATTCCCCCTGTGTGATCTCAGCCGTCGAGGTTTTGCAAAATGGAACACGCATGTTGGACATGTGCGATCGGTGTGCTGAAGTCGCCGCCATGTCTTCTGCCTCGCAGATGTTGTGTCGATCCATGGCAAGGGGGCGGATAAATATCCGACCCTTCATTCATGCCCCTCCTCCTCATAGTGCCGTGCATTATTCCATTTGTGTGTTCGGTTCGGTTCCTCCCTGCGCTTCCTCCCATCAGGCTGCATGACGAATTTGCTCGGCTACAAGAGCAAGCCGAAAAGGGCGGTGTGCAGCCACGGGCACTCGTACGCGCCATGCAGCAGTTGTACCTCGCCGAGTCGTGTCGGGACCAGCGGCAGTTTTCAGTCAGGTTGTCAGGGTGGTAGATTCGGGGACGGCGTGCGTTTGACTTTGCGCACACAAGTATCGAAGACGCCTACGGCGAGTCACGGCCGCCCCCTACGTTTTAGGATACGCTGATGTGGCCAAGCGTTTCGGCAAAGCTTACCAAGCTGATGGACCATGCGTCCCCCCAGCCATCGTGGAGCCCTTCGGGGAACACTTGGTACCTCTTGTGAGCTTCCTGCAGGCCTCTTCGAGGCCTCTCGGGGGCCTCGGTGGGCCTCTTGGGGAGCCGTTGGGGGCTTCATGGGGGCCTCTTTGGACGTCTTGGGGCGTGCCAGACAAGTCTGACGCCGTCGGAAGCCGTCTTTGGGGTCGCTCTGGACCTTCTTTGGGCATTCTTGTGGTGCTTCAGGGCCGTCGTCTGTTTTCAACTTAGGCGTTTTCGAGGCCTCTTGGGCCGTTTCGGGACCCCCTTGGGCCATCTCAGGGGCCCTTTCGGCCGCCATTGGACCATCTTGGAGGCCTCTCGGGCGCTTGGGGGCCTCATGAGCTGCCTTGGGTTGTCGGAAGGCCGATTAGAAACACATGCCCGAATCCTTCGAACACTTGAGGGTCTCGACTGATGTTGGCCTCTTCGGGCCTTCATGGAGGACCTCTAGAGGGCCTTATTTTGACCGTCTTGGGAGCCTCTTGGGGCTTCTTGGGCCGTCCTCGGCCATCTTGAGGCCATCTTGGGACGCCCTAGGTGCATCTTGGGCCGCCTTGGGTGCATCTTGGGTCCGTGTTTGGGGTTCTTGGGTGCATCTTGGCCGTTTTGGTGGCTATCTTGGCTGTTTTGGAGGTTACCTTGGGCCTTCAAACGTTCATCACGCCGCGTACCCGTGTGATGAATCACCAGGAAGACGGAGAGGAGGAGGAGGAGGAGGAAGCAGAGGAGGAGGAGGAGGAGGAGGAGGAGGGAGGAAAAGGAATAAGCATAAGAGGAGGAGGAGGAGGAAGAGGAGGAGCAGGTTAGAGACGTTGTACTTAGCGGGAAACGTCAGAAACGTCAGGAGGAGCAGGAGGAGGAGGAGGAGGAGGAGGAGAAGTTGGAGGAATGCTCGCGGTGTGGCGAGGACGCGTCGCTGTCGCTCAGCACCGAGACCGCGGACGAGGAGGCCCTCCGGCAGCTCACGGAGCGTACGGAGGACCTCCGATTGTCAGGCAGGTTGTCGCTGCCGACGTCGTCTTCGTCGAGGTCGATGTTGTCGTCGCGTCGACTTCGAGGTTCCGGGTTTTCAGACGTGTTCGTCGGCTCCCGGCGGTGTTCCAGCCTCGGGACGCCCTCCATGCTCTATGCTTCGCCGAGGGCGTTCGGGGAGTGCCCAGATCTCCCCGAACGGCCGCCAGAGAGCCGACTTGTGACCCGAAAGCCGCCGTCGTCGTCGTCGTCGTCGTCGTCGTCGTCGTCGTCGTCGTCGTCGTCGTCGTCATCGTCGTCGTCCTCGTCGTCGTGGTTGTTGTTGTTGTTGTTGTTGTTGTTGTTGTTGAACTCTCATTCTTGAAGAATAATTATTGTTGATCCCCCCCCACCGGTGCACATTCATTTTTTTCGATTGAAGTGCCACCCCCGGGGCTCGCACCTTGTTTTTTCTCAAGGAAAGTCTTCCTGCTCAAACTGTGCCCCTGCCCCCCGGGCTACAACAACAACGGCTCCCGCCTGAGACTTCCTCGATTTTTACTCAGGACCCCCGCTCCCGCCTGAGACTTCCGCGCAATTTACTCAGGAAAGGCGCTCCCGTCTGAGACTTCCTCGCAATGTAATCAAGACCCCCGCTCCCGCCTGAGACTTCCGTGCAATTTACGTGGGAACGGCGCTCCCGCCTGAGACTTCTTCGAATTTTACTCAGGACCCCCGCTCCTGCCTGACATTTCCGCGCAATTGACTCAGGAACGGCGCTCCCGCCTGAGACTTCCTCGCAATTTAGTGAGGACCCCCGCTCCCGCCTGAGACTTCCGTGCAATTTGCTCAGGAACGGCGCTCCCGCTTGAGACTTCCTCGCAACTTAGTCAGGGCCCCCGCTTCCGCCCGAGATTTCCTCACAATGTACTCAGGACTGCGCTCTCGCGTGCGACGTCCTCACAAATTATTCTGGAATTGCGTTTCGGCGCTCAGGAACCACGCACGCGCCAAGGACGCCTTCACAACGTGGTATCTTCCCTCTTCCTTCGTCCTTCCCCCTCCCCTTCCTCCCACTCTCCCTCGTTCTTCCCCTCCTCCTCTTGCAGGGCCCGCGCCAATTCCAATGGCGGGCAGAGAGATGTACGCCCCCGAAGGATTGTCCGCCCGTTCCGGTTTGCCCGTACGTCTAAGCCCGCCGGCCCCAGCAAAGAGAAATAATCCCCCCGAAAGGGGTGTGATCGAAGACGAAGAGGGCGGGTATCGGGGGTGTAGGGTATACGTGTTGAATGACTCGCGGGCAAGTAAGAGCGCACAGCCTTAACATGGTTGTTGTTGTTGTTGTCGCTGTTGTTGTTGTTGTTGTTGTTGTTGTTGTTGTTGTTGTTGTTGTTGTTTTTGTTGTTGTTGTTGTTGTTGTTGTTGTTGTTGCTGTTGCTGTTGTTGTTGTTTTGTTGTGATTGTTGTTGCTGTTGTTGAACTCTCATTTCTGAATAATTATTGTTGGTCCCCCCTGAACCTGTGCATATTATTTGTTCTAAATCAATGTGTGCCCCTTGACGCTCGCACCCTGTTTTTTGACAGGGGGAGTCTTGGTGCTCAAACTGGGCCCCTGGCCCCCCGGATTACAACAACAACGGCTCCCGCCTGAGACTTCCTCAAAATTTACTCAGGACCCCCGCTCCTGAGGTTTCTCACAATTTACTCAGGATCGGTGCTCCCGCCTGTGACTTCCTCGTCATTAAGTCAAGACCTCCGATCCCACTTGAGACCTCCTCACAATTTACTCAGGAACGGCGCTTCCGCTTGAGACTTCCTTGCAATTGAATCAAGGTTCCTCGCAATTCAATCAAGGCCCCCGCTCCCGCCAGAGAACCCTTCACATGTTATTCAGGAATTGCGCTCTCGCCTGTGACTTCCATGCAATGTATTAAGAAATCAAGCTTTCGACGCTCAGGAAACACGCTACGCCAAGGACGCCGTTACAATTGACTCGGTAATCGCGCTTTTGCCATAGGCATCCCGCTTGAATGCCCGATCCGCCCGTCAGGGGATCGCCCGCCCGTCGTGGGCTCCCGCCAGAGACTTCCTTCAGGAACGGCGCTTTCGCCTAGGACTTCCTCGAACGTTGGCGCTTTGACCTTCCTGCTCCTCCTCCCTCTCCCTCCTTCCTCCTCCCTCCTCTCTTCCCTTCTCTCTCCCTCCTCTCTTCCCTCATCCTTATGCCTCTCTGCCCTATCCCCTCTCCCTCCTCTCCCTCCTCTCCCTCCTCCCTTCTCTCTCCCCTCTCCTGCCTCCTCCCTCCCTCTTCCTTTCTCTCTCTCTCTCTTTCTCTCTCCCCTCCCTCTCTCTTTCTCTACCTCTCTTATCTGTCGTTATTTCATTATTTATCTCTCTCTCTATCCCCCTCTCTCAGCCTCTAATCAACCGCCCCCCTCTTCGCTCCTTCTCTCCTGGCGTTTCCCCTCTTCCTTTGTCCCTCCCTCTCCCTTCCTCCCACTCTCCCTCGTTCTCCTCTTCCTCTTTTTGCAGGGCCCACACCAATTCCAATGGCGGGCACATTGACGCCCACGAAGGATGGTCCGCCCGTTCAGGTTTGCCCGCCTGTCTAAGCCCGCCGCCCCCCGCAAAGAGAAAGACTCCCCCAACAGGGGTTGTGGGAAACTCGTTGTTTTGACTGACGCGCGGGCAAGTAAGAGCGAACAGTCTTATACTGTTTGTTGTGGTTGTTGCTGTTAGTGCTGTTAATGTTGCTGCTGTAGTTGTTGATGGTGTTGGTGTTGTTGTTGGTGTTGTTGGTGTTGTTGGTGCTGTTGTTGTTGCTGCTGCTGCTGCTGTTGTTGTTGTTGTTGTTGTTGGTGTTGTTGTTGTTGTTGTTGTTGTTGTTGTATATATACGTAACGACTCTCGGTCCATCCCGCCACCGTGCCTGGGCTGTGGGTGCGAAGCCTATTGGGTGTTCGTTGGGGTTTCCCGGGAGGCCTCGTGGGGGTCTCTTGGGGGCCGTTTCAAGGCCTCGTGCGGGCCGTTTGGGGGCCTCTGGGGAGCTTTCTTGGGCGTCTCAGGGGCCTCTTGAGGCCTCTGGGAGGGCTCTTGGGTGCCTTTGGGGGCCTCCTGGGGGCCTCCTGGGGGCCTCCTGGGGCCTCTTTGGGCGAAACGCTCGGATGTTCGGTTCGTGCTCCTTCTATTTGGGCCCCTTCTGGGGCTGTCATGCGGCGCTCTTGTGCCGTCTTGGGCGCCTCTTGGGCCATCTTTGGGCCCTGCAGGGCCGTTTTGGGGCCATTTGGGGTGATATTGTGGGCCTCCTGGGCCGTCTGGAGGGTCGGAAGCACGGAAAGACGATAACGCGAAAAGCCTTCAACAGCCATATTTTTGCCCCTCGGGACCTTCTTGGGGTATCTCTTGGGATTCTCTTGAGGCGTTTCGGAAGCGTCCCGGGCCGTCCTAACATTTTTTCGGGGCGTATTGGGCTGTTTCGGACCATTTCGGGATCTCTGGGAGGCTCCGTGGAGCGCTTTGGGAGCCCCGAGATCAACGCGCAGAGAACATTCACATTTCTGAATCGAGGTTGGCGGCGCAGAGGCCGGGCCACATGCCGTCTGGGAGCTCCCAGGGGTGGCCCCGCGCGCGCAGATTAAGTAGAACTCTCCGAAACCCTTGTTACAAATCTTAGCACGCCTCTTGCCCGTTGGGCTGGCAAAGTCGATGGTGCCCCTGCTTGCGTAATCCGGCCTACTTGGGTTCGATGGCCCCAGCATCAGTTCGCGTACCCCTAATTTGTTCTTACAAAGACCTCCCAGAATTTGCCTCTTCACGCATCCTCTCAGGAGTTCGCGCCCGCCCTGGAGGCGATGAGGACCCTGGCGGTGGACAAGGCCATTTTCGCCCACCTTGCCGACGCCGACGAGGAGGCGAACGAGGTTGCGTCCGCCCCATCATCCGTCTTCCTCCTTCTGCACGCTCTTCTTCCTCCGCCTCCTCCTCCTCCTCCACCAACGCCTCCCCAACCCGCGCCCCGATCGCGCTTGCATAATCTGATATCAATATCCTTCTCCCTCCCCCTCTCCATCTAGGAAAACCAGGAGGGAGGTAAGAAGGGGAAGGAGGAGGAGGAGGAGGAGGAGGAGGAGGAGGAAGAGGATGAGGGTGACAGAGGAACAGGATAAGGAGGATGGGGAAATCGAGGAGGGAGGGGGAGGGGGAGCAGGAGGATCCCAAGGGGGAGTAGGAAGGAGTAGGAAGGAGGAGGAGGAGGAAGTGGAGGAATCTAGGATTCGATTAAGCCTTTCTTTTGGTAGCACGCTGACTCTACACACTTTGCAGGCTGTGCGTCGTTGCTACCAGCGCCAGAGCGTGCTTATTGCTCCAGGATGGTTCTCTTGAGTCTCGTGATCTCAACGCTAGAACTCGCCGCAAGCGATTGTTGGAAAGGAAGCATCTTCATTTGGACACCCGTCTGCGGGTGTCGTGGTTGCATTCCCCCGCGCCCAGGACCTGGCTTGTTACGATTCGGTGGGCATTCCATATAAGTTCGCGTTCCGTAGGCCATTTGACTGGCCCACCTGTGCGCGAGCACGGTTTTTCAAGGCCTGGTCGTCCAGTGAACCAGGGGGCCTCGAGTCGCTCGTCCTCACTCTCGTCGCGGGGAAATCTTGCTTTTTCTGCTCCGGTTGTTCCATATTCCTGTTCCCCCTCAGGATATGATTCCCCCTGAGTGTTGTTGCTGCTGCTGATCCCAAAGCCCTCATTCCCGTCCTGAGCCTCCTCCTCAGCATGCCATGCCTTGGCGAAACACTCCTCAACCCCCTCCCACTCCCCCCACCGCCGCCGCTGTCTCGTCCTAGCCGCCTGCCCCCGCACACCTTGGGACCCTCCCCGAACACGTATACCTTGTCCTGGCAGGAGCACGCTTCCGAGGCGGACGTCGACGATTTGGACTACGAGCGCGAGCTCGTCAGCCACGGCCTCAAAATGCGCGCATCCGGGCTCCGTTACTGCCCCGAGCGTTGATGAGGAGGTCGGTTCGGGGCGCGTGCACGCACGCGCGAAAAGGTTTCTGAAGTGCCAGTGGCAGTCGCGGAGTCAGCAGCAGGGGCCAGCCAAGGTGGTACCGGCAGGGCTTGTCCGCAGGTGCATGCTGAGCATGTGTGTAGCAGTCCGTGTCTGTGTCAGTGCATGTGCGGGTGTTGGTCTGCTGGCCGCACCCCTGATTGCATCGCGATGCCGCCCCGCGACAGCTGCAACGGGCTGCCCTTCAGCCCGGCTGCCCCCGCGCTCTCGCCGCAGCCCCGTTGCGAGAGGGTGCCCTCGCGCCCGGCTCCCCTCCCTCCGTGGCCGCCCCTTCGCCTTCCCCCCTCCTCTTGCATGCGGGTTAATTCGCGTTGCCGTGTCCCGGTCTCGCCCGAACGCGCGCGCGGATCGCCGCTGCCGCGCTGCGACGTTGAAATTGTGGGCGTTGGTGCAAGTGTCTGCGCGCAGGCGCGGGTGCGGCATATCATTACCAGCCTCGAACGTATCCCTATCCCGAAGATTGACACGCCAAACGGCGATGACAATCTTAGGGGTTCGCCTTCAAAAAATAAGGGAATCCTTAAGATTGGCATCGTGATGAGGAGGTGCCCAGCATAGGGATAGGGATATGCTCCAGGCTGGTAAGATCCAGTATAAATAGCCACACGGGACGTTTTCGCACGAGTGCCAGTATAATGGCAGTCGCCAGCAGCGCGCAGCTGCAACGCGGCGTGGAGAACATGAGCCACCATCGCGCCCGCAAGTCGGGTCGGACACGGCGCTTAACGCTGAACGCAATGAACGCAAGCGGCCCGTCGCCGCCGGTCCACACGACGCGGACTTACCGAACGCTCATCCATAGTCCACATTCATAATCTTCATTTCAAGAAGCTTGAGATGTTGGAGATCGCGCGTCGGATGTTCAGCATGGTGTTGGGGGGGGGGCGTCTCGCCCCCCCGGACTTATGCTCCCGGTGCTGTCCGACGTGTCGTTTTTTGCTACATCTTCGCTTAGGAAGGTCACCTGGGCCACGCTGCGCGAGGGAGACACCCCGTACCCGTCTGGACAAGGTTTGTAGCACAAGTCCGTGCCATTCCCGTCGGTTTTGTGTTCCGGAGTCTTAGTAGCGCATGTAATCGTAGTTGTAAGAGCGGTTGTAGTTGTAGGTGTAATAGTAAACGTCGTCGTGGTACTCGTCGTCGTGATAGTCGTAGTCGTAGCGGAGTCTTCGTACGACCTTGACGACGGCGGCGGCTGCGACGACGACGGTGGCGGCGGCGTCGGAACAATAATTTTCTTATTTTTTTTGGTGCCGGCAGCCTTCACTTAGCTCCTGGGAAACATGTGTGTTACCCATTCTTTGGGAGTATGAAATTCCGATCGCAGCTATATTCCCAAAGCAGTGCTTGCATTTACTGTTTATTATTTGTGTCCGAAGGAACTGGGCCGTGTCTTCGGTCTGACGGCCATGTGGCCGGTGTCGCCGCCCCTTCGCCGGCCGTCGACTGGGCCGTGTCTTCGGTCTGGTGATTCTGTGGCTGCCGTCGCCGCCCGTTCGCCGCCTCGTCCCCGCTGGTCGCCGCCTTTGGATCGCACGACGCAAAATATCGCGCCTGCGACGCGATTCTTGATCGCGATTGCACTTCATATTATATATAGATATACTGCACAACATAAATCAGACATTGGACCTTCTAGGTTGCACAGCCACGTTTGCGGCACATCCACGTAGATTGCACCAAAATGGGTTCGCAAGACTTAGATTGCTCAGCAGATGTTGCACATTCACGTTGCTTGCGCAGCATCAATTGCCTGACAAAAAACCCTGAATTATATCCCTCCCCGGGGTTATCAATTTGGCCTCGCGGATGGTTTTTTACGCATGTTTTTTCCTTATGGGCATTTTTCCTATGAGTTCATACCATCCCAGGCGAGCCGGTATCCGCCCCCCCGTGCCACCCTTTGCAAATAATACTATGCGCGCGCATTCGCTCATCAAACATTGATTTCAAGAAGCCCTTGCGAACGACTTTGCGAAGTGCACGCGAGCGTCGGCGCGCGCACATGCCAAAACCTTGAAAGAACTTATAGGGTTCGTAAGATTGTCAACATCGAGCTATTCCAATGTACAGGAAAAAAACTTTGGCATTGCAACATGGATGTTCAAGACAAACTTGCGCGCGTGGTCGAGGAAATCGAATTGTTTCCAAAGGCTTTTCGCGCGCGCGTGCCGAAATCGTTTGAACGCCCTTGCGCGCGTGCTGTCGCGAGAATCCTTCTGACAAAAATCGGACAAAAATCGTGTTCATGCCGAAATTCGTCAAAAACTTGCGGTTTCGTAGCGGGTTCAAAACCGAGTGTCCAAAACACATTCAAAAACACATGGTTTCGCAACATCAACTTTCAAAACGTTGCGCTCCTGCTCTTGCGAATTCTCAATACAACCATTTTTTTTTTGTTTTCTGCATTTCCATTGGAAGCTGCCAAACGGGCCTTTCCGCGCCGCGTGCCGGAATCATTCGCACGCCCTTGCGCGCGTGCTGGGGGGGGGGGGTACGATCCATGTCAAATAATCCCATGTGGGCCACTCTCGCGCTTCGGCAGCGCGCGCAGGTCGAATTGTTTTTCAAATTTTCATCGCCGACGCGAGGACGCCGTCATCGTCGCCAGCGTGATCTCTATCGGCGCCGTCACTGGCCGCGCCGTCGTCGTTGTCAACGTCGTCACCAGCATCGCTACTATCAGTACCATCGTTTCTACCGTTGTCGACGTTGCCATGGTACCGGGCCCGCCCAAGTCGCCGACTCGTACTGAACTGCCCGCTGGGATGTGCCCAGCGGTCAGCGCCACCGTGGCCGCCCGCGTCGGTGTCGCCAAAGTGGCTGGCCGATGCGCGCGCGTGCTTGGGTCGGCGCGGCCGCAGACATGCACCAACCAACGCCAAGCATTCACCGCAATCGCTGCCGCATGGGTTTTGCAGACCAAGTTGCGGGTGGTTGGGTGGGATGTTTGCACGAGCATGGGATATTCAGCTCGTTTGTAAAAGCAAATATGTTGTACAACATTGATCCCACCACATCGATCTCACCTCACATACTGCACCACAGCAGTTGTTCTGCATAGTTTGACCCACACGCATTGCAGCACATTTGTTGCACGATGTTGCTACTCGCGCCTCGTACGTTTTAGTTGCATCGCTCGCAACATGGATTGCACAAACGTTTTGGCACAACGTAGAATGTATCACAAGCATGTTATGTTTCACACGGGTTATACAAGAGCGATGCCACTACACAGAGCGCACCACATATAACACCACAGATCTTGTCGAACGTATCCTGCACATCATCGATTGTTGGCAACACATCGTTTGCGGCGCACGCGGGTTGACATATATGTGTACATGTCTACATATGTTTACAGTTATATACCTTCGCAAATTTGGTCGGCTCTTGGGTGTGTGGGGGGAAATGATCGATATTCGACGCTTGCCGATGGTCATGGACAGATCCCTGCGTCGCACCCTGGAGCGCTTTCAGAGACTGCCGATCTGTCTCGATCCGATGCTGCCTTCATCCTGATTGTATCTCACGCGGCGTCAGGGAAAAGGCGCAACCGACGTCGGCTATACAGGCGCTCCCGATCAACCGCAGATCGGCCGCGTAGTAATTGGAGCCGCTGGCCCAGAAGGCCAGAGGCGTGCTGACATCTCCGGTAACATGTTGACAGTATTTCTAGTTCGCGCGCGCGCGGGGCGGCCCGGGAAAGAGAGCACGGCGGGAGTCTCCTGCCAAGGTTGCCAGACATCTTGAGGGTGATTTCCAGGGTTTTCCAAAGCTTTGTAGGGGAGCCCCCAAGGAGCCCAGGAAGGCCCAAGAGTTTGGGATCAATGAGTGGCACACCTCAAGATGGCCAACATATTGCCCCAAGTGGCCCCAAGATAACCCCAAGATGGTCTGAGAAACTTCCATGAGGGCACCCCGAGGCTCAATGTCAATTGTCTTTTTGTTTGTTTTGAGGTGTTTGGGCATTACCGCCTTTGCGGGCTTCCGACTGCCGAAGACAACCCAAATCCCAAGATCTCCCGAAAACAGCCCAAGAGGCTCCCAGGACGGCCCAAGGAGCCAAGAGGGCCCGCCGATAGATCCAAGAAGCACTTCACGAGGAGACTCCAAAGTGCCATTTGAAACCCTATCTCCCAATGATGGCCCTCGAGTCCGCCAGCAAGCCCCCAGGGGCCCCCAAGGGGCCCCCAAGAGA
Source organism: Prorocentrum cordatum (assembly GCA_963575745.1). Lineage (NCBI taxonomy): Eukaryota > Dinophyceae > Prorocentrales > Prorocentraceae > Prorocentrum > Prorocentrum cordatum. Next base: position 71,624 of record CAUYUJ010005524.1, read on the forward strand.
TTCGAAAATGCCGCCACGATGCCCCCGAGAGGCCGCCAAAGAGACCCCGACACGCTTCCCAACAAGACCTCTTGTCCACGAGCCAGTCTGGCCGAAGGGCTCCTCACACTACATCTAGTATGGACTGGCAGCGTGAGCGAAGCGATTGACTATCTAAATGCTATTGCTCACAACATCCAAGGGTGAGTGTTCATCAGGCATGGTGGAACGCCGAAGAGTGCGTATTACAAGTTGCGCGTTGCCCTGCTATTCGCCAGTCGGAGAGCATACAAACAGGATTCAGCACAACACTCGAGCAAGGACACCACCCAACCAGAAAGGCGGGACCCGTTTGCCAAGCGAATGCGCGTTACCCGCGTCGATCTCGCCAGGCCGTGCCAGCCGGCCAAGCAGGCTCGTGGCACGCAGGCCAAACCAGCCAGACTGACCAGTTGGGTCGGAAAGCCTTAGCCTTCTGCACCATGGGAGCCCCAAATGGATTCAAAAGCATGTCACTCTAATCACAATGACTATTGTTTGTCAGCGTCGTCGGCTTGAGTGACCAAAGTGGCTGAGCGCAGGAGCTGGAGGTATGTTTCGGAGCTGGGGGCCGCAATTCGTAACTTCATCGTTTCGCGCTGCCGCTCTTGGGTGGTTTCTCGGTGCGCCTTAGATTGGACGCCTCTTTTGGCCCCCGCTTTACGGTCTCTGCGCTGTCCTCCTTATCCGTGTTTTGCTGCATGATCTCTCCGCTGCGCATTGTGGCGACAGGCTCATTGAGTTCAGGCTCGTCCTTGGCGGAGCCAAACAATGTCTCTCCCCGATGGATTGGACGGGTTGGCAGATCCGGCGGATTGCCAGAGGCCGCCTGCCCAACATGGTTCTCGTGGGTCATGCTGCAAGCACATGCTGCTACTCCTCCGCGGCTCGTCGCGACCTCGTCACCGCCACCTCTGGCAGCAACCGAAGACGCGATGGCAGTGGAACTGGCTACGGGTGAGTTTCGGAGGAGGCGGGCACCTGGAGGGCATCCTTCAATGAATTGGACGAGGAGGGGCCAAGCTAGGCAAAGGGAGGAAGAGCACGATGTCGAGAAGGAAGGCCAGAAGCAGTGACTGGCCTCTCCCAGACGAGGCTCTTGACTAGAACTCCCCTCGGGGACACCCAGAGTACCCCGTCCCCGCTGCCGCCACCACGGAGTCCCCGACCCCCCACCCTCCTTGACCTCCTTGCCGCTGTCCCTTTCCTTCCTGCTCCCGCCTTACCACCCTGGCTTGTTCCCCTTGCACGCTGCTGTCCCCCAAGAGCGTCCGCGGCTCGGTCAGATTATCGGCTCCGCAGTCGGCTGCACTCGGCCGGTCTGGTTCGGCTGGCTGCTGTGCCGCCCAGCGTCCTTGCTGGCTGCTGTGCCGCCCAGCGTCCTTGCTGGCTGCCTGCCACCCCTCGGCTCTGTCTGGCCTTCGCCTCGGCGTTGCCGCGGACGGCTACGCTGCATCTCCAGACATGCGACACCTTGATTGCTTCAATGCGTAAGACGAAGCTAGGACAAGGATGAAATCGAGTGAGGATGAATCGAGAATCTCTGAGATCCAGCGGTTCTGGAGGATGTATCGGATGGGGCGCCGCGGCCTTCTCAGAGCGTTCTGGAACGCTCGAAGAGGGCTCTGGAACGCTCTGGAACGTATTCCTCTTCGTCCTAATTAGCCCCGTCCGAGCATGTGGTCCCTAGAAATCCCGACCCTTTTCCCAGGGCCGGCTTTTCATCCCGAGTAAGTGTTCGATGGTTCCGCGGGGCCCAGTGAGGGCCCTTGGAGGCCAGAAATGGCCAACGGCTTCTTGTCGTGATTTGCTCCACGGCGCAAGCCCGTCCCTCTCGCCCCTCCCCCCCGCGCAAGCCGCGGCGCCGCCCGCGCACGAGGCCGGCAGGACTCCGGGCTGGTCCTCCCCGACGGCTGGAGGGTGGAGTGGGTGCAGGTCGGCAAGAGGCCGCCGGCGCGAGCGGGCGGCGCGGCGCACGGGGAGAGGACTTGGTATCGCTCGGACGTGTGCGCTTTGTCTCGGCGGGGATCATGGAGGAGCATCCTGGATCATCCTGCGAAAAGCACCACCCACCAAACCACCCCAACCCAACCTGACGGCCTCGATCTGCCCTCCATTTCCAGTGGGGGGGGGGTCGGGGAGCGTTGAAAGAACACATGGAACCCGCACCCCCCCCCCCCAACCCGAAATTCGGTTCAAATTCGGGTCCTCGGGTTGGGTAGGGGTCTTCTGGTATCAGAGCGTGAATTGCCTACCCCGCCTTCGCTTCCAGGCAAAACCAAGTCATACCACGCGCCTCCTCGTCAAGCGGCCTGACCAGTACATGCCGTAGTTTGGCATCGCTTGGTATCTTTTGGAAGCGAGGGTGGTCAAAAGCGAGGTAGGTTTGTTTGTCCCCTATGGTATGCAGTCAGCAAAAATCGCGCACGAAACCAGAAAAAGCAAAGGGAATGGACGTCCGAGCGGTGGCCAGAGGAGCGAGAGGGGGCCCCGCGGCGGCCGGCTCGGGTGGAGAGTATTGCGGGTCGGCGGGAGGCCTCCGGCGCGGGGGCGCGGCGCCGTACCGCCCACCCGCAGCCTGGGGGGAGAGAGCAGCCACGCATCGGAAACTGGAGCATACAGGAGGAGAAAAAGCACACAGACACAATGAATCGTCGATTTCCCGGAAAGTATGGGAGAATATGGGAAGTGGGGGGGTGACAAAAGCGAAGATAACATGGGGAAATATTGGGAATCTTTTTATTTGTGTGTATTTATTTGTGTGTCCCAGTTCCCTTTCGCATATACAGTGCCAGTGGCGGGCTCTCGCTCAATCCCAGGATTTTTTTAGGGTCGGGGACGACGTCGGGGTGGTGCGGTGTACACTTTTTCCCCGAGTCCACAGGGAAGCAACGAAAAGTGTACACACCGGGACACCATAGACACCAGGATCCGCTTTCTGGTGATAGTCTCAGCGCAGGGCCGGAAAAAGCGTTGGTGTATAGAATTCGGTTCCCTAATACAGATACACCTCGTTTTCTCTCCCCCCCATGCCCTTCCCCAGACAGGAGGAAACCATTCAGAGGAGGGTGCAGGAGGTGGATCTGTGCAGAGGATGGAGGTCAGGGGGGGGGAGGGAGGGAGGGAGGGAGGAAGGAGGTGGACCTGTAACTATGAGGGGGATGGGGGAGGGAGGGGAGGGAGGGATGGAGGGAGCAGGATGGAGGTTAGGAAGGGATGGAGGGAGGGATGGAGGGAGCAGGATGGAGGGAGGGATGGAGGGAGGATGGGGGGAAGGATGTTCCTCCCTCCTCCCTCCCCGTTCAGGGCAGGGAGGAGGACAGAGGTGGATGCTGCATGGAGGTCCGACTCCCACGGTGGAGTGGGTGCGGGCGCGCGAGCGCGCGAGCGCCGTGCCGCCGCCCGCCGGCCGGGCGTTGCCGCGCGGGCGGGCACGGGTGCGGCGAGCAGAGCGACGACTCGAGAACGCCGGAACCCGGGCTGGCCGATTCTGACGGTCCATTTTTCGCGGGATGTTTGCAGCGGGAGGTCGCGTCAAATTTCAGGTTGCGTCTCGTTATTTTCATGATGGGCCCGTCAGGCCAACCCGAATACCCAGAACCCGAGTCTCACGTCTCCCCAGATGATGTTCTAACTAACTTTCGACTTGACTACTAGAGATAGTTTCGAGTACCAGGACAATACATACGAAACTGTAGGGTAACTGTAGGGTTCTCACGTGTCGGGCCCTGGGGGGCGACACTCGTTCGACGCTTCGCTTTCGTGTCGGGCGTACACCGATTCGATACTTGCCTGTGTGCTCGAGGTTGGTTCTGGGATGTGGCCCGATGGCCCCAAGACGACCAAAGAGGCCCCCCAGACGCCCCAAGAGAGCCCCAAGATGCCCCCCAAGAGAGCCTCAAGAGGCCAACATCGTCCAATTCCTATCGGAAAGCCTGCATGTTTAGCATATGCGACTTTTGGGGTTCCCGAGGCTCCTAGACAGCCTAAGTCCCCCCCGAGACCGCCCCAAGACGGCCCGAGAGGCCCCCCAAACGCCCCCACGACGGCCCAAGAGGGCGCCAAGACGGCCGAAGGGGCGCCCAAGACGGCCCGGGAGAGCCGCAAGACCGCCCCAGAGGCCGCCAGCAGGCCCCCCAGAAGCCCCAAGAGGCACCCAAGAGGCCCAGAAGGGGCCCCAGAAGGCTTCCAAGCGGCCAGCAAGAGGCCCCAGGAGGCGCCCTGGAAGGCCCCGGAGGTTCTGACCTCGAAGCTCACAAAGGACCGCGCGCCATAGCCGCCCCCCCGACCATGTACCGAATCGAGGAACCAATGTGTACGGCGACGGTCAGAAGTCATCCTGTATACATGTGTATATATATATGTGTATCTATATAGATATATGTATGTATGTATGGCTCGAGTATTCTGAGATCAGCAGAGCGTGGGCGACATGCCCACCGTCCCGAAGATCGGGCTTCTATGTCACACGCTGACGGCCTACATGCGTCTCGTATCATGAAACCCCATGTCGCTGCAGGATTATGGCGAACGCCTGGCGATTTCTCGCGAGATGGAACACATCGACGCTGTCCTCTTCTCAGGCACAGGCCAAGACCTCCGAAGCCTACAAGACCCACTCCACCACTGAGTTCAGCATGGTTAAGTTTGGATGGCACCGCACGAACAACAACACTACAGGCAACAAGTCCTGCGGCACGGAGATCTGGCTGAGCCGAAGATGGTTTCGACAAAAAAACATATTGTTAAGATATGGCAGCCGCCACTCTCACTCCGAGGTCGCGTAGGCGCAGCAGGCGTCAAGGGCTTTCAGTTTGACTACCCATGTATTACTGCATACTCCCCCCCGAGATCGCAGCGCATCAACACCACAGCTAAGATTGAAGTTGTCGCTGACAAGAAAATCGCCTACTTGCGCGACATCCTATCCAACCTACCGAACCGCACCTGCGTGTTTATAGGCACTGATCTGAACGACGGCCTCCAAAATATCGACAACCCTGATGGGGACGACGCTACGGTTGGTGTGCATGCATACGGTCAGCAGCGCCACGCGGGCGAAGCTTTCCATGTTTATGAGGGACGATGCCCTGTGCGCCACGAATGCTCATCATCCTCGTGGCCCAACATATCATGGATTCAGAGGGCACGCGAGCTACATCGACTACCTTGTGATGCCGATCCTCCTCCTCGGTCCTCCTCCTCCTCCGCCTCGTAGCTGTCGTGGTCGTCGTTGCGCGGCGGGTGCCGCGAACAAACAAACATAGTTACCCCCTGTTGGTGGGCACCCCAGTCCCTCCTAAGCATGATGAGCTCACCCCGCACTCGGCGGGGATCGAAAGACCTTTTGGGGTTGCTGGGGACCCGCCGCTCTCCCCCCTCTCTCCGGGGGCCTCCTCCGGCGGCACCTGGCCGGCGCTCCTGCTCGTGCTCTCCCCCGTCACGCCGTCCTCCTTCCTTTGCCCCCCCCCTCTCCCTCCGTTCGTCCTCGCTGTTGTCGTCGTCGTCGACGGCTGTCTTTTTCCCTTCTGCCCTGGACCTCGCGCCCCTCCCCGGACGCGCGCGAGGCCAGCAGGATCCTAAAGGAGGGGGAAGGGGTATCTATACAGCTACCTCTCCCCCGTTTTCCCTTTTGGGGGGCCTCCTGGGAGGCCCTCGTCTACCGCTGGATTCGCCTCGAAAGTCTGGTCCGAACGCCCCCCAGGGAGAGGTCCAGGGAGCAGCGGCATCGGCACCTCTCGGTTTCCCCATCACCCCCGTATGCACCTCGTCCGATGCGTGCTCCCTGGAGGATGCCGCACCTCCCGCACGGCGGCGGCCTCCCCGGCCCATCCTTCCGGGCGCGCCCGCTCGAGGGTGTCGCGTGCTTCCCGCCTCCTTCTGGCAGCCCCGTCCTCCTCCCTCCCGGGGCGGGCGGACGGGGCAGGGCGCGGTGCGCCCTGCTCTGGGCAGCCTCTGCCGAGCCGCCCCCCAGTCGCAGACTCGCCCCCGCAGGCAGATGAAGCACTTCATCGACCAGGACGGCCGCAGGTACACCTCCCACAGACAGGTGGCGCGGGGAGGGACATGAGACCTCGATGCTGACGAATCCTTCTCCTCCTCCTCCTTGCTCCTCCTGCTCCTTCTCCTCCTCCTCCTCTTCATCCACACCCTTCTTTCCTCCTCATTCCTCCTTTGGCGTCCCAATCCTCCGTCGCACTCCTCATTGCCCTCCTTCCCTCCATCCTATTTCCCAGTTCTTCTCTCCGCAAAGTTCCCTCTTCCCTCCTCAGTCCTTCCTCCAGCCTCTTGCCTCCTCCCCGTCCGAACCTCGCTTCTTCCTCGCTCCCTCCGTTCTCCCTCCTCCCTCCTCGATCGGCTTTCTGGTCTCCCTCCCCCATCTTCCCTTCGCACCCTCCTCCCTTGTCCCTCTCTCCTCCCTCCCCCATCCCTCTTCCCCACCTCCCTCAGCTCCCTCGTCCACCTTCCCGCATGCCACCCGAAAAGGTCCGACCCCCTCCCTCCAAGAAGTCCTCCGAAACATTTGACCGCTCTCCGAAACCCTCCAAACTCCTCGCCAGACCGTCCCAAACCGTCGGACTCCCCGCAACCGCATGTTGCATATCATTCTGGGACCTCCTGAGTTCCCCCCTACCCATGTTGCAACCCTCCGAGGCCTCTCAAACCTTTTGAACATCTCTCCGAAGCCTTCCGCTCCCCCGAAGCCTCCCGACGCCCTCACCAACCTTCCGAAGCCTCGCCGAGCACAGTCCGCAACATACCGAGAACCTTTCGAAGCACTCCCCAACCCCTCCCGCGTCCTCCCGAGCCTCCCGACACCTCCTGGAAGCCCTTCAGCACCTCCCGACACCCTCGGGAGCCTTCCAGCAGCTCTCCGAGACCCCTCGGCGCCCTCCGAAGCCCGGAGCTGCAGGATGCGGAGAACGAGAAGGAGTGGGAGTGGCAGGAGAAGGGGAGGAGGAGGAGGAGGAGGAGGAGGAGGAGGAGGAGGAGGAGGAGGAGGAGGAGGAGGAGGAGAGGAGGGAGAAGGAAGGGGGAGGAGGAGGAGGAGAGGAGGAGGAGGGGAGGAGGAGGAGGAGGAGGAGGAGGAGGAGGAGAAGGAGGGGGGCACCGGACACAGCACCGCCCCGTGGTCCCCCGGAAGAGCGGCGCGTGAGCAGGCGCGCGCCGCCCTCGCCGAGCTCGAGGCCTGCCGCGCCGAGGCGGAGCGCATCGCCGCGGAGAACGCCGCCAGCCTGGCCGCGGCGGCCGCCGCTCCGGACCCTGGGGTGGCGAACGGACGACGAACACACACGCACGCACGCACACACACGCACGCACGCACGCACGCAAGCACGCACATTCGCACACATGCATCTCACACACACACATTCACACACACATTCACACACACACACACACACACATTCACACACACACATTCACACACACACACACACACACCCACGCACGCACGCACACGCACACGCACATGCACACGCACACGCACACGCACACGCATACACACACACACACACACACACACGCAGGCACACACACACACACGCACACACACACACACACGCGTACGCACGCACACACACACACGGACGCACGCACATACGCCCACATGCATCTCACACACGCACGCATACACGCACAATCGCACAAACGCACACACGCAAACGCACGCACGCACGCACGCACGCACGGACGCACGCACAGACACACACAGTATTCCCACAGGCGGGACGGATGGGGCGACGGGTGCGTGCTGTCGGATCGTGGTCCCCGCTCGAGCGGGAGCCTTCCCAGGGGTCCGACAAGCCGCACCCGTATCCCCAGCCAGTGCTCCTCCCTCCGACCTCCCTGTGGGTGCGGGTGTGGCTTGTTCGCTCGTCAGAAGGGGTCGGAGTGCCCAGAGACCGTGCTTGGCATCGCTCGGACGTGTGCATTGTTTCTCGGCGAGGACCAGCGAGGAGTCGTTTTGGTCATCCAGGGAAAGCGTGCAGGGACGGAGCAGAAACGTGCACGTGCAATGGAGGTCCGAGCGATGGCAAGGAGCAGAGAGGATCGTGACCATTCGGTTAACGATGCAGTGTTGGTCAGGATAGACCCCAGAAGGGGTCCTTAGCACCGTTCGGACGTGTGCATTTATTCTCGGCGAGGACCATCGAGGAGCATCTGGGATCATATTGCGAAACATACATGCGCGAAGCCGACAGATGCACGGGGCATGGACATCCGAGCGACGGCAAGGGTCTTGCAACGGGGGGCAGGGCGAGGATGCCGGCTTTCCGTGGCGGAGGTTTGAGGATCGCGGCTCGAGTGTGTTTTTTTCCGTGCCTTCAGGCTGGGCCTCTGGGGGGAGGGTCTCTCGTTGCCACCGCTGGATGTTATCCTGCGCGTCCTGGCGAGGCCTGGAGGGGTGACTCGTGGAGCAGAGCCCGGCGAAGAGCGGTTGTTTGAGACTCGGAGGACGCGTGAGGGGGGTTCGATGCGTTGGGGGGGCGGCGAGGGCTGCAGAAAGGGGCCCTTGAGAGCCCCTGAAGGGGGGACCCTTCAGGGCCCAGAAGGGGCCCTTGAGGGCCCGAGAAGGACACCCTTCTCCCCCCGCATTCGCCGCCCCCACATCAAGCGTTACCCGAGAGAATCGGCAGCCTCGAGACGGAGGAACGTGCAAACGGGGGTCCAACAGCAAAACAGGGGGGGGCGTCCCCTGGGGCAGGATACATTTTGGTGCTGGTGGTAATCTTTCGCCTACCTAGGAAGTTCGAATATTACCTCCATCACAGGGATCGGCATCACCTTCCCTCGGTCGCGGCACACTGCCCGTATTGGTGTTGGTGTCAACCTCTAGGCCTCCGAGATCTTGCAGCATCCTGACAGGACTGGTTGACCCTGGTCTGCATGGACTCGGGCCCCCAAGAGAAGCCCCCCCCCCCCCCTCGCTTCTCAGAGAGAGGCCTGGGGCGCGCCCCGTCTTCCAGGGGGGCGATCCCCTCTGAGAGGGTCGCTCCCATTGATCGAAAACAAAAGAGCCCCCAACCCTCATAACACGATGAAGACGTGGCCCCACTTAGGTCCCCGTCTTCGCATTATGGATGATACACCTGGGCGGCTTAGTCTGATACATCTGCAGGACAAACAAAAAACCCAATCCCTATTGGTTTTGGCCCTCCTTACTCAGGCCCCCTGAAAAAGGGTTAGAAGGTACTCTTGGGTTGATCACCCATCGCCCTCCCCAGACCCCCGAAGCCGTGCTTTTGTTCATGGCGTCGACCCCCCAGAGGTCTCGACGCCTGCCCTATGGGACCGGCTTCTCGCCCCGATTCGACGGTTTGTGGACGTCCCCAGGGCCTGGCACGGGCCCCCAGAGGCCGAGGAGGGATGAGAGCCTCCCGTCGCAAGTCTGTGCCACGGCGCTTAAGGGGGGGGATTCGCCGACCCGGAGCCGCGCCGACCCGGGTCAGCCTCGGGCCGGCGGGTCGCGGGGCCCGGCCGGCCACGGAGCAGGTCCCAGAAGTTGCGGGTCTCGGGGAGGAGGGGGGGGGGGTCGAGACTGTGGCGAAAGACGTGACGTCATGAGTTCTGCGACGGCGCGAGAGGTTTTCTGCGGGCCGCTGCCCCGCGCCTTCCGAGGACGGCGGGCCCAAGCGCGTGCGGCTGCGCGGCAAGGTCAGCGCGTCCAGCCTCGGGGAGCAGCTCTTCGGCGTCGGCGGCCTCGAGGCGGCCTTCGAGGAGGCCCTCGGCGACGCGCTGGGCGAGGTCCTCGGCCCCGCCGGCGGCGCGGAGAACGGCAGCTGCGGCTCGGGCGCTGCCGCGAAGCCGGGGGCCAAGCAGACCGCCGCGCCGCCGCCCGAGGTGAGGCCGGGCGCGATGGTCGTGCTGAAGGGGCTGGTCGCCAAGCCCGAGCTCAACGGGCAGCAGGTCGGCTGTGGCGAAGCGTCCCGGCTTTTCCCTGAGGCCCGCCAGAGAAAGTTCTAGCAACCTTTCGTGGTTTGCACGAGATTGTCTTAGCGAACCTTTCTGGCTGTTACCGTCTTGTCTTCATAGACTGGGCTACAACGGTCTAAGAACATTGGTCTCATTTTTCGAACGTTCTTTTGCTCTAAGGAGATGTCGTGGTAGGCCTCTAGGAATGCCGGGACGGTCGGCTCCTGCTCAACTTGGTCCGATCCCCATCCCTATTGGCCCATGGTGTCTCAGCCGGCCGCGACCACCCCCCTAGATGGGGACCGGCCCTGCGACACCCGAGTGCAGCAGCGTATCTCCTCATCCCCAGACCCCTTCCCAGGGACTGGCTCTTCCTTCCGAGCCGTCTGTTGGCAGTCCCGAGGCCCGGTGACGGGCCTTCCGAGACCGCAGACAGCGACAGAGGTGCTCGTCGTGCATTCTTCACGACCTGATGGGGGTCTGGGTCCAGGGTTGGCCACGCGCAGAGGGGGGGGGCAGTGGGGAGGGGGGAGGGCCTCTTCGAAAAGGGCTGCTTCTCAGAATGCTCGGGCTGGACGAACGGGGGGGATTGGGAAAGGGGGGGTTACGAAATCTGCTGCATGCAGCTGGTTTCGGCCCCACCGAGGGGCCCATTCCTCGATACATAGCCGCCTCCGGCGCCGGGAGGCGCCGGGGAAATCAGCTACGTGAGCTGACTCTCAAACCCTCCCTTTACTGTCCCCCCCCTTTCGCCCGACCCGAAATGCGCGGGCCTCGTCTGCAGACGTCGGGCCCGCGCCTTCTCGCGAGCATGCTCCAGCGAGGAGGCCTTCCCCCTCTCCCCCCCATGGGCCCCTCCCCTCCTATGGGCCCCCCCCTCCCCCCCTCCCCCCTCCCCCCCATGGGCGAGGAGGCCTTCACCCCCTCCCCCCCCATATGGGGCCCCCGGTGCGCGCCGCCCACGGGGGTGGCAGCTCGGGCAGCGGGGCCGAGGCCGTGCTAGCGGGGGCGGGATGGGCCAAGCGATGCGCAGGAGGGAGGAAAAAAACACAGACACCATTCACCGTCGATGCCCGAGAAAACATGGGAACATATGGGAGGTGGGGGGGGACGACGAAACCCAGAACATATGGGACCGTATGGGGAATCCTGTGATTTGTGTGTGTGTGTGTGTGTTGATGTGTGTGTCCCAGGGCCCCTCTCACAAGCGATGCTCCGACAGGGCCGGCTCCTGGCCCTCCACCCGCAGACGGGCCGGTGGGAGGCGCAGCTCGCCGACCGTTCGAAGGTGAACGTCAGGCCCGCGAACTTCGACGTCGTCGCCCCGCGGGCCCTCGCCCTGGCCGCGAAGGCGGGGGGAGAGAAGGTGAAGCAGTGGCGAAGCGTCCCGGCTCGCCTGAAGCCCTGCCAAACGATGTTATTTTAACCTTATGGGGTTTCCACGAAATGTTCCTAGAACATGTCTGGTTGAGATTGTTTCATTTGAACACATCGGGTTTATGGTCTACGAACATTGTTCTGGTTCTTATTGCAATTTGGGGTTCTAAGAGCATTTCGTGGTAGGACTACAAGAATGCCGGGACGGTCGGTCTCTGCTCAAGAAGAGCAGAGCGGAATATACGCGTGGACTCGGGAGCGGGAGGGCGACGCACACGCGCACGAGCCCACGCCGGCTCTGCGAGGATGCGCAGCGCGCGGGCGCTCGCGTCGCGCGGCGGGTCTCGCGGATTGGGGGGCCGTGTCCATGCCTTGGCAAGCGCTCGGAGTTCCGCGCAGATCTTTGGCGCTGAGCGTCCCTGAACGCCGAGCCTCCCTGCGGCGCCCCCGGTGCTGCCCCTTACGCGAACTCCGCGCACCAGGGATCGGGGATCTCCACAAGGTTCGGGGTTGGACAGACCTCCTACCCTGACACGTCGATTCAGGAATAGGCCGCTTTCGGTTTGCGAGAGGTCGTCGGGGCCGTCATTTTTGCGGGTCCAGGTCCGTCGGTTTCGGCCCCAGGCCGTTTTCACTAAGGGGAGGTTTACTAAAGGGATGTTAGTCCACCGCCGAAAGGTGGTGACCAGACCGTGTGGTGAGTCAGTTGGGATTCGGGGTCGCCTCACGGTTCTGGGACTTGGGTCGTTTTCCGAAGACGTCTCGTGCGGCTGCGACCTCCAGGGTCCCAAGACCGTGCGGTGACAGACCGTGCGGTGAGTTCCTTCGGGATTTCGGGGTCACCGCGCGGTCTGTCACCGCACGGTCTTGGGACCCTCAAGCCCAAACCCTCGACGTCATGTTTGTTGTCATGATGTTGGCCCCCAGAGGTCTTGACCCATTTCCTGGGACTGATTTTTCATCCCGAGTAGATTCTTGACGGTCCCCAGGGCCCGGCGAAAAATGGTTCGCCAGGGTCCCTTCACGAGCCGAGGGGATCTGGGAAGGGAGGAGGCCCCAGCGCCGATCGAGGCACCCGCGCGGAGTTCCGAAAGTGATCGTTCTCTTACTCATTGGTTTGCCGATCGGCGCGGGCCCTCGCACCCCCCTCCCCCCCCCATGGAGTAGATCTTGGCTGTTTACGGCGCCTGCTTCAGGCAGATGGAGTTTCCCCCAAAGGACGCACTGTGGCAAAGTGTCGCCCTGAGCAGAGTTCCGGAGCCAGACCCCCCCCCTCCCTCCCCCGCTTCTTTCGCCCAACGCAGAGACGCCGAAGAAGAACACGCTCACCGAGAGTTCCTGCTTACAGTCGGCCTTGATTGGCCAGGACACGCGAGCGGACACAAGACCCTTCCGAGGGCCACATTGGCATGGGGGATGTAGGAGGCATGGGTCGCGAGGCACAGGACACGATGGGTACCTGAGGGAACCGTGGAGTTGGCAGGGCCGACCTACTGATCAGGGCCGACTGTATGCCGCTTCGCTGCTCCTCCATCAGGGCCAGCCGAAGAAGAGGCCCGCGGCCTCGCCAGCGCCTGGCGCCCCCGCCAGCAAGGCGCTGGCGGCGGAGGGCCGCGGCAGAGGCCCCGCGGACGAGGAGATGCCCGCGGCCGCGGCGGCGCCCGGCGCCCCCGCCAGCAAGGCGCCGGCGCCGGAGGGCCGCGGCAGAGGCCCCGCGGACGAAGACTGTTGCAATCTATACATGCGTACATACATACATACATACATACATACATACATACATACATACATGTGCATAAATCTCTATACATATCTATATATATATACACACCTGAAGCGTTTGATTAAATACGCATACACGTCTATGTAGTTCTATGTAGTCATACATACATATATACTTACACTTACATGTTTACATATGTATGCGTATACATGTACATGTCTTTTTAAAGCATGCATGCCTATACATACATACATATATGTATACATATATATATATATATATATGCATGCACATATGTATACAGATAAATACATCAACATACAACGTGTGATGACACACCGTTCGAATTTTCATGATGTGATCGTTTTGTTCGTCTTTGTTTTGTCGATCGGCGCGGGCCCTCGCACCCCCCCCATGGAGCAGATCTTGGCTGTCAAGCAGCTGGAGTCAGCGCGGGGACTCCGCCTCCCCGTAGGATTCGCCTTGGGAGCGCTGTTCCCAATCGTCGCACTAAGCAGAAGTCTGGAGCCAGACCCCTCCCTTTCGGACAATGTGGGAACAGCGACTAAGAACACGTTCGTTACAGGTAGTCATAGAGGAAGCGCTGATATATATATATATATATATATATAACCTCACGCGCTTATTTGCCACATGTCTGCTGGTAGTCGTTTTTTTACATAGACGGGTACGAAACGTCAGAGGATTTGTGTGACAATGGGAAGTCATACAACAAACAGCTTTGTTGTACGACTACTGGGTGCCACTAAAACGTGTGAAGTTCCGTCTCGGCGAACGAGGAACAAATTGTTGCGCCGTCGGGGACGCTTGCTCTTGGGGCGGTTTGGAAGCTCATACCCAACGAGGGAAGGGTACCGATCAAGTATTGCTACCGTTGCCTCGTTTTCGCCTCTTTGGGCCTCCCGGGAGGCCCTTGCCGCAACCGCTGCAATTTCTTGAGATCACTGGGCGCAACCGCCGCAACCGCCGCAACCGGGCGCTGCAATTTTTTCACACTGGGCGATTTCGCCTAGTTGTGGGCCCCCTCACAAATCAATCCCGATCGTGACTTCGCGATGGCCAACTTTTTTCGCCCCGTTGGATCTGAGGAGTCGGGGATGCCCGCGGCTGTAAAGTTTACAGTCAAGGCGCGTCCTTGCCTCTGCGGTGCGTCCTTTGCCATTTCCACTGGCCTCTCCCTGGTTTGGGATACGGTTGCGTCTCTTGGGCTTTGGTCGCCCGCCGCCCAAGACATCCACGTTCGTGTCCGTACCATCCGCCCTTGATGCACGTTCTGACTGTACGGCTCCTCGCCCGCCCAGAGGCCGAGGCCGGGGCCGGGGCCGGGGCGCCGCGGGTCGCGGCGCGGCGCCGGGCGGCGCGAGAGCCGGCGGCGACTCCGGCGACTCCGACTGACGCCCGCGCCGGCCCTCCGCCCGCTGGCGCGGGGCCCGCGGCAGCTGCGCTGCTGCGAGCGGTGCTCTGGGGCGGCGTCGGTCGACCGCCTCGCGGACATCTGATCGGGCCCGCCCTGGTTTGACTCGAGCAGTGGCGAAACGGCTTGGCCTGCCCATAGGCCCACCAGAAGATGTTCTGAGAGCCTTTTTGTGCTTTGCGCGAGATGTCTTTAGGACATGTCTAGCTGAGACTGTCTTGTTTTATGCACATCGGGTTTACGTTCTAAGAACAGTCTGGTGGTTCTCAATGACACTTTTCTGGATTCTGAGATCGTTTCGTGGTATGCCTACTGGAATGCTATCGATGCTCTAGCGTGGCGTATGGAGTTCTGACTGGGTGCAGATGTGGTCGGATCGCTAGGATAGGGTCAACGAGCCTGCAGAACCGGGGACTCCTGCTAGCTTGTAGAGGCGTCGCTATAGATAGTTCTGAAGCAATGCTCTCATAGGAGTCGGTGGTTAGCTTGTTGCCAGCGATGGTGCTTGTGCACGGCTGAAGTTGTTACCGGAGCGCAGGGATCGGTGTTTTTCTCCTCCTGGTTCGACCACGGCGAGCGTAGCAATACACCGGAATCGGACGTGGTCAGGATCGATGGACCTCGGTGGGTATCGGGCGGGGCCCGGACCGGGATCCTCCCAGAGAGTTCTGGAACGGCCGCGGCGCCCAATCTGTGGATCGCCGCGGTGTTTGCTAAGGGGATACGGGGGCTAGAAATGGAGGCAAAGGTAGTGTATGCTTGGCCGAACCTAGCTTGTAACCTGGGATAGAGCAGGCACAACCCACATTCGCATCCACTTCTAAGCACCATATCCCCTCAGCAATCCCCGCGGCGATCCAAGTGCGCACATCCTCCGGACAGAGATGCCCGAGTCTCCCCGGTCCGATTCTGTCCTGGCATTTGGCTTCGTCTTACCCTGACACCCGCCGATGTGATTTCTCACATTCTGGTCCCGACCTCCTCCCCGCGGGCAGCTTCGCGTTCCAGATTCGCTGTTGCTGGCCCTGCTTCTCTTGATGGCCCTGTGGCACGATGCTCATCGGGTCTGCAGACGGATGCAGTTTTTTCATGTAGAGTCCGGCAAGTTGGCTTCGGGGCGTGGCGAGACCCGAAAGGAAATGTGGACTTCACGCAAGTCAGGACTCTGTCGAACGCCTTCTCCGCGGGGGGAATCCAGTGCAGGTGAACCTGCCCGAGCCGAAAGTGCATTGGTCTCACGTCGGAACCGAGGAAGGATCTCTGGAGTATCCGGGCCGCCCAGATGGGGTCGGAGTAGACGGCGTCGGAGGAGCGCGCCGCATCGCCGATGCATCAGCGATGGGGCTCGATGCCGAGCCCGAGTTTCTCCATGCCGATGGCGCCGATGCAGCGCCGATGCGGCGCGATCCTCCGACGCCACCCTCCTCGGCCCCCATCCGGGAGGCCTCCCAGGTGTGGCGCTTCCGCCGCCGCTGGGCGCGGCCGCGCGGCCGCGTGCAGGGCGCGCGCCTTAAAGCAGCAGGGTCCCAGATGGGGGAGGGTGATCGGCACGATCGAGACGGATGCCCGGTCCACTTCGCGTCGTGAAAAAAATCATTAGGCCGGTAGGGGGATGTCGCCGATGTGTCGGTGATGCATCGCCGATTGTCAAAGGCCGTCGTGCTGTCAAAGGCGGTCCGGCACGCGCACCGGCCGAGGCCACCTTATCCTCGTCGAGGGCGGGGAAGGATCGGGAGGAGGGAGGTTCGGCCGGCGGCATTCTCGTCCTCTCCATCATGCTGTGCCTGGCAGCGCCGCTATCAGCTGGAGGGGGTGAGGACGGGGGGCATGATAGGGGGAATGATCTGCGCCTCGGGAGTCGAGGAGGCACTACTCAGGAGGGAAAGAAACACACAGACACAATTAATCGGCGATTCCCCAGAAAATATGGGAAAATATAGGAAGTGGGGGAGAAGACAGAAACCCAGAAAATATGGGAAAATATGGGGAATATTTTTATTTGTGTGTATTTATTTGTGTGTTCCAATTCCCCTTCAATCAGCTGGAGGGGGTGAGGACGGGGGGCATGATAGGGGGAATGATCTGCGCCTCGGGAGTCGAGGAGGCACTACACTTGTCGCCTGGGCCCGCCCGAGCCCAGGCTGTCTGACGCTTCAGGTCCTCCAGGTCCATGAGCTTGCCAAGACAAAAAGGAGGAGGGATGCGCTGGTGATCAGATCTGTGCCGTGGAACCTATTCGTGTCCGAGGGTCGCCGTGTTCAGGAGAGCCCCGTCGTTCCTTCTTTGTCGTTGCCGACGGTGTATAGCATGTGCGATGGCTGTAGTATTGGTGGCCGCGTTTGAGGTCATTCTCCCATAGAGTCTGGCAAGTCTACTTACATTTGGGGGGGCGGCGTGGCAAGGCCCGAAAGGGAAGCTGGACTTCGCTCAAGCCGGGACTCACTTGCGCATTGCTTGAGCAGGCGGCGGAGAGGGGGGGGGGACGGGGCTAGGACGAGGATAAATCCGTTCCAGAGCTTTCCGGAGCGCTCTCAGAGCGTCCTGGAACGCTCTGAGAAGGCCGCGGCGCCCGAGACATCCTCCGGAGCCGCCAGATCTCAGAGTTTTTAGATTCATCCGCACCCCATGTTATCCTCGTCCTGGCTTCGTCTCAGGGGGGAGGGGGGCACGCAAGGAAATCTGCCCGAGTCTGAAGCAGAGCGCCCTCAAAGCGGCGGGGAGGGCTGCCGTGGTCCCGACCAAGCCCCCTTCCGATCCTCGGGGCCGCGCGCGGAACAAGAGCACGCACCCGTCGCCGCCCGCGAAGTGGCCGCCCTCTGCCCGGGCGCCGCGCCCGCGCGCCGCGCCAGGGCGGAGCACCGCGCTCGCCGCCCAGCGCCCAACCGTGGAGGCCGCAAACCAGGCAAAGTCGAGTCGTGGCGAAGCGTCTTGGCTTGCCTAGCGGACCCCCACAGAAGGCCCTGAGAACCTTTTGTGGTTTGCACGAGATGTTCTGAGGAGCTTTTCTGGCTGATACCGTCTTGTTTTTTTGATGCGTCGGGTTAAATTTCGTTCTGAGAACACTGTGATGTCCTTCTAACGGCGTGTCTAAGAGCAGTTCGTGTTAGGCCTGTGCTGGGACGGTCGGTCCCTACTGAGGAAAGACCTCCCGCCGTGATGTACTTTGACCTCCTTGCCGGGGACGGCCAAGAGAGTGTGATGCGGGTGGTTTGGATATCATGGCGGGGGCAATGATATTTCCCCCGATTTCACGGCGCGTCTTCTTATTTCAATGCGTCCCAGACCCCTGCCTCCCCCTGGGCCGCGCACATGCCGGCGGCCGTGATGTGTGCTCCCCCTTTCTTGGACGCCCCCCTCTTGGACGCCCCCCGACCTTGTGGGGCCGTGCACTGACCACAATCGCACGTCGGCCGCCAACCGCGAAGTGGCCGCCTTCGGAGCGAGGGGGGGCGGGAGGCCCTGCGGCCGCGCGCTGAACAAGATCATACGCTGGCCACCGCCCGCGAAGTGGCCGCCCCTTAGGTAGTGGGAGCCTGGCATGTGCTGGCGTCGTGCGCTCGGTGGCAGTGCGCCGATTTAGCGCCGACCAGCGTCGATCAGCGTCGATGGGACGGCAGGCTCCCGCGAGTTGCCCCAGCAGCAGCCCTTGGCCCGAGCGCCGCGCCCCAGCGCGCCGCGCCCGCCCGCGCGCCGCGCATCTGGGCTCGGCGCCGCGCTCGCCGCGCGGCGCTCGCCGCGCGGCGCTCGCCGCGCGACGCTCGCCGTGCCGCCGGTGCGATGCCCGCCGCGGTGGCCCTGGGCGACGCGGTGCACCGGCGCTCGCACGTGGCCTGCGGCTGCCCCGCCGTGGGGCTGCGGGAGGCGAGGCGCAGGAAGCAGTGGCACGAGGGCCAGGCCGCCGCCACCTCCGCGGCGGGGGCTCGGCGAGGGGTCCTCGAGGCCTCACTCAGGCCCCCGTCTCTGCAGCAGGAGCGGTGGTGTCCATCCATGCCGCTGCCCTTCGCCCGTTCTCTCCTGTGGGGCCTCCTGGAAGGCCCTCGTCGCCCCCGCTGGATTCGCTGCGAAATGCTGGTCGGAAAGCGCCCCGGGAGAGGTCCGGGGAGTAGCGGTACCGGTACATTTCGATTTCCCCAAGAAGGGGGGGCGGGGCGTGGGGGAGGACTACTTTGAAGTTCCCCTGCTTCTTACAAGGGGCAGTGCTTATCTATAGATGTAAGGCCAGCGCCTTCGAAGAAGCAGCCCAGCCTCCTTCTAAGAAGCCTCCCCTCTGCCGTCCACCCCATTGTGCGCGCCGCCAGATTGGTCGGGGCCGAGAAGAGTACAACATTGGCGCCTCCGCTTTTTCGAGCCGCCGGGTGTCCAGGTCCAGGGATCCAACATCCATCCTCTCTCTGCGTCGGACGGGGCGAGGATCTATCCGTTCCAAAACGTTCCAGAACGCTCTCAGGGCGTTCCCGGACGCTTTGAGAAGGCCGCGGCGCACAGGATACATTTTTCAGAGCCGCCGGCTCTCAGCGATTATCGATTGATCTTCACCCGAAGTTGTCCTCATCCTGGCTTCGTCTTAGCACCTGTATATATATAACTATGTGTGTACATATATATCTATATATGAGTGAGGGGGCCGAACGGTCATTCACTGCCCCTGGGTGCGTGGCTGAAGTGGAATTCCGCGGTGTGGATTCTCGTTGTTGTTGTTGTTGTTGAACTTTCATTCTTGAAGAATAATTATTGTTGATCCCCCCCACCGGTGCACATTGATTTTTTTCGATTGAAGTGCCACCCCCGGGGCTCGCACCTTGTTTTTTCTCAAGGAAAGTCTTCCTGCTCAAACTGTGCCCCTGCCCCCCGGGCTACAACAACAACGGCTCCCGCCTGAGACTTCCTCGATTTTTACTCAGGACCCCCGCTCCCGCCTGAGACTTCCGCGCAATTTACTCAGGAAAGGCGCTCCCGTCTGAGACTTCCTCGCAATGTAATCAAGACCCCCGCTCCCGCTTGAGACTTCCGTGCAATTTACGTGGGAACGGCGCTCCCGCCTGAGACTTCTTCGAATTTTACTCAGGACCCCCGCTCCTGCCTGACATTTCCGCGCAATTGACTCAGGAACGGCGCTCCCGCCTGAGACTTCCTCGCAATTTAGTGAGGACCCCCGCTCCCGCCTGAGACTTCCGTGCAATTTGCTCAGGAACGGCGCTCCCGCTTGAGACTTCCTCGCAACTTAGTCAGGGCCCCCGCTCCCGCCCGAGATTTCCTCACAATGTACTCAGGACTGCGCTCTCGCGTGCGACGTCCTCACAAATTTTTCTGGAATTGCGTTTCGGCGCTCAGGAACCACGCACGCGCCAAGGACGCCTTCACAACGTGGTATCTTCCCTCTTCCTTCGTCCTTCCCCCTCCCCTTCCTCCCACTCTCCCTCGTTCTTCCCCTCCTCCTCTTGCAGGGCCCGCGCCAATTCCAATGGCGGGCAGAGAGATGTACGCCCCCGAAGGATTGTCCGCCCGTTCCGGTTTGCCCGTACGTCTAAGCCCGCCGGCCCCAGCAAAGAGAAATAATCCCCCCGAAAGGGGTGTGATCGAAGACGAAGAGGGCGGGTTTCGAGGGTGTAGGGTATACGTGTTGAATGACTCGCGGGCAAGTAAGAGCGTACAGCCTTAAAATGGTTGTTGTTGTGGTTGTTGTTGTGTTGTTGTTGTTGTTGTTGTCGTTGTTGTTTGTTGTTGTTGTTGTTGTTGTTGCTGGTGTTGTTGTTGTGTTGGTGTTGGTGTTGTGTTGTCGTTGTTGTTTGTTGTTGTTTGTTGTTGTTGTTGCTGTTGTTGTTGTTGTTGTTGTTGTTGATGTTGTTGTTGTTGCTGCTGTTGTTGTTGTTGCTGATGTTGTTGTTGTTTTGTTGTTGTTGTTGTTGTTGAAATTATTAATTCTAAAGAATAATTATTGTTGGGGCCCCTGGTGCACGGCCCCCCTGCGCCGCCTAGGCCGCAGCTACATTTTCATCATTTTCGTGAGGAAGCCTCAGGTAATTCGATGTGATCAAGATCCGGTTGTTTTGTTCCCTCCGCTTTCCCTTGCAAAAAACACTATAAAATGACATTTCTTGTTCTAATATAATCAAATTTCAAGAATCCCTTGCAAAAAATAAGGTAAAGTGGACATTCGCGCGCGCAAGACGAAATCCTTCCAAAAGCTTAGTGTTCGGAGCGATTTTAACATAAAAACATCAAAAAACCAATGGTTTTTCAACAAAAAATGTCAAAATCTCATCCCGCGCGCTCTTGCGGATTCGTAGGAAACCCAACACTTTTTAAACATTTCTGTCAAACGGGCTTTTGCGAGCAACTTTTTCGAACTTCTGCGACAACGGTTGCGCACCTGCCAGGGCCATCATCCCTGTCAAATAATACCATGCGGGACACATTCGTTTTTTCTTCGCGCGCGCACGCCGAAATCTCCAAAAACCATTGGGCTTCTTAAGAATTTTAGCACCGCGCATCATAAAATCACACGAATCGCACCGTAGGTCCTCGAAAAACACCTGCACGACTTTTCAAAATTTCTACCCGCGCGCGCTGTCCTAACAACTTCTGTGGGTGTGTACTCCACGCCAGTGTAGTAGCCACGGTCGTCCGCAGGCCACGAAGTGAAGTGTCCGAACGTCATAGGGCGGGAAGCTGGGTGTGGGTGGTGGCGAAGAGTCGTGTGGATATTTGGTAGAGCTTGCACTGCCCCCCCACAAAGTGGGGGTATTGGCTGGCGTCGCATGAAAACCCTGGCACTGGTGAGAACACTGAGCGTTCGGGTAAAGTGATTGTTGTTGTTGTTGTTGTTTTGTTTGTTGTCGTCGTCCCACCCGCAACCCGCCCCGCAACCCACCCGCGACCCAACCCGCGACCCACCCCCCACCCGCGACCCACCCGCGACCCACCCGCGACCCACCCCGCGACCCACCCCGCGACCCACCCCGCGACCCACCCCGCGACCCACCCCGCGACCCGCCCGCGGCCCACCCCGCGACCCACCCGCGACCCACCCGCGACCCACCCGCGACCCACCCGCGACCCACCCGCGACCTACCCCGCGACCCACCCGCGACCCACCTTCGACCCAAACCACGTTCAAGGTACAACCCACCATTTTCGGCGCCTGCGGCGGGCTTTTTTGAATTCCTTCCAGGTGGAGAGCCCGCGACCCACCCCGTGACCAACTCGCGACCAACCCGCGTCCCAAGCCACTTTCAGGGTACAAACCACATTTTTCGGTGCCTGCGGCGGGCATCTTTTGCATTCGTTTCAGTTGGAGAGCCCGCGGCCCACCCGCGACCACGTTCAGGGTACAAACCACATTTTTCGGCGCCTGCGGCGGGTATCTTTTGCATTCGTTCCCGGTGGAGAACCCGCGGCCAACCCGCGACCCAAACCTCGTTCAGTGTACAAACCAATTTGTTTGGCGCCTGCGGCGGGCTGCTTTTGCATTCCTTCCAGGTGGAGGTGGAGAGCCCGCGACCCACCCGCGACCTAAACCACGTTCACTGAACAAACCAATGCCGCACAAACGCGACGGCGGATTTTTGCATGCCGTCTGAGCCCGCAAGGACCTCTTCAAACCCCGCGCATCCACACCAGCCCGTCCAGCAACTTTACCCTGGCGAGTTGCCTTGATCAGAGAAGGCGGGGAGCATAAAGTGGAACCAAAAATTGCGTTGCAGCTATCTTGGGAAAGGAGGGGGAGGCAGGAGGAGTAAACAGGGACGAGGAGAGCGCGGAAGAAGAGAGGATGTAAGGAGAACGTGGAGAAAGAAAAGGAGGAGGAGCAGGAGGACGAGATGGGGGAGGAGGGGGAGGAGGGGGAGGAGGAGGACGAGGAGGGGGAGGAGGGGGAGGATGATGATGATGATGATGATGATGATGATGATGATGATGATGATGATGATTATGATGATGATGATGATGATGATGATGAACGACAATGGGAGGACAATGATGGAGGCCGATGAGGGGGAGGACGACAATGGGAGGACGATGATGAAAAGACGAGGGGGGGAGAGGGAGGACGAGGAAGAAGAGGAGGAGGAGGACGAGGTGGAGGAGGAGGATGACGATGACGATGACGATGAGGACGAGGAAGAGGAGGAGGAGGAGGAGGAGGAGGTGGAGGAAAGCGCCATCGACAGGGAAGGTGGGGGCCACGAGGTCCGCCGGCTCGACGACGCCCGCGTCGCCCGCGCCCGCCCCCTCACTCTTATCCGCAATTGCGGGCCGATGACGGCCGTCATCTGGGTGGGGGGGGCAATGACGTCACGTTTCGCACCCGCGGCGTCTGGGGGAATGCCAAGGAGTGATCGAGGACGGGTAGCAGCAGCATGTAGGTGGCGCTATGCACCACAACGCCTGTGTACACCATAGTGCCTGCGTGAACCACACCGCTGACAGCGCCTGTGTACACACCGCCGACGTACACCAGAACAGCCGCGTGCAACACAGCGCTTGGGTATGCCACAGTGCCTGCGTGCACCACTGCGCTTGTGTACACAACATCGCCTGCGCACACCACATCAGTCGTGCGCAGCACATCACCAGCGTACACCACAGTGCTCGCGTGCACCACAGCGCCTGTGTACACCACGGCGCCTGCGTGCACCACAACAACCATGTCAAGGAGCACCATGCTTGTGTATGGACTTGTAGAGGGAATTCTGATGACAAAATGCGCCGGTGAATTGCACAAGCATCAATTGTTTCAGATTAGATTTGGAAAGGAATCCCTATGGACCAAAATGCGCCGTTGGAATCTACGAGTCCTCCCGAGTCCTCCCGCATCATCCCAAAGAATTGGCCGTCCGAAAATCAAATGGACTGATTCAACAGACCATTCTGCGGTGCACACTGGGATGCGCACGTGTGGTGTAGCGCCGACCCGGACGACGGGGGAACGGAGGAGGAGGAGGAGGAGGAGGAGGAGGACGAGGAAGAGGAGGGCGGAGGGAAGAACATCGCATTCTATCATCAGCAATTATTTGGCCTGGTGTTTAGGTGTCCGTGGCAGATCCTCACCAACATGCTCCTTCTACCTGTCCTGTGCACGCATGCGCTGTGGTGTACACCAGCGCTGCGTTACACGCGGATGCCGTTGTTGTGTACACAGGCGCTGTGGTGTGCACAGGTGTTGCGGTGCACGCAAGCATTGTGGTGCGCACAGGCGCTGCAGTGTACAAGATCGCTGTGGTGTACACAGACTCTATAGTGCACGCAAACACTGCGTTGTAAACACGCGTTGCGTTGCACATGGCTGTTGCGGTGGACACAGGCGCTGTGGTGTACACGCGCGATGTGGTGCACGCGAGCATTGTGGTGTGCACAGGCGCTGTGATGCAGATCGCCATCTGCATGGTCCTACTTGGCCTCGGTCATCCCAAGGTATTTTCGGACGCCGCTGGCGCGGAACGTGACGTCTCTTGGGGGGGAGGGGCCGGGCCGATGACGGCCGCTATCCCGAAAAATATGCAAACAGGCTCTTACCGCGGCGATCCAGGTCAAAATTTCCAAGGCGGTCTCGTGCGGGCGTGGACTGAACCGCCTCCGTGATCCGACGTCCCCGCGCGGGGGACATGCCGTCGGGCTGATAAGTCGAATCTCGTGGGGCATCCAGCAGCGGCGATGCGATGACGACGATGATTTCGATAATGGTGATGTTGACGACGATGGTGCTGATGATGGTTCTGATGGTGATGATGATAATGACGATGGTGATGTGATGGAGGTATTGGTGGTGAAAACGGTGACTTTGACGATGATGGTGATGACGATGGTGATGATGATGACGCTGATGTTGATGGTAATTATGATGGTGACATTGATGGTGATGGTGGTGATGATGGGTGTTGCGATGACGACGATGATGATGCTGATGATGGCGCTGTTCATGGTCCACCTTCCTCCCGTTTCGTCCTCCCTTTTCGATCCTTCCTGGCCCCTTCCCTTACTCCATTAGTCTGCACGATGACTGTTCAAGCATTAACTTGCTTTGATACAAGAACTTGATCAACAGGACGAGGAAGAGGAGGACGAGGGGGAGAAGGAGGAGGAGGGGGAGGAAGAAATGGTGCCACCTCTCTAATGACATCGCCACCTCCGGGGGTAGGGAGAACGTGGCAGACGTTTGCCCAAACACGTCTGCTTGTTGGTGGCACAGTCTTACATGCTTCCAGATCAGGAAGAGGAGGATCGAGGACTGCCCCGGGCGGTTTGCCTTTTTGGTTGTTGTGACCTCTCCGGGCATGATGTCGTGGCGTCTCGAGCGCAGCCCTGGTTTTAGCCGCCGTTGCCGTCGCCATCGTCGTCGTGCCCGCTGTCTGTTTGGATCCACACTGACACCCAGAAACTTCCAACGGGAAGTGTTAGGACATGTTATTCACTTATGGGGATGTCGGATTCACTTAAGGGCTTGGGCCCAGGGTTTTCTTTTAGTAGGTTTACCCCAGGGGGTGGGCCGGTGGAATTATTTGCGATAATTGCGAGGTAAAGTGTGAATTTGCAGTTGAGCAAGTGCGTTTTTCGCGTGCCCGCTCGAGGAAAGTTTGCCCCCCATCTCGGATCCTCGATAAATAACGGGGGTCCGCAGATCACCGTTTTTCTTCGTAAAAGAAGAGGGTGCGGAACATTTTTAGCAGAATCTTCAAAAGAAAATGAAGTCTGGAGCCCCGACCGCCACGCGGAAAAGCGTCCCGCGCGCAGGAATTCCGAGGATGCCTCGCGTGTGACGCGTCCTGCGCGCAGGAATTTCGAGGATCTCTCAACTAATTCGCGTGTTTTGCCAGGATTTCCCTGGCCACACAGGGGGGTATCGAACATGTTCTGCCCGAGCTGGAACCACGTCGCTTCACGTGTCCAGGGCACCCAGATGGGGACCTAACATGGTGGTCCCGAGCTGGTACCACGTTTTCCCGTGTCCAGGCCGCACAGGTAGGTATCTAACATGGTGGTCCCGCGCTGGAGCCACGTGTTCACGTGTACAGGCCACCCAGGTGGGTATCTAACATGTTGGTCCCGAGCTGGAACCACGTGTTTCAGCTGTCGAGGCCACCCAGGTGGGTATCTAACTTGTTGGTCCCGAGCTGGAACCACGTGTTCACGTGTACAGGCCACCCAGGTGGGTATCTAACACGGTGGTCCCGAGCTGGAACCACGTGTTTTCACGTGCACAGGTCGCCCAGAGGGGGTATCTAACATGGTGGCCCCGCGCTGGAACCGCGTGTTTTCATGTGTCCACGCCACCCAGGGGGGTATCTAACATAGTGGTCCTGAGCTGGAACCACGTGCTCTACGTGTCCAAGCCACCCATGAGGTATCTAACATGGTGGTCCCGAGCTGGAACCACGTGTTTTCCTATGTCAAGGCCACCTAGGGGGTATCTAACATGGTGGTCCCGCGCTGATCCACGTGTTTTCACATGTGCAGGCCACCCAGGACACGGTGGTCCCGAGCTGGAGCCTTGTGTTTTCACGTGCACAGGTCGCCCAGAGGGGGTATCTAACATGGTGGCCCCGCGCTGGAACCGTGTGTTTTCATGTGCCCACGCCACCCAGGGGGTATCTAAAATAGTGGTCCCGAGGTGCCGAGCTGGAACCACGTGTTTTCACGTGTCCATGCCACTCAGGGGGTATCTAACATGGGATTTCTGGATCTTTCCTTGGACTCGGAACGGAACGCCGAGAGTTCATGTGCATTTGGTATCGATTCGTTGATTCTTTGGCCTCCAGGGTGTTCCTGGGCCCTCCTGCGCTCCAGACGACCGCATGTTAGATATCCCCCTGGGCTGAGCCACGTGCGTTTACGTGTGCAGGCCACCCAGAGGGGTATCTAGTATGGTGGTCCCGAGCTGGAGCCACGTGTTTTTACATGTCCAGGCCACCCAGGGTGGTATCTAACAAGGTTGTACCGAACTTGAACCAGGTATGTTTACGTATCCAGACCACCCAGGGGGGTATCTAACATGATTGTTCTGAGCAAGGACCACGTGTTTTAAAGTGTCCAGGCTATCCAGGGGTGTATCTAACATGGTTTCCCGAGTTGGCACCATGTGGTTTTAGGTGTCCAGGCCATCCAGGGGGATATCTAACATGGTTGCCCCGAGCAAAGACCACGTTTTTTGACGTGCCGTAGCGCGTCCCCTCGGCACGTCCCGCGGTGCGTCCCCGTTGCACGTCCCTTGGCATGTCGCCTCGCCGTCCTCCTGACATGTTTCGTTGTCAATTCGTTCTGGGGCAGCCACTTTGTGTTCAGGCAGCTCGAGCTGAAGATCCAGATCAGTTCGGTTAGGACTCGGATGCAACGGAGGACTCGATCCACAACGCTACAGAGCACAATCGCGGCATGGCACATCGCAGTTCAGCACGGCGCAGCACAGCACAGCCTTCGCCACGGTACATCAAGAGAGATACATTCAGCATCGCAACTTGGCACGTTCCGTGGCGCGTCCCGTGGCGAGTCCCCCTGGCACGTCGCGCGGCGCGTCCCTTGGCACGTTCCGTAGCGCGTCCCCTCGGCACGTCCCGCGGTGCGTCCCCGTGTCACGTCCTTTGGCACGTCGCCTGGCGCGTCCCTTGGGACGTTCCGCGGCGCATCCTCCTGGCATATTCCCCAGTCAATTAGCTCTGGGGCAGCTACTATGTGCTGAGGCAGCTCGCGCTGAAGATCCAGATCAGTTCGGTCAGGACTCGGATGCAAAGGAGGACTCGATCCACAACGCTATAGAGCACAATCGCGGCATGGCACATCGCAGTTCAGCACGGCGCAGCACAGCACAGCCCTCGGCACAGTACATCAAGATCGATACACTCAGCATTGCGTTTGCCCGTCGACCAACCAGGTGTCTTTTGCATTTCTATATTCCTTTCCCGGTTCGTGGGTCGATCATGTTTCCCCCCCCCCCGTCGGATGGCGTTTTCCAATAGAATGTAGCAGGTTTATTTGCATCGTTGGGGGACGGGGGGGCGTGGCGAGGCCCAAAAGGGAGTCTGGACTTCACTCGAACTCTGTTGACCGCGGGCGCCCACCACTTGGGCACCAGGTTAACCCCCCCCGCCCTCCCATCATCCAACTCTCCAGGCCAGCGAAGCGAAAACCCCTAAGTGCAACCACTGTGCTCAGGGGAGAGGCACAGGCAGGACGCTGAAGTAGGCAGCGCCTTGTGGGATTCAAGAAGGTCGGGCAAACTGTTCGTGGCCGAGGCGCGCCGTGCACAGAAGAGCCCCGTCGCTCCTTACAAGCCGGTCGTTGAACGTAGGTATTTTTGGATTCCCAGATCCCGATCTACTTCAAGCGCCTTCCTACTTCAAGAATCGACCTGAGTTTGCTGTGTTTTGTTGTTCTCTGGGGGGGCCTGGACCCAATCCACTCTGTCCGCCTTCCTGCTTTCTGCTTTTAACTACTTCGTCCGACCGACGTGTGTTTTACTCAACGCCCCTGAGGGAGCAGACACCGCCGCCCCACCGTTCTTGGGATCCTGATGACTCTGTGGGTGCGGCGGCCGCTCCGCGCGCGCGCGAGTAGGGGATGTTCTGGTGCTGGTGCTGGTGCTGGTGCAGCCGCTTGGAGCCCTCGTGGGGCTCTGTGGAATGAGCACTGGGCTCCTCAGCGAGCTCTCTGTCGTGTGACCGTGAGGCCAGGACGGCCGCAGAGAGGCTGGAGGGACTGGGCTCCTCAGCGAGCTCTCTGCCGTGTGACCCTGAGGCCAGGACGGCCGCAGAGAGGCTGGAGGAACTGAAAGCAGTGAGCTCTGTGTCGTGTGACCCTGAGGCCAGGACGGCCGCAGAGCGGCTGGAGGAACCGATCAAAACCGTCGGGCTCGTCCCAGAAAGCGCGCCGAGGAGTGTTTTTCACATGACCCTGAGGCCAGGACGGCTGCAGAGAGGCTAGAGAAGCTAACAAAACCGTCAGGCTCGTCCCAGGGGGACCTTTAGAGGGGCCAAAAATAGTAACCAGAATGGGTCAAGTGCGGCGACTTGGGGTGAACGATGAAAACAGGAAGGGGAAAAGAGCAGTCCGGGTCTGGTAACGGCTCCTGGAAGACAAGAAGGCGGCCAGACGGCCCAAGATGGGCCCGAGAGTTTTTCAGGACGGTCGTAAAGAGCATGCCCGGGTTCTAAGATGGCCGCAACAGCCAGCGGAGATGCACGGGAGTTCCGAGAGAGGCTTAAGGAGAAGTGCGATGATGCCAGAATCATCAAAATCCTATGTGCGTGTGTGTGTGTTACACTGTCTTTTACTTGTTGGGGTGTTCTGGTGCATGTGGCTAGAAAAGAGCTGGAAAGGCATCTGAAACGGCTCAAAGTGGCCTGAAGGAGGGTGCCAATGAGCCCAGGAGAGCCTCTGGAGGCCCGAAAAGTCGGCCCAGTCGGCGCCTGGAAGGCTAGCACATGAACGGGGGGTCATCTTGGGACGGAAATGGCGGCCAGAAGGCACCCTGGCCGCAGCCGGGGCCCCCAGGCCGGCGGAATGAGCGAGGCGCGGGGAGGGCCCTAGGAGGGGTTGCGAGGGCTCAGAGGCAGGGATAGGTATGAAAAGCGCGCTGGAGAGGAGACTGACACAAGGCACTATTTAAGACCATGCTGTGGATCTCACACGCCGTAACCGATGGGGCGGCGGATCGTTTCGCTCATTCCGCCGGTCCTTATGGTGCTATCGTTGACGTTTGCGTGCGCGTTCGTGGGCCATGCGGCGCTTCTGGTCGGCGCTGCTTAGGCCGTGAGTGAAAGGTGAGGGTCCTCATGGATGCTTCTTGGTGTCTCTTCGCAGGGTTCTCGGTGGGGGGGGTCCTCTGTAGTAGTTTTAGGGGCCCTTGAGGACCTCCTTGGGGCGCCTTGGATGCCTCTTGGGGTTCTCTTGGCGCCTCTGAGGCACCTCTTTGGGGCCGCTTGGGGCAGCCTGGACGCCTCTTGGGGCCGAGGACTCGAAATGCCCGTTCGACTTCCCCCTTCTGGGCCCCCTCCTGGGCCGTCCTGACGCTCTCTCTGTCCGTCTTGGAGGCCTCTTGGGCCATCTTGGGGCCATCTTGGGCCGTGGTGGGGTTTTTGGGGGGCCTCTTAGGTCGTCTTAGCGGCTCACCGTCTTGGAGAACGCCGAGCACCTTAAGAAACAATGGGAAATCGTTGAATGTTGTTCCTAGGGGGCTTCTTTGGAGTGGTATTGGAGGCATCTTCAGACGTCTTGGAGGCGGTTGAAGCCGTCTGGAGGCAATCTTGGGCATCCTGGAACGACTTCGGGTGACTCTGGGCCTTCTGAGACTGCCTTGGGGGCCTCTTGCGGCGCTCTTGAAGGCCCTGACGGCAGCCCCCATGAGTTCCGGCATCTCTGACGGGTTTAGCACGAGCCCTGTCGCTCCTCATTCCGCATTACTTCCAGCAGTGCGATGCCCAGACAGGGCTCCAGAAAGTCCCGATCCTTCCCCCAGGGCGGGTGCGGATTCCAATTCCGACGGTCCTGGGGCCTGGCGAGGGCCTCTTGAGGTTGGCGCCAACGCCAGGAACGGCGTCTGCCTCCATCGAGGCAAGCTGATTCACATCTCGGGAATGCTTGTAATATTCGGGCTTCTTAGGTGGCCGAAATATGATCACCAGCGCCAGCATTTTTTTTATCTTCCCGCAGGGGAGACACCCCTGTGCTGGTGTTCGTGCCATTGCGCAGGCCAGACATCTGACATCATGATTTTCTGCACATCGGGCCTCGCCAGAGGTCTTGACCTCTTCCCGGGATCGGCGTTCCACCCCGAGTCGTTTCTTGACGGTCCCGTGGGCCTTGGCGAGGGCCCCCGGAGGCCGAAACGGCTACAAAACGTCCGTCATTTTTGTTTGTTCACGTCGCGAGGATGTCAGGATCTCGGGAACAAGCCGCATTCAGGAGGGAGAAATACACACAGACACAATGAATCGTCGATTCCCCCGAACCTATAGGAAAATATGGGAAGTGGGGGGGAAGACGAAACAAAACGCCCAGAACATATGGGAAAATATGGGACATCCCATTTTGTGTGTCTATTCAGTTGTGTGTCCCAGGGCCCCTTCAAACACCACCACTGCTCGTGAGTGATGCCCCGGCGGGTCGCCACGGCGAGCGCCGGCCGAACAACTTCGGCCGATCCGAGCCGAGCTGGAGACGCCGGGGCGGGTGCTTCTGGGGGACGCGCCGGCCTCGGCCAGATCTGGGGCCCAAGGCTCACGTCGGGCCTGTCCCTCTAGTTGGGGGTTTTCGAGGGACAATAAAACATACTCAAACAATAATCCAAAATAGTCAAAAAATAGTTCCCAGACTCTTTTCTGACTGTTTTTGAATATTCCTCCCCAAGGTTTATGTCGGGCCTGTCCCTCTACAGGGGGAATACTAAAAAATAGTCAAAAATATAGTCAGTGGACGATTTTTCATATCATGTTTGTTTTTTGGGGATCTTGGTAAACTATGTTTAACTTTTCGTTCAAAATTCGCCTGTAGTGGGACATGCCCGACCTAAACCCAAGGCCCTTGTGCTCCCCGCTCTTGCCGACCGCGCGATCCGACGTCGCGAAACAATTCAGCACGGCGACAGCTGAGCCACGCAGACAAGCTGACGTGAACAATGGCAACACAGCGACAAGAGATGGCATTGCGAACTTACGAAGTGGCTCACGCGGACCACCAGCGTGGCACGCCACATTGGAAACGAGGGCGCTCACGCGCGACCTTTCCTGGGCAGCTCGCGCGCCAATGTCGGTGCCGACATTGGCGCATAAGCTGCCGCGTAAGGTTGCGCGTAAGCGCCCTCGTTTGGGTTTCTGAGGAGGAGGAGGAGGAGGAGGAGGAGGAGGAGGAGGAGGAGGAGGAGGAGGAGGAGGGGGTTGAGGAGGAGCAGTTTCGGAGCAGTGCCCCCGCAGGTCGCCAGGGCGAGCGCCGCAGTCAACAGCGGCGCGCCGGTGGCGCCGAAAGCCCCCCGCGGGCCCCGCGGCCTCGGCGCCCTGCCGGAGCACGCGGTCTCCACGGGGGGCCTCCAGAGGCGCGGCTCCGCCTGTGTCAAGCAGTGGCGAAGCGTCCTGGCGTACCTGTAGCCCTACCAAGCAATGGTCTAAGAACCTTCTGTGGTTTCCACGACATGTTCTTAGAACGTTTCTGGCGGAGTCTGTCTTGGTTTAACACATCTGGCTTATGTTCTAAGAACATTGCTTTTGGGGTTCTAAGAACACTTCGTTGTAGGACTATAGGAATGCCGGGACGGTCGATCCCTGCTCAAGCTCCGCCTTGGAGGGGGGGGGCCTCAGAATCGAGCTTGCAAGCTTCGAGGGTTCGAGGTCTGCATGCTTTGTGTTGCTGTTTTGTTTGTTGGTTTGTATTGTTTTGTCCTTCTGAGTTCCCTGGGGCGTTCTCGTCGACACAGCTGGATCTTCCCTCCTATTCTTACCATAGCGCACCCCAGGACAGGCCAGGGGTAGATTTGTTGGACCGCGGGACCCGAACCTGCTCGCGTCGTGGAGGGATCACGCAGGAAGGTTTCTGTTGGCAGCGTGCGAGGGTCAGTCTAGGACGCCTCAGTGGGCCGCCGTGTGGGCTCACGGGCTCAGGGTGGCCCTGGGATTAAGTCGGGCGTGTCCCTCTACAGGGGGAATAGTAAAAAATGATACAAACATAGTCTGGGGACGATGTTGTTACTATTTTCGAATATTTTGGGGGTATTCTGTTAGTACTTTTTTATGCTTCGCCCAACATCCTCCTGTAGGAGGACACGCCCGACTTAACCTTAGGATGCGGGCGCGGCAGATTTTCAAAACCGGGCGTTTTCGCCAGGTTCGGGGCCCAAGCACCATCACAGATCGGCCCGACTCGCGAAATGCGGCAGGAAGATGGGGTCTTGGGCCTTTGGTCCTCTTGCGATGTTGCGATGTTCTCGCAATGTTGGATTTCAGAGGGGGGAAGATGCCGATACCACTGCTCAATCTGGAGCTCTCGTCGTCACCGCCGGACTCTCTGCGATTTTCTGGTCAGAGGGCGTTTTTCTTCAGACTCAGGCAAGCTTACTTGCATGGCATTACCTCCCCCTCCCCCTACCCCCTCCCCGCCGCCTTTTCCTTGGCATCGCTCGGACGTGCACATTTGTTCTCGGCGAGGACCATCTTGCAAACAATACACGCGCGACGCTGAAAACATGCACAGGGAATGGACGTTCGAGCGACGGCAAGTTTCAAGCAATGCTGTGCCGAAACAGCTTGCAAGCGAGTCCCAGCTTGCTTGAAATCCAGATTTCCTCTGGGGGATCGCCTGCCCCCCGTCGGACTCCCCCCTCCCTGTAAGTAGAGTCGCCAGAACCTAAAGAAAAGCTGCCTCTCGAGCGAACCCCGGGAGAGGTCCAGAGAGTAGCGGCATTGGCTCTTTTCTGATTCTTTTCAGATTCTCCCATAAGTGGCGAACATGTCCCGATCTTCGCCCTCGCGGTCGCGTGGGTATACGGTGATCGATGCGGGGCCGCGGGCGTGGATGTGATGGGCTCAGGAGTCCCCGATGGGGTTCTGGGTAGACGGGGGTCGGAGGAGCGCACCGCATGGTCGATGCAATCGGCGATGCGGCTCAACTCAAGGTGTTCAAGAAATAATTGCCTCGCCTTGAGCGAGGCCATTACAGTCGGGGCCCTGAAGAAGGAACCCTCTTCGTTGGGGAGGGGCTCCGCGTTCCTTAAGTTTTTCACAGCTTGCCTCAGGTTTTCCTTCTGTTTTCGATCGGAAATCGAAGTTTAACTTATGGAAAAAAAGGTGCCTCGTTCCCTATTTGGGGTTCCTTAGGTCAACGCCTCGACTGCATTTCTGGAAGAGGAAGGCTTGGGTCCACGAAGTTCGATCCACGAAGTTCGTGGGTCGAAGGAGTTGGATCGAAGTTCGTGCATCGATCCACGGAGTTCGTGGGTTGAAGGAGTGGGCACCTCTTCCTCGGCGGAAGGCCGGCGGAAGTAGAACGAGGGCAGCTCCGCTGGCGGAAGGCGGCGGGGGGCGGCGGAAGTAAAAGATGCCCCCCCGAGAGATGGCAGCATCGTCGGGTTCAGGGCTTCTGGAAGCGGCCCTGCGGAGCCCGATTTTCTCCACGCCAAGGGCGCCGACGCATCGCCGACGTCGCCGATGCATCGGCGAGGCATCGGCGAGGCAGTGGCGATGCGGCGCGGTCCTCCGACCCCGCTTGCTCGGGCCCCATGAGGGAAGATTCCAGTGTGGGCAGACACGTTCGCCCTGTAGGGCACCGGCTGCGGTTGCGGACGTCACCGTAAGGGAGGCGGGAGGGGTGCGAGGCGAGGGGCCTCGCAACGCCACGATTCGCGCCGGCGCCGTCTGGGAACTGGGTATGCCCTTAGCAATGCCCAAACGGCGCCGGCGCGAGCCGTGACGCTGCCGGGCGGCGAAGGGGGGTAGAAGGGGGGAGCAGTCCCCAGTGACGGCCGTGTGCGCGAAGCGTAAAAAACATTCTCTTTCCTGCGCGTGGTTCCCGAATGTATGTTCAGTTGTCTGCGGGAGCCTCGTGGCGATGGATATTTTCCTTGGGCTGCCCCCCCCCCGTTGTCAGCCAGCTGACAGGTGTCGGCTTGCAGAGGGTTGGCGGCGCGAGGGGGGAGACCTACTAAGAAGGCGGGGGCCTTCCTCAGATGGGAGGCAGGGTCCTGATACTGTCGGACCGAGGTATAAGATCGAGGTCGGTTCGGGGAGGGTGCCCTGGTGTTCTGCGCGTTTGTTGGCTGTCTTGGTGCGCCCTGGGGAGGGTGGCCTTGGATTCTCTCGGCTACGGCGGATCCCACGTTCTGGAGGGGTGCTCTTCTGGCCCAGGTCCGACGACGAGGTGCGGAGCTCCCATGTCAGCATCCGGGTGGGCTCCTCGGATGCCCCCCCCCCCCCCGCGCCTTCTTCGAAGGCCGCTGCTCGCGCCACCCACCCGCACGGGCGCGCCGCCTTCAAAACAGGGCCGCCGACGATCCGACTCGACGCGATCCGCGTCGACGGGCAGGGCCGCGATCGGGCGCGCCGCCTCAAAACAGGGCCGCCGACGATCCGATTCGACGCGACCTGCGTCGACGGGCAGGGCCGCGATTGTTCTGCCCTGCTCGCTGCGGCTCGATCCACCGGCACGGGCCGTGGCGGGCCAGCGCCGGGCGCAGCGAGCCGATGTCCACTTGAGCCGGGCCTCCTCCTCCTCCTCCTCCTTCTCCTCCCCCTCCTCCTCCTCCTCCTCCTTCTCCTCCTCCTTCTCCTCCTCCTCCTCCTCTTTCTCCTCCTCCTCCTCCTCCTCCTCCTCCTCCTCCTCCTCCTCCTCCTCCTCCTCCTCCTCCTCCTCCTCCCCCCCTCCTCCTCCTCCTCCTCCTCCCCCTCCCCCTCCTCCTCCTCCTCCTCCCCCTCCCCCTCCTCCTCCTCGGATCGCCACTCGACCTCGCCCGGCCCTGCGAGAGGCGGAGGTCGTCGCAGAGCCCGCTGGGGCAGGCCAGGGGCCACACCGCCAGCAGCCTCAACGTGGACCTGCGGAGGCAGGAAACCGACCGCATCAACCGCGACAACGAGAGGCTGCTGGAGCTCAGGAGGGGAAATAACACACAGACACAATGAATCGTCGATTCCACAGAAATGTGGGAAAATATGGGAAGTGGGGGGGGAAGACACCAGCCCAGAAAGAAGGGGAAAGATGGGGAATCCTTCTATTTGTGTCTCTTTATTTGTGTGTCTCAGGGTCCCTTCAGGAGCGCCTGCGCAAGACGCGGCCCGAGGTGCCGAGCAGCAAGCTGCTCCGCATGCACTCGGAGGAGTGCGGCCGGCTACTGGCGATGGGCCCAGCAGATTCATTCCTCCTCCTCCTCCTCCTCCTCCTCCTCCTCCTCCTCGTCCCCCTCCTCCTCCGTCTCCTCCTCCTCTTCTTCCGTCTCCTCCTCTGTCTCCTCCTCCTCCTCCTCATCTTCCTCCTCCTCCTCCTCCTCCTCCTCACCCCAGACATGCTCGCGCTGTGAGCAGGAATCACGACGGAGGGTGTTTGTTGTAGCTTTCCGCTGCAAGGGGCCCTCGCCAGGCATCGGGGATGTATTGAAGACAGCTCAGGATGAGAAACCGGCCCCCTGGGAGGGATCCTGACCTCTGGGGAACTCTGGGAGCCCACGTCATGAACAAATCATGGCGAGCATACAGGGAGCATACAGGGAGCCCACGTCATGAACAAATCATGGCGAGCATACTGGGAGCCCCGCGGCTGCGGGCTAGTCAAGCATGGAGGGAGGATGAAGACGAGGACCAGAAGTGAGGAGGAAGGAGGAGGTGGTGCAGACGCCGGAGGCTGAGGGGGGATTAGAGGAAGAAGTGGCGTAGGAGGAGGAGGAGGAGAGGAGGAGGAGGAGGAGGAGAGGAGGAGGAGGAGGAGGAGGGGGAGGGGGAGGGGAGGAGGAGAGGAGGGGGAGGGAGAGGGGAGGAGGAGGAGGAGAGGAGGAGGAGGAGGAGGAGGAGGAGGAGGAGGGAGAGGAGGAGGAGGAGGAGGAGGAGGAGGAGAGGAGGAGGAGGAGGAGGAGGGGGAGCGAGAGGGGAGGGGGAGGAGAGAGTTGGAGGGAGGAGCGGGCGAAGGAGGCAGGGGCAAAGGACTGGAGGAGGATGCGAGGGAAAGGGGGGCGGCTCCCCAGGTGATGTCCTCGGTCTCCAAGCGGCTCTCCGGCGGCTGGGACGAGGAGAAGTCGCGCCTCGGCATCGGTGATCCACGACGGCAAAAATCAGCATCGCATGCATTCTCGGAGGTCCGCGCCGGTTCTCTTGGGTCGGCGCTGGACACCCTGTCGGCGCCCTCGCCGCCGCCCCTGGCGCGCTCCGCGCGCCAGCGAGGGTGGTCGAGCGCCGATCCACGAAATCCGTCCGGACCTCCGAACGCGTACGTGTGTGCAGAGGTACCCTCAGGCATGCGACGTCTTGCTTTTTCAACACGAGGTCCTGGGAAGTCCCGAGCCGTTCCCCAGGGCCGGTGTTTCGTCCCGAGTCGTTCCTTGGCGGTCCCGAGGCCCAGAAGGGACCCCTAGAGGCGGAAATCGGTCCAACATTTGCCGTCGTGATTTCTGCTACGACGCTACGACGCGAGCACGTCTAGGCCCGTGTTGTTGTAAGGCTCCAGGCTGTGCGCAGACAGTCAAGCAGTGGCGAAGCGTCCCACCAAATAATGCTTTTAGAGCCGCTTGTGATCTCCACGAAATGTTCATAGAACATTTCTGGCCGAGATTGTTTTGTTTAACGCATCGGGCGTATGCTCTAAACACATTTGTTGCTGTCATCAGACATTCTTCGGGTTCTGAGAAGACCTCGTGGTAGGCCTGTAGGAATGCTTGGACTGTCGGCCCCTGCTCGAGAGCCCTCCCCCGGTAGTTCCAGCCGCCCTCCGCAGGCCCCCCCCCCCCGAGGAGTCCCGGCTGGTCTCGGCGCGCCCCCTCCCGACTGCTCGGGGGGGGCTCGCCGAGGCGAGCTGGGGCTGCTCGGGGGGCCTGCGGAGGGCAGCTGGAGCCAGGGATCGACGCACACGGAGTCGTGGGGATGGCCGTGGACCGTTCTCGTGTTGGCTTCGTTTTGCAGCGAAGGCGAACACAAAGACAAACGCGAGGGAGAAGGACGGCCAAACGGAAGCGAAGAACACTGATTCGGTCGAGCTCCGGCTGGGATGGGTCGGGGAGGGGCTGTTTGTGCGCAGGCCGAGTCTTTGCCGGTGTGTCTGCAGACCCAGACCCCCGATGTCGGTGTTTTTTTCGCAGCGTCGACCCCCACTTGGATCGCCGCCGGGGTTGCTAAGAGGACGGGGGGATGCAAGTGGATGCTAAGGTGGGTTCTATCCAGCCTAATCCAGCTTAGAAGTGGGTTGCACGTTCCCTAAGTTGCTTAAAGACGCACAGATCTGGACCAAGTTGTCTGAGCCCGCTTAGCGGAGTTACCTAATCATCCGAAACCAAATCGGAAAGCTGTAACCCACTTGTATGTTGGGTTGGGCCATATAAAACCCACTTTGGCATCCACTTCTGACACCCTTATCCCCTTAGCAACCACCGCGGCGATCCAAGCAGAGTTATGGACCCTTCGCTGTGACCGGCTTTTCATCCCGAGTCGTTTTTTTGACGGTCCCGGGGCCGGGTGAGGGTCCCTGGAGGCCGAACATGTAGCGAAAAGCCTCCCGTCGTGATTTTTGTTACCGCGCGAGGGGATCTGGGGTTGCTTCCCCTTCGAGGCGAGCGGCGCGCGACCGCGACCCGCTTCGCGCGCCCCGCCAGCGCCCGCCCCGCCAGCCCGCCGGGGCAGGCCGAGCAGCCCGCTCCGGCGGGCGCCGGCCCGGGCGCCGCGGAGGTGCCCCCGCGGCGCCCGCGCCCGGCGAGCGCCGGCGCAGGAGGCATTGGGCGCGAAGTCATGGGGGGCGATCAATTCTTCGGTCGCAAATTTATAGGCCTCCCAGATGGGGTCCGAGTTGGTGGGGTCGGAGGATCGCGCCGCATCGCTGATGCATCGCCGATGCGGCTCGATTCGGAGCCCGACTTTCTCCACGCCGGCGGCGCCGAGGAATCGCCGACGTCACCGATGCATCGCCGATGCATCGCCGATGTATCGCCTGTGCATCGGTGATGCGGCACGAGCCTCCGACCCCATCTACTCGGACCCCGTCAAGGAGGGCTCTAAAATCATGGGGGCATGGTATACCCTCTACACGTCGTCTCTTTAGCGTCGGTTAGCGTCTGGGAATCGATGAGATAGCGCCGCTTTAGCGTCCGTTAGCGTCGATTCGCAAGAGCCGATAGGATGGTATGGGAGGCTCCCATGACTTGCCACCGACAGAAAGTCGACTTCACGTAAGAGTGACCCTTCGCCGGAGTGACCTTGTCGTGCTGGCCCACTGGAGTTCCTTGATCGCTGAACCCCATGCGGTAGTATCCTCTTGCGCGCTTGTTTGGTCCCGCCGCGGCCCCCCAAAAAGCCGCGCACTAACGGGCACTCTTACCGAGGGTCACTCTTGCGTGTAGCCGATACATGTGGGGGGAGAGAGGTGCCCTTTTCAGGCCCTGAAGGCCCGTTCTAGGGCCCTGAAGGGTTCCCCTTTGGGGCCCGAAAGCTTTCCTTGCCCCCCATGAATTCGCGCCCAAAGGCATCCCGCTGCGCTTCGCGTCGGGCGATCGCCAGGAGGCAAAGGGCCCTGGCCTGATGGGCCGATTTCCCACACCCCTTCGCGTTGTGAACAAATTACGACGGGGGAGGTTTTTCACTGTTTTCGGCCTCCCGGGGCCCAAACGGGGCCTCGGGACCATCAAAAACGACTCAGGATGAAAAACCTGTCCCGGGGAAGGGGTCCAGACCTTTGGGGGTCGACGTTGTGAACAAATCATGACGTCGGGGGTCTGGGTTTGCACCACCCTTGCAGTGGGTAGCACGGGGGAGAAGGGTGATTCTGATGGAGAGGTCCTCCCCCTCCTCTTTCTCCTCCTCCTCTTCCTCCTCTTCCTCCTCCTACTCTTCCTCCTCCTACTCTTCCTCCTCCTCCTCCTCTTCCTCCTCCTCGTCCCTCTCCTACAAATGGCAGTGGTGGTGGAGCATCGGCCCATCATGGCCCCTCGGGTAGAGGTCACGATAGCATTTTCCTGTGATGGTCGGCTTCCGGGGCCCTCGCAGGGCTCCAGGGCCAGTGAAATGCCGGGCTTTAGGATGGCGAAGGTTTCTTCGAAAGCACACCTGCTTCTTAAACGGCGCGGGTCTTCTCTCTAGATGTAAGACCGGCGCATTCTTTAAAGCAGCCTCCTTCTAAGAAGCCTTTCCCCCCCTCCCCCTACCCCCCTGTGCGCTACGCCAGTCTCTGGGAGTCCACGCCATGAAAACATGACGGCGTCGGGGTTCTGGAGAGGGGGTCCTGAGGTTCGTTGACGTTGATTTCGCTCTGTTTCGGGCCCAGGGTTCGCATCTAGATCCGGCTCGAAGAATGATATGCGAAAGCGGGGTCTAGGGCTCTGATCGTGATTTTTCGCGACGTTTTAACTCTTCACGCTTCTCGTATCTCCACCAGCACGTGCACGTGCACCGCACGCCTTGCGTGCAATTTGCCTGTTCCGCCGTCCCGGACACGCCTGTTGCCGCCAGACCGTTGTCGCGCGGCCGCCGACCCCCCCCCAAAAAAATCTCCACCAGCACATTCAAAAATGCTGCCGATGAGAACTAGTCTCCGTGAGGCCCTGTTGGGGTCCTCTTGGGATTCTCCCGGGGCCCTCTTGGGGCCCCCTTGCTGGCGCTAGTTTGAACAGTTTGGAGGTCTTGGGGCTCCCTTGGGCCCCTCTTGGCGGGCCTCTTGGGACCCCTGGAGGGCCTCTTGGGGCAGTCTTGGAGGTCAAGGGGGAGGGGGCCCCTTCTTTACGAGGCCCCCCCTCAAGATCCCTCAAATCGTCTCCTGGGAACCTCTTGGTGGCGTTTTTGGGGCGCTCTTGGGCGCTCTTGGGGCCGTCTTGGGAGCCGCGGGCTTCTCTTTACGCTCTCTTGGGCCATCTTGTGGCCTCAGAAGCCCATCGGACGCGAAAGGTTGAGAAGACTCGAAGAGGAGACAACGCCATCAGCATAAACTCCGTGGCGCTCCGCGCGGACATCCTGGATCCGCGCTGGGGCCCCGTGGCGGCGCCTCCAGCGCCGCCCTTGGCGCGTTCCCCGCGCCAGGAAGGGGGTGGTAGCCCAGATCCAAGAAATCCTCGCGGACCTCCACAAGTTGATTCCCAACTATCCTGTGGTGTTGGGTCCTTGTTTTGAAGAGACAGTGCCCCGCGTCTCCTCCTACCTCCTCTCCCTCCCACTCCCTCCCCACCTCCCATCCCTTGCCTCTGCCTTCCACATGACTTCATGATCGTCAGCATCATCATCATCATCATCATCATCAGCATCGTCATCGTCATCGTCATCGCCGTCATCATCACCATCATCGTCACACCCAGTACAGCGCTTCGTGGCCACATAGGGAGCTCCACCGAAGGTCCCAATGGCGCAGCTCGCATGCGTCTCCCCCAGTCAGTACAGCGCTTCGTGGTCCCATAGGGAGCTCCACCGACAGGGAGCTCCACCGAAGGTCCCAGTGGCGCAGTTCGCATGCGTCTCCCCCACCCAGTACAGCGTTTTTTTGGCCCCGTAGGGAGCTCAACCGAAGGTCCCCGTGGCGCAATTCGCATGCGTTTCCCCCACTCAGTACAACGCTGCGTGGCCCCATAGGGAGCTGCACCGAAGGTCCCAGTGGTGCAGTTCACATGCGTCTCCCGCATTCAGTGCAGCGTTTCGTGGCCCAATACGGAGCTCCACAGATGGTCCCAATGGCGCAGTTCGCATGCGTCTCCCCATTCAGTACAGCGCTTCGTGGCCACATAGGGAGCTCCACCGAAGGTCCCAGTTGCGCAGCTCGCATGCGTTTCCCACACCCAGTACAGCGCTCCGTACCCCATGGGCCCCCAGTCAGTACAGCGCTTCGTGGTTCCATAGGGGGCTCCACCGACAGGGAGACCCACCGAAGGTCCCAGTGGCGCAGTTCGCATGCGTCTCCCACACCCAGCACAGCGCTTCGTGGCCCCATGGGGAGCTCTACCGGAGGTTTCCGTGATAGGTTCCGCATGGCACCACCGCCCCATGTCGGCACACACCTCACACGCTTCGTGGCCCCATGGGGAACTCCACCGATGGCCTCACGGGGAGGGTCCACATGGCACCGCCGCCTCATTTCGGCACACCCCTCACACGTCTCGGGGCCCCATAGGGAGCTCCACCGAAGGCCCCAGCGGGGGGGTCTGCATGGCACCGCCGCCCGATGTTGGCACACCCCTCACACGTCTCGTGGCCCCAGAGGGAACTCCACCGAAGGCTTCCCTGGACGGGCCCGCATGGCACCACCGCTCTGCCCAGCGCGTCGCTCGCCCCCGTCGTCGCTCTGCCCAGCGGCCACAGCCTTGCCCGCTATCAGTCACCAGCCTGCTAGCTCTCTCTCTCTCTCTCTCGCTGCCCCGCGCGACGGACGACCCGCGCACGTCGCCAGGACCCCTTCGGGGCGACCAGCGCGCGTCGCGGGGACTCCGCGCGGCGCCGCGCCCGCAGCCGTGGACATGGGCGCGCACGGGCAAAGAGGGAGACAAAGAACGGGAAGGGAGCGGGCGCGATCCTCGTGTGGGGCGTGCCGACATGGGCGTCGACATTTGTGTACGTAGACTCACGCGCGCGCAGGCCCATCCACAGTCGCATTCACTCGTGCTCACACTCCCCCGTTCTCAGTCTCTCGCACACAGACCGATCGTCTTCGCACGCGCTGTGCGCCCCGCCACGTATGTCAGCACGCCCCCCACACGGTTCGTGGCCCCAGAGGGAGCGCGGGCGAACATGATATTCACAATTGCGGTGTTCACAATTGCGCATGGTTGGGTCCTTCGCCCAGCTAGTGTTTATGCAGTTTGTCTCCTTCCTCGAAA
Organism: Prorocentrum cordatum; assembly: GCA_963575745.1. NCBI lineage: Eukaryota > Dinophyceae > Prorocentrales > Prorocentraceae > Prorocentrum > Prorocentrum cordatum. The sequence continues at coordinate 113,540 of CAUYUJ010005524.1, forward strand.
AACGAAATTCATAGGTGTTCCTTGTGCGTTTGAAGGGGCTCTTTGGGTCCTTGGATGGCTCCGGCAGCACTTGGAGCCGTCATTTGTCCATCTCTGGGCCTCGTGGAGGTACGTCGCAAACTGTATTAAATCCGCTTCGGATATCTGGGGCCACCCTGGAGCATTGGAGGCCCTTTTGGAACCATATTGCGCGAAGAGGGGCACCTCCGCCCCCCTTTCCCAGCCAGACCCCTGAGAAGGAAAGGGGTCGGGGGAGGGGTCAATACATTTACCCCATACGCAAAGTTTCTCGCTCACCCCCACCCGCCCTTCCAACACATGAGTCGCCCCCGAGATTCAGCATGTCGCCTGGGAGCACCAATCTTGCCATGTGTTTGGGGCCCCCTGTGATCGCGAAGTGCCGGGCACTCTTTTTGAAAATGCTCTTCTAGGGAGCGCCGACGGCACCAATTGACAACACTTGACATTTTGAGGAACCGTGGGGCACATGAAATCTTACAGGAAAAGCTAGAGAACGCATGTCGCCAGCAACGACAGTGATCAAAGGGGACTTGCGCATGATCCAGATGCCGTCGTAAAGTGCGTTTTGTGTTGCTTGTTGTCGAGGGCGGTTGGCCTGCGCGCAGCATGCAATATTGTGGCGCCCCCGCCGTGCCAGTCAAACGCCAAAGCAAAGTAGTTGCGGCCGCCCGCGCGTGTCCCAGACAATTCGTATGTTGCATTTTTTCGACAGGGATGGTTGGCTCGCGCGCGTTATGCTGGAACCCCCGCCGCTTTTGGCAAACACTAACCTGGCTGGAAGCGGGGCGCCGCTACATGATTCAAATTTGGAGGCACATTCCCCAAGCAGTGTTTGTGCTTAGGTAGCGAGCTGGCCCTGAAAGTCGGTATGGGTGCTACATAGTCGCCGTCGCCGCCATGCCACCGCCTCTTCGCCACCCGTCGTCGGGGGGTAAAGGTCGGTCTGGCGGCCACGTGGTCGCCGTCGCAAGCCCGTCGCCGCTTCTTCGCCGCCCGTCGACTGGGCCTGACGGCCGGTCTGGCGGCTATGTCGCCGCCGTCTCGACCCCGTCGCCGCATCGTTGCGGTCCCACACCATTGCACCACAGCGTGCACCCCGTGGGTTTCACAACGCCAGTTGCACCACATATGTTGCACCGCATATGTCGCGCCACTTACATTGTACCACACTCATTGCACCACACACACTGCACCGCATACATTGCGCAACACGTTGGTTATACATAAACAGAAATATCAAGAGTGAGGGGGGCGACTGGTCATTCACTATCCTTGGGTGCGTGGCTGAAGTCGGCGTCCGCGAAATGCAACGTTGTTGCTGTTGTTGTTGCCGCTGTTGTTGCTGTTGCTGTTGTTGTTGATGCTGTTGTTGGTGTTGTTGTTGGTGTTGTTGTTGTTGTTGTTGGTGTTGTTGTTATTGTTGTTAATAGTGTTGTTGTTGGTGTTGTTGGCGTTGTTGTTGGTGTTGTTGTTGTCGTCGTCGTCGTTGTTGTTGTTGTTGTTGATGTTGCTGTTGTGTGTGTTGCTGATGTTGTTGGTGTTGTTGTTGTTGTCGTTGGTATTGTTGTCGTTGTTGTTGTTGATGGTGCTGTTGTTGTTGGTGGTGGTGGTGGTGATGTTGTTGTTGGTATTGTTGTTGGTGTTGTTGTTGTTGAAGTTTCATTTTTGAGGAATAATTATTGCTGATCCCCCCTCACAGGTGCATGTTGTTTTTTTCTCAGTCAAAGTGTGCCCCTCGACGCTCGCACCCTGTTTTTTGACAGGGGAAGTCTTGATGCTCAAACTGTGCCCCTGGCCCCCGGGTTACAACAACAACGGCTCCCGCCTGAGACGTCCTCACAATTTAGCCAGGACCCCCGCTCCCGCCCGAGACTTTCTCGCATTGTATTCAGGAATCGCGCTCTCGCTTGGGACTCCATTACAATTTATCAAGGAATCGCTCTCCCGGCGCTCTGGAGTCGCGCTCTCGCTGGAAACTTGCTTGCAATTTACTGACGAATAGCCCTTGCGTTGGAATTTCTTGCAATTCACTCAAGCGCCACGCTCCGACACCCAGGCACCCAGGCGTCGCGCTCACGCTTAGGACTTCCTCAAAGTCTACCTAGGAATAGGGATCTCGCTTTGTTTCGTGGCCCTGTTGCAGCCCTTCGTGGCCCCCTCGCTTTGTTTCGTGGCCCCGTTGCAGCCCTTCGTGGCCCCCTCGATTTATTTCATAGCCCCCTCGCTGCCCTTCGTGGCCCTGTTGCAGCCCTTCGTGGCCCCGTTGCAGCCCTTCGTGGCCCCCTCGCTCCCCTTCGTGGCCCCGTTGCAGCCATTCGTGGCCCCCTCGCTCCCCTTCGTGGCCCCGTTGCAGTCCTTCGTGGCCCCCTCGCTGCCCTTCGTGGCCCCGTTGCAGCCCTTCGTGGCCCCGTTGCAGCCCTTCGTGGCCCCCTCGCTGCCCTTTGTGGCCCCATATATGTTTGCCCTCCGCGGCCCAACATACGTATGCCCTTCGGGCCTCCGGTCGTTCGCGCCCGTTGTGGCCCCATGTGCATGCCCTTCGTGGCCCCGCTGTCGCCCTTTGTGGCCCCCTCACTGTCCCACGTGGCCCAGTTGCTACCCTCAGTGGCCCCATCCTTGCCTTGTATGGCCCCGCATTATCTGCCCTTCGTGGCCCCCGCTCGTTCGCGCTCTTCGCGGCCCCATACTCATTCCCCTCGTGTCCCCGCTGTCGCCTTTCGTGGCCTACTTCGTGTCCTTCGTGGCCCTGCTGTCGTTCTCTCTCACTCTCGCTTTCGCTCGTCGTCGTCGCCGTCGTCGTCGACGTCATCGTCGTCGTCGTCGTGGTCGGTCCCCTGTCCGTCCCTCTTGGGGTCGGGTCGACGGTCCGCGGCCGCCCCGCCGATCAGCGTTGCCGCTGGCTAGGCCGACGGTCCGCGGCCGCCCCGCCGCTTGCCTGGGCCCGGCCTGCAGGGAAGAACGGTATACCCCCCAAACGGGTTCGATCGAAGACGAAGAGGGCGGGTATCGAAGGTTTGGGAAATACGTGTTTTTGCGCACTTGACCATATAAGCGCGAACGGTCTTGAAATGATTGTTGTTGTTGTTGCTGCTGCTGTTGTTGTTGCTGCTGTACCCGCGACCCACCCATTGACCCACGCGCGACCCACCCGCGACTCGCTTGCGACCCAACCCCGCGAACCTCCCGCGATCACCCGCGACCCGCCCGCGACACACAGCGCGACCCGCCCGCGACCCATCCGCGACCCACCCGCAACCCACCCGCGACCCATCGGCGACCCACACGCGACCCACCCGCGACCCACCCACGACCCACCCGCGGCACACCCGCAACCCACCCGCGACCCACCCCGCGACCCACTCGCGGCTCGCCCGCGACCCACCCTCGTGACCCAACCCGCAGTTGCGGATATGATTGAGGGGGCAGGCGCGCAGTGGGTCGCGGGTGGGTCGCGGGCGAGTCGCGGATGGGTCGCGGGTGGGTTGCGGGTGGGTCGCGGGTGGGTCGCGGGTGGGTCGCGGGTTGGTCGCGGGGTGGGTCGCAGGGTGGGTCGCGCTGTGTGCCGCGGGTGGATCGCAGGTGTCGCGGGTGGGTCTCGCTGTGTGTGTGTCGCGGGTGGGTCGCTGGCGGGTCATGGGTGGGTCGCGTTGTACGTCGCGGTCGGGTCGTCGGCGGGCCTCGGGTGGGTCGTGGGGTGGCTCGCGGGTGGGTCGTGGGTGGGCACCGAGTGGGTACCCGGTGGGTGTCGTGGATGGGTCGCAGGCCAGGTCGCGGGCGGGATGACGACAACAATCAACAACCATCAATCAACAACGAATAAACAAAACACAGCAATAAATCATTCTAAAACTGTTCGTTCTTACTTGCCCGTGTGTCATTCAAAACGAGTCCCCCCCACCCTCGATACCCACCCTTTTTGTCTTCGATCACGCCCTCTTTGGGAGGATTCGTTCTCTTTGCGGGGGGGCGGCGGGCTTAGACAGACGGGCGAACCTGAACGGGCGGACAATCCTACGTGGGCGTACATGTGCCCGCCGCTGGAGTGGGGAGGGATAAGGGAGAAGGGAAAGGAGGGAGAGGGGATAGGGCAGAGAGGCATAAGGATGAGGGAAAAAAAGGACGGAGAAAGAAGGGAGGAGAGGAGGGAGCAGGGCGGAGGGAGAGGAGGGACGAGCAGGAAGGTAAGAGCGTGAACGTTCGAGGAAGTCTTAGGCGAAAGCGCTGTTCCTGAACAGAGTCTCGGGCGGGAGCCTACGACGGGCGGGCGATCTCCTGACGGGCGGGTCGGGCGGGTGGGACCTTGAAGCGGGATGCCTGAGTATGGCGAGAGCGCGATCATTTAGTAAATTGTAACGGCGTCCTTTGCGCAGCGTGTTTCCTGAGCGTCGAAAGCGCGATTTCTGAACGCTTTGCATGGAAGTCACAGGCGGGAACGCCACTCCTGAATAACATGTGAGGGGCTCTCTGGCGGGAGCAAGGGTCTTGCTTAAATTGCGAGGGAGTCTTGATTCAAGTGCGAGGAGTCTCGAGCGGGAACGCCGTTCCTGAGTACATTATAGGGAAGTCTCAGATGGGAGCGAGCGTCTTGACTAAATTGCGAGGCGGTCACAGGCTGGAACACCGATCCTGGGTAACTTGTGAGGGAGTGTCAGGAACGGGGCTCGTGAGTAAATTTGGAGGAAATCTCACGCGGGATTCGTTGTTGTTGCAATCTGGGGGGCCAGGGGCCCAGTTTGAGCATGATAACTTTCCTTATCAAAAAACAGGGTGCGAGCGTCGAGGGGCGCACTTTGATATGGGAAAAACAATTTGCACCGCTGAAAGGGGGATCAACAATAATTATTTTTCAGAAGTGGGACTTCAATTTATTTAAGACTGTTCGTTCTATTTTTTTTTGGGCCGTTCAGCATGTATCCCGTAGAATTATCCCAGCCCTTCGGTTTTCTTTGTTTTCGATCGTGCCCTTTTTGGGGTATCGCTTTCTTACCTGCAACGTGTATGTCGTGCAGCACTTAAGGCAAGGGAAGAGAGGACGGATGGAAGGAACGGCTGAAAGGGGAACGACGATGATGGAACACGAGGGAGAGATAGAGAGAGAGAGAAAAAAAAAAAATAGAGAGAGAGAGAGAGAAAGAGATACATAAAGAGTAGCAGGACGGGGGCTAGGTGCAGAAAACACGCAGCAAAACCGGACGAGCAGATCGGGCGGGTAGACCTTAACGAGATGGTTGGGAAAATGGACCCAAGCAACCGGGTCGAGCATGCGAGTTGCTGAAGAGTGATTATTGCATGAATCGCGAGGAAGTTTTGAGCGACAGCGCGCTTCCCAACTAAGTCGGCAGGACATTCTCAGCGAAGGCGTGATTCCTGAGTGTCGAGGGCGCGGCGCCTGAATAAATGGCGAGGAAGTCCCAAGCGACAGCGCGATTCCTGTATACATTGTGAGGACGTCCCGCGCGAGAGCGGGTTTTGATAATACATTGCGAGGAACTGTCGGGCGGGAGCCGTTGTTGCTGTTGTTGTTGTGATTCGGGGGCCAACAACGCAGTTTGGTAAGCCTTCGCCTCCCCTGGTAAGAATCAGGGCGCGAGCGACGGGAGATGAACTTGAGTTGAAATCGTACAATGGTTACCACAAGGGGGGGATCCACATTAATAATTTTCTTGAAATTGGAGCTCAATCAGATAAACAACAGCAGCAACGACAAAAACAATCCGCACCGCGGACGCCCACTTCAGCCACGCACCCACGGACAGTAAATGACATCCCGGCCCCCTCATTGTAATATCCGCGCAACATTGATATTCTTATTTCATTTTGAAAGGGTATTAGGATCTACTCCGCCATAATAAACGGTACCGGCTTTCGTATTACAATTTACGGACGATTCTGCCCCATCGTCCACCTGAACTATGACTTCGTCAAATTTCACCGGGCGGGCCCATATCGGCCTTCCACCCATCCCTCTGCCCAAGTATACTATGTAAGCACATTCGCTGTCACAAATCACCAGTTCCCACAACCAATGGGACGAGGTGCGCACGCGCGCGCCGTCGCTCGCGCATGCAGACATCCATCAAAACCTTAGGCCCCTCCAGGATGTCGAAGTCGTAAGTAAAACACATAGGTTCGCAATCTTAATTTTCAACCGTAGCTTGCGCTCGTGCTTTACGCGCGCGCATGTCGGGATCGCTCCAAAGCCCGTGCGCGCGTGTTGTCGCAAGAGCGCCTTCCACCACATTTGACGACATGTACACGTGCGCGTCGTCGCGCGCGCATGCCACAACTGTTTGCGATTCTTCTTTTGTATATACATCCATCCATCTATATGTTTAGAGAGAGAACGTGATTGCGTCAGGGCTTCTTAGTCGAGTGTCCCCGAGACAGAGCAACACGCACAGGTTTGAAACATGCCCGCGCCCGTGCTCTTGCGAATTCTTCAGAGCCCAAATGTCACATGTGCACGCATTTCGGCCAAATGGGCGCCCCCGCTGCGCCGCACGTCGACGTCATTCGATTGCCTTTACGCGCGTGCACGGGGAGGGGTGGGCACGATCCGTATCAAATAATACCATGTGGGCCACTGTCGCGCATCGGCCGCCCGCGCATGTCGAACACCCTCCAAAGCTTGCATCACATACGCGAGGGCGCCGTCATCGTCGTCGTTGTGATCAGCATCGGTGCCGTCACTGGCCTTGCCGTCGTCGTTGTCATCATCTTCACCAGCATCGCTGCCAACATCATCGCGTCTACCGTTGTCGACGTTGCCATGATACCGCGCCCGCCCAAGGCGCCGACTCGCACCGAAATGCCCGCGGGGAAATGCCCAGCGGTCAGCGCCAGCGCGGTCGCGTCGGCAGCGCCAAACTATCTGGCCGCTGCGCGTGCGAGCATGCGCTGGATAGCGCGGCCGCAGAGATGCACCAGCCAACCCCAAGCACTCAGCGCAATCGCCGCCGCATGGGTTTTGCAAGCCAAGGTACGGGTGGGTGGGTTGGACCATTCCACTGCGGGAGAAAATGCCCTTTACATAGATGTTACCGCATAGATCGCACCGCGCAGATTGCACCACACAGTTTTCCCAACAGATATGGCACCACATCGGTCGCACCGCATGGAGTGCACCACGCAGGTTGGATTTTGCAGTTTGCGCCACACCGGCTGCATCACATAGACCACTCCACATAGGATTGCGCAACATACCCGGCTAGAAACATGCCGTTTGGGGCCACGCTGGCTGTCACATGAAATTTGTCAACCATCCTTTGGTATTGGGTCCTCGTTATGAAATGACAGCGCCCCGCGTTTTCTTCCGTCTTGCTGCCCGTTCCTTTCTCCTCACGCCCTTGCCTCTGCTCTCCACATGTTGATGACGGCACACCCCTCAAACACTTCGTGGCTCCATTGGGATACCCACTGGATGCCCCACAGAGAGCTGTCGCGTGCGGGCGTCACGCCCGCTCCGGCACACCTTCGTGTTTCGTGGCCCCCGTGGGAGTTCCGCTGGAGGCCGCAGAGGGGAGGTTCGCATGCGGGCGTCACGCCCGTTTCGGTAATTACACCCCTCACGCGCTTCGTGGCCCCATAGGGAGCTCCGCGAAAGGTCCCAGAGGGCGCGTTCGCGTGTGGGCGTCACGCCCGTTGCGGCAAGCACCTCACGTGGTCTCGTGGCCAGGGAGCTCCGCCGAAGGCCCACGAGGGAACGTTCGCATGGAGGCCTCACGCCCATCTTCGGGACACCCCGCACACGTCCCGTGGCTCCATAGGGAGCTCCACCGAAGGCCCAAGAGGGAGCGTTCGCATGTGCGCGTCACGCACATTTCGGCACACACACACACACACACACACACACACACACACACACACACACACACACACACACACACACACACACACACACACACACGTCACGCGCTTCGAGGTTCCAAAGGAGGCCCCGCCGAAGGCCGCAGAAGGAGCGTTCGCACTTGGGCATCACGCCAGTTTCGGCACACCTCACGCGTTTCGTGGCCCAATAAGGAACTCATCCGAAGGCCCCCGAGGGACCATTCGCATGCGGGGGTCACGCCCATCTCGGCACACACCCCTCACGCGCTTCGTGGCCCCATGGGGGGCTCCGCCGAAGGAAGGCCTCGACTGCACGGTCCGCATGCGGCCCCAAACCCCCCACCCCATTTCGGCATGCCCCTCGCACACTGCGCGGCCCCACGGGGGAATATAGCCAGGACCACAATCAAAGCTGCCGTAGTTCCAATTGAATATCTTGTTGGGTCCTTCGCCCGGATGGTTAGGATTGTTTTTTGGCGAGGATGGTGGGGAGATTGTTGGCATGGGCCCAGGTTGGCTGCCGGTCAGGCGGAGGAGGGGCCGGTTACGTAGCCCCCCGCAGTCGCGGATAAGAGCGAAGGGGGCGGCGGGGACGCTGGCAGAGCGCGAGGCTCTGAAGGAGCCTGCCGCAGGCGCTTAATTTTGACACGTAGTACAACGAGCTTGCCGCATTCGTCGATTTTTTCGTTGAAGTACAGCAGGGGCGCTGAAGAAGGAACCCTCTTCGTTGGGGAGGGGCTCCGTATTCCTTGATTGCCTTACAGTTTTCCTCAGCTGTTCCCAAGCTTCTCCATGGGAAATCGAAGTTTAGCTCAAGGGAAAGAGGGGCCTCGTTCCTTATTTAGGGTTCCCTCGGTCAACGCCCCGACTGTAATGTGGGTGGGTCGCGGGTGGGTGGCGGGTGGGTCGTTGGCCAGGTCGCGGGTGGGTCGTGGGCCGGGACGCGGGTGGGTCGCGGCGCAGGCGTTTTTTGTTTTTTGGGGTTCAAGTAGTTTGGATGGGTCGCGGGGTGGGTCGCGGGAGAAGCGCGGGTGAGTCGCGGGGGGGTCGTGGGCCGGGTCGAAGGTGGGTCGCGGGTGGGTCGCGGGGTGGGTCGCGGGTGGGTCGCGGGTGGGTCGCGGGGTGGGTCGCGGGTGGGTTGCGGCTGGGGTCGTGGGCGGGTCGCGGGGTGGGTCGCGGCGCAGGCGTCGATTTTCTCGTTCAAGCAATGTGGGTGCGTCGCATGGTGGGTCGTGGGTGGGTCGCGGGTAGGTCGTGGGCGCGGGTGGGTCGCGGCTGGGTCGCGGAGCAGGCGTCGTTGTTTTTTCGTTCAAGGAATGTGATTGGGTCGCGGGGTGGGTCGCGGGGTGGGTCGCGGGTGGGTCGCGGGTGGGGTCGCGGCGCGGGTTGCGAGGTGGGTCGCGGGTTTGGTCGCGGGGGTGGCGACGACAACAAACAACAACAAACAACCAACAGCAACAACAACAGCAGCAACAACAGCAAACACAATCCCCACCGCAGAGCCCCTTTTCAGCCACGCGCCCAGCGCCCATGGATAGTGACTGACCGCTCGGCCTCTCACTCTGATTATCAGGAAGGGTTGATTAACCCTTCCCGGAAGGGGAAGAAGGGGGTGGTGGAAGAGGAAAGAACTCTCAGACCACCTGCGCCCAGAGGGCTGGTTGGTTTTTCGCGACGTCGGATCTCAGGGACGTGTCCTGAGGTCTTTCTGCCATTTTCGACTCCTCGGGACCCTCCGCGGGCCCCTGGACCGTCAGACACAGCAGCTCAGCACGAGAAGGCCAGTCCTGAGGGAAGGCCCTCCACGGGCTCACCACGAGGCCTCCACGGGCCCGGGGACTGGTCCGCTCAGGACGAGACGGCTGGCCCCATAGGCAAGGCCCCAGCTCCGGGGCCCGCTTCCCTCGGGACCCCTTCCCTGACGTCCGCTGGTGTGATGCTTCCGGTCCGCGGCCCCCGGAGGTCCCCGCCGTGTCTCCGGGGGTCGCCTCTGAGCACCAGTGCCTCAGGTTCCCCGCGGGCCCGAGGCCGGCCCCCGCGGGGGCCAGAGTCGGGAGGCAGCACCGCGACGGAAGGCGCGAGATGCTCGGAGGTCTCGGGCGGACGGCACGGGGGGGCAAACGTGGGGGGAGCGAGGACTACAGGAAGTGGGCCCTGAAGGGGCCCCCAAGGGTCCCTAAATTTCGAGTGGGGGATCGACTACATAATCGATTCACTCCAATGTTGAGTTCCCGTGGAACCGACGACACATACCTACAATGCTTCTTAGATTTACTGACGATTCGAAGATTTGTTCCAAGTGTTCGACCAGGGAATCAAGTTCGGGGTATATCGATTCTATAGTCGATCGCCTATTCGAAAACTGCTGCCGCCAGTCCACACGGTGCACGAAAGGCGCACACTTCTTGACCATATTCTTACTGCCGCCTGTTTACGAGTACGCGAAGACCTCGATTCCCAGACACGCGACGTCTTGATGGCCTCAGTGCGCAGTTCTCGCAGCCCGACCAAATGTGATACAAGTGTGATAAAAAAACAAGCGTGATAAAATACACATGTGATAAACATACAAGCGTGATAAAAACAAGTTGTTTGTTCACACTTGTTTTTCATCACACTTGGTCTTTGTTACAATTTATCACACTGTGTTCATCACTTGTTTCATTACGCTTTTTTTTTACAAATTATCACACAGTTTTGATCACACCTGTTTTTGTTGTCACACGTGTTCAGGCCCTTTCCCCACGGCCGGCCTTTAAAATCCCGAGTCGTTTTGTTGACGGCCCCAGGGCCCGGCGAGGGGCCCCCGCGGGACGCCAAGAGTGGCAAAGCAACTTGCCGCCGTGAGTCTGTCACGACTGGGTGTCGGGCCATAGCTCGGCAACCTGGCAGCCGTTCGGGACGATCTGGGCACCCTGGGAACGCCCTCGGCGAGATGCATCTGCTGGTGAGCATCCCGCAGCCGAAGAACCGCCGAAAACCAGAAGATCCTGGCCGGCGACGAGGAGGGAGGAGGGAGGAGGAGTAGGTTGGAGGCCCTCCTCCCTCTTCCTCGCCCTCGCTCCTCGTGGATCCTCGGACTCCCAGCCTTGGGGCATAGGCGGTGGCGACCAGAGCCCTAGACCCCATCTTTCTGCGGCACTCCGCGTGCTGGATCGATATGTGAGTGCCCTGGGGCCCGAAACTGGGCGAGCACGCCTAGTTTCAAGAGACGATCTTGGGAGCCTTCCCTTGTCAATACTCAGTCTGGCGTTCCTGCGCCTCTTGTTGTCTGCAGCCTTTTGCTGGCGGCACCGGAGGCCGCAGGGGGCCACCGGAGGCCACCGGAGGCCGCTGGAGGCCGCAGGGGGCGACTGGGGGAGTCACGGGAGGCCGCTCGAGGCTCGCAGGGGGCCACCTGGAGGCCACTGAAGGCCACTGCAGGAGCCACTGCAGGAGCCACTGCGTCCACTCGGCTGATCACGAGAGGCCCCCAGGAGCGTCTTCGGAGCCTTGCGTGAGAGGATCGCGCCGCCCAGATCTGTGGGGAGCCTGCCCCGTGCGAAAAGGCGACGCCGACGGCGAGAGCAGCCCGCCGTCGCCGATCCTCGGCCCGCAGCACGACCGCGGCCACCACCCGGGGAGCTCGGCACCGCCTGAACATATAACTTCACAGTGTGTGCGTCGTCGTCGTGCAGGAGTGACGTGCCCGCTCGGACATCGCATAGTGTAAGCTCAGTGGCGGGCGTTTTCTGGCCGTACCGCCCAGCTTGGGAGTGCGCCTCCAGGAGAGGCACATCGGATCGGTGTGTTCGTAAGTGTGCGTACCGCTAGGCCTCCCAAATGGGGTCAGTGTAGATGGTGTCGGGAGGATGACGACGCATCGCCGATGCATCGGCGATGCGGCTCGATGTGGAGCTGATCTTCTCCACCCCAACGGTGCCGAGCCATCGGCGACGTTGCCGATTCATGGCCGATGCATCGGCGATGTATTGACGATGCAGCGCGAACCTCCGACTAAATCTACTCTAGGGCGACGAAGCCTATACATATCCACTGCTCCCTGGCCAGACCAATCCTGAACCCAGGAGCTGTGTATACGCTACGCCCTCCTGGCTTGGCGAGGAGGGCGTATACACAGCTTCTGGCTCAGGATAGGCCCAGCAAGGGAACAGTAAGTATGTATATATTCCGTCGTCCTAATTCGGACCCTCTGTATGCGTCCCAGGAGTCCGTACGCCCGGACCCTGCGGCCGCCGGCGCCGCCGCCGCAGCGGCGCGCCGGCAGCAGGCCCTCCAGCGCGGGGGCATCGCGGCCCGCGAGCGCGCGGTGCCCCGCCAGCGCGCGGTGGCTCGCCGTGTGGCAAACCGAGACGTCGTCGTGGTCGTCGTCGTCGTCGTCGTCGTCGTCGTCGCCCGCCAGCGTGCTGTCATGAATCGGAGCATGAACAAGTCATGACGGGAGGTGTGTTCGTCATTTTGGTCTCTAGGGGCCCTCGCCGGGACTCGAGACCGTCCAAAAAGGACTCGGGATGCACAGCTTGTCCCGGGGAGGGGGTCGAGACGGGGGTCGGCGTCATGGGGCAACCCAGAAACATGCTGGGGTGTGTTCGATGCCGGGATCGTTTTGGCTTGAGCCATTTGGCTCAAGGGCAGGCTCAAGGAGGCTCGAGTGGAACCCCATGTGGCCTCCTGGGGCCTCCTGGAGCCTGCTGGAGCCTCCTGTGGCATCCTGGGGAGAGTCTGTGCCCACGAGTCTGGCCACCAAGACAGGCAAACCGATCGAGACATCCTCAAAGCCTGGCCCCCCCTGGGGGACGAAAATGAGCGCCTCTCTCGAGACATCCTCCAAATCTGCTCCGAAAGCGGAGGATGTTGGGCATGCAAACAGGCAAACCGCTCGAGACATCCCCACCATTTTCGCGCGCGCGAACGGAGGCCGTGCAATACCCTTGGCGGCCCCCCCTAAATGAGCGCCTCGCTCGAGACATCCTCCAAATCTGCTCCGACAGCGGAGGACGTTGGGCATGCAAACAGGCAAACCGCTCGAGACATCTCCGTCATTTCGGCGCGAACGGAGGCCGTGCAATACCCTTGGCGGCCCCCCCTTCAGAGTGCTAAAACCAGCTAGCCGCTCGAGACATCCTCATCATTTGCTCATCGTCTTCATCATCGTCATCATCATCATCATCATCATCATCATCATCATCATCATCAGCATCATCATACTCATACTCATACTCATACTGATACTCATACTTATACTTATACTCGTACTCGTACTCGTACTCTTCTTCATCGTTCTCATCCATCATTCACCATCACCATCATACGCACATCATACTCTCACCATACCATGGCCATCATGACAATTATCATCATCATTGCCTAGTGCAGACAGGGAGGAGGGGACGTGGGAGGTCTGGCGCGGTCAGATAATAACAATAACCACAGCCTTTGGATGTGGGGAGAACATCCCCGCCATTTTGGCGCGAACGGAGGAGTACAATACTCCTCTGTCGGCTCCCCCTTGGGGGTGTTGAAGCCCGCGCTTAGCTCAAGGCATCCTCAGAATTAGTTCCGCTATCGTCATCATCAGCATCAGCATCAGCGTCCTCACAATCATCATCACCATCATCATCATCATCATCATCATCATCATCATCATCATCTCCAAAATCAAAATCATCATCATCATCATAAGCATCATCATCATCATCATCATCATCATCATCATCATCATCAAAATCACCACCATCATCATCATTGTCATCACAATCATGATCACTATCGCAGCAGAGCGTAGCACCACGCAGATGCGGATAGGAGTGAGAAGGCGGTGTGGACATCGGCAGTTTGCCAGCCTCTGGAGAAGCCCGCCGCAGGCGCCAACCTTCACACATTATACAACGAGCCCGCCGCAGGCGCCGATTTTTTCGTCAAACCAAGGAGGTTAGGTCGCGGGTGGGTCGCAAATGAGTTGCGGGTGGGTCGTTGGTTGGTCGCTGTTGGGTCGCGGGTGGGTCGCGGATGGGTCGCGGGTGGGTCGTGTGGTGGTCGCGGGTGGGTCGCAAGTGGGTCGCGGGTGGGTCGCGGGTGGGTCGCGGGTGGGTCGCGGGGTGGGTCGCGGGGTGGGTCGCGGGGTGAGTCGCGGGGTGGTTTGCAAGAGGGTCGCGGGTGGGTCGCGGGGTGGGTCGCGGATGGGTCGCGGGTTGGGTCGCGGGTGGGTCGCGGATGGGGTCGCGGGGTGGGTCGCGGGGTGGGTCCTTGGGTGGGTCGCGGATTACGCGGCTGGGACGACGACGACAGCAACAAACAAACACACAACCAAACAAGCAAACAAACAAACAAACAACAACAACGCACCAAGCATAATCCTCACCACGGATCCCAACTTCAGCCACGCACCCAGGGACAATGAATAACCGTTCGGCCCCCACCCCCACTGTGATCATGACATGCCGTACCATAACAGCATACCATATCATGACGCACCATATCGTAGCATACCATGGTATACCATGTACATATATATATATATATGTGAGTAAAACAATAATATAAAAAACACATGTATATATAAGCATCATACTATAACATAGCATACCAGTCAAAACCATTCCATAACATAGCATGACATACCATATAATATCATAATAAAGCGTACCATAACATCCAATACCATACCATGACACACCATACGCCACCATAACATAACATGAGGAGGAGGATACTGAGGAGGGCGTGTGGAAGGACGGTCTGCGCGGTCACAGTAAGGACAATAACCCCATCCTTTGGATATGGGGGATAACATAGCATAGCATAGCATGGCGTACCATAACATATCATAATATAGCATCAGAGTGAAGGGGGCCGAACGGCCATTCATTTTCCTTGGATGCGTGGCTGAAGTGGGGACCCGTGGTCAGGATTCTGCTTGTTGCGATGTTGTTGATTGTTGTTTGTTCGTTATCGTCCTCCCACGCGACCCATCCCGCAACCCACCCCGCGATCAACCCCGCGACCCACCCCACGACCCACCCCACGACCCACCCGCGACCCACCCGCGACCCACCCGCGACCCAACCCGCGATCCATCCGCGACCCACCCCGCGACCCACCCGCGACCCACCCCGCGACCCACCCCGCGACCCACCCCGCGACCCACCCGCAACCCACCCCGCGACCCACCCGCGACCCAACCCGTGACCCACCCGCGACCCACCCCGCGACCCACCCGCGACCAACCCGCGACCCAACAACGACCCACCCGCGTCCCACCCCGCGACCCACCCGCGACACAGTCGCGACCAATGTTCGACCCACCCGCGATCTACCCACATTGGCTGAACGAAAAAAATCGGCGCCTGTAGCGGGTTTCTTGTATACGTTGTGAAAAGTTGGCGCTTGCGGCGGGCTTCTCCAGAGTCTCGCAGACTGGCGCCCCCTCACTTTTATCCGCATCTGCGGGGTGCTACGGAACATAGAATGCCAGACCATACCGTAGTATAACATATCGTAGCACCCCGCACATGCGGGTAAAAATGAGGGGGCGGTGGGGATGTCGGCAGTCGGCGAGACTTTGGAGTAGCCCGCCGCAGGCGCCAAAATTTCACAAACTATCAAGGAAAAAGTATTTCGGACCTTCCGTCTGACTTAAGGGTAACGCTTCCCGCACCAGAAGGGTGATGTGGCTCTCGCCTTAGCGCCGCGGGCATTCGCTTCAAAAACTTGCAAGAGCTTCACGGACGGGGGGTGGTTTGTGACTCTCGCCTTAACGCCGCGCACATTCGTTTCATAATTTTGCAAATGTTTTCACGGATGGAGGGCGACTCGTTTTCAAAATGTGGTTTTCGTTTCAGTGCCGCCCACGGTTTTTTTTGGAAACGTTGCAGGAGCTGCACGGATGGAGTGCGGCTCGTTTTCAAAAATCGAATGTGCGCGGCGTTGGCAAAGCCGCGCACATTCGATTCTAACCTTTTGCAAGAGCTTCACGGATGGAGGGCGGCTCGTTTTCAGAAAAGTTGTTTCTGGCCCCAGCGCCGCGCATATCCGTTTCGAAAAACGTGCAAGAGTTTCGCGGATGGACGGCGGCTCGTTTTCGAAATGTGGCTCTCGCTTCAGCGCCGCACACATTCGTTTTGAAACCGTTGCAAGAATGTAACGGGCTGTGGGCGGCTCGTTTTCAGACGGTGGCTCTCGCCTCAAAGCCGCGCGCATTCGTTTTGAACAATTTGCAATTTGTTCACGGATGGAGGGCGGATCGTTTTGAAGTTGTTGCCCTTGCCTTAGCGCCGCGCGCATTCGATTCTGAAACTTGCAAGAACGTCACGGATTTAGGGCGGCTCGTTTTCAAAATGTTGTTGTCGCTTCAGCGCCGCGCACATTCGTTTTGTGCGGGAGGTTCACGCATGGAGGGCGGCTTGTTTTGAACATGTTGTTCTCTCCCGCATTAGCGCCGCGCACATTCGTTTTGGAAATGTTGCATGAACTTCACGGATGGAGGGCGGCTCGTTTTCAAAATGTGGTTTTCGCTTGAGCGCAGCGCGCATTCGATTCTGAAAAACGTTGCAACAGCTTCACGGATGGAGGGCGGCTCGTTTTCAACATGTTGTTCTCGCCTCAGCGCCGCGCGCATTCATTTAGGAAACGTTGCAAGAGATTCACAGATGGAGGGCGGCTCGTTTTCAAACTGCTGTTTTCGTTTTTGCGCCGCACACGTTCGTTTTGAAAACGTTGCAAGAGCTTAACGGACGGAGTGGGTGCGACCATCGTTCAACATGTTGTTTGTTCCTTCGCCCCGCGCGCATTCGTTCTGAAACTGTTGCAAGAGCTTCACGGTTGGAGGGCGGCTCGTTTTCAAAAAATGTCGCTCTCGCCTCAGCGCCGCGCACGTCCGTTTTGCAGAACGTTGCAAGAGCTGCACGCGGATTGAGGGCGACTCGTTTTCAAAATATAGCTCTCCCCAGCGCCGGCCACATTCGTTTCAAATATTTGCGAGAGATTCAAGGGTGGAGGGCTGCTCGTTTTCACCATGCGGTTCTCGCCTCAGAGGCGCGCGCATTCTTTGCAAGATTTTCAAGGAGCTTCGCGGGTTGAGGGCGGCTCGCTTTCAAAATGTTGCCCTCGCTTCAGCGCTGCGCACAGTCGCATTGAACATGTGGCAAGAGCTTCTCGGATGGATGGCGGCTCGTTTTTTAAATGCTGTTGTCGCCTCAGCGCCGCCCGCATTCGTTTTGAAAGCGTTGCATGAGTTTCACGGAGGGAGGGCGGCTCGGTTTCAACATGTTGTTCCTGCCTCAGCGCCGCGCATATTCGTTTCGAAAAACTGGCAAGAGCTTCGCGGATGGAGGGCGGCTCGTTTTCAAACTGTGGTTTTCGTCACAGCGCGCGCACTCTTTTCAACAGGTTGCAGAAGTTTCGCGGATTTGAGGGCGGCTCGTTTTCAAAATGTGGTTTTCGCTTGAGCGCCGCGCACCGTCGCATTGAACATGTTGCAAGAGCTTGACGGACGGAGGTCGGTTCGCATTCAATATGTGGTTATTGCTTCAGTGCCGCGCACATTCGTCCTGAAAACGTTGCAAGAGCTTCGCGAATTGACGGCGACTCGTTTTCAAACTGTTGTTCTCGCCTCAGGGCAGCCCGGGCGTTCCCCTCGGCGGCGTGTGGTTGATATTCTTGGCATCGCGCGGGCGTGTGAATTTTCCTTGGCGAAAACCTTTCCGAGAGGCATCTAGGATCATCGTGCGATCAAGTATCGCACGAAACCTAAAAATTCACGGAATTGGACGTCCGAGCGATGGCGATTTCTGTGTCATGCCCCCCCCCCCTCCCCCAGGTGGCGGGAGCACGTGCGCCGCAGGCTCCAGTTCGAGTGAGGCGTTCTGGAGCACCGCCCGGGCCCCCCATGGAAGAAGGGCACAAGCAGACTGTCCGAGGGTTGCGCGGATATCTCGGGTCGGCGCCGGACTCTCTGGCGCGCGGAACCATGGCCAGCACCGGAGGCAGGGTGCGTCTCTTTTGAAGGTCTGGGCGAGAACGGCCGTGATCGGCCTTCCCTTTCCCTTCCCCCCCTGGGGATGACGTCGCGCTATTTCGCACACGGTTCCAAAGATCTCCGACGGATTCTGCCAGGGTTTCCTAAGATTTTCGGCGGCCCCCCGTTGTGATCGGGGGCGACGAA
Source organism: Prorocentrum cordatum (assembly GCA_963575745.1). Taxonomy (NCBI): domain Eukaryota; class Dinophyceae; order Prorocentrales; family Prorocentraceae; genus Prorocentrum; species Prorocentrum cordatum. The sequence goes on from CAUYUJ010005524.1 coordinate 131,550, forward strand.
ATCCCCCCCCCCGACCATGCCCGTGATCGCGAATGGTAAAAAACAATGGGCGCCAGAAGAAGCCGAGGTCGACCGCGCGGACAGTCCCGCGCCAGGTTCCCGCACAAGGTCGCGCAGAAGTGCCCTTCTCTAAACGAGGCGTACAAAGCAGTTGCGTGGTGTGCTACGCTGGCGGCCCCGCGTCAGCCGCGGCACAAGGTCGCCGTGTTTTCTGCCGTGAGATCAAGTTCCTTCTCGTCGTTCCCCTGGCGGCGTCTCCAGCGCCAGAGGGAGGCCCGGTGCCGATCCGAGGCGTCCGCGCAGACCTCCGGACCCAGACCTCCCACGCCATGATCATTTCATGCCGTCGACTCACAGAGGTCTCGACCCGTTCCATGGCACGGGCCGTTCACCCCGAGTCGTTTTTGTTCGCGGCCCTGAGGCCCAGCGGGGGCTCCCAGGCAGAACATGGCGACAGCACCGTCCGCCGGCGTTGCTTTTCCAAGGCGCGAGGGTTCTGGGGATGCTTCTGCCCGTGTGTTTGTGTGTGTGTGGTGTGTGTGTGTGTGTGTGTGTGCGTCCGTGCGTCCGGGCGTGCGTGCGTGCGTGCGTGCGTGCGTGTGCGTGTGCGTGTGCGTGTGCGTGTGCGTGTGCGTGTGCGTGTGCGTGTGCGTGTGCGTGTGCGTGCGTGTGCGTGTGCGCGTGTGCGCGTGTGCGTGTGCGTGTGTGCGTGTGCGTGTGCGTGTGCGTGTGCGTGTGCGTGTGCGTGTGCGTGTGCGTGCGCGTGTGCGTGTGCGTGTGCGTGTGCGTGTGCGTGTGTTCCCCTTCCTCTACAGGACCGCCTCGCGCTGATATCGCCGGCGCCCGCTGGCGCCGATCGCCACCGCTCCCGAGCCGCCACGGCAGGAGGGCGCGCCCCGAGGCGGCGGCCGCTTCGCGCCCGCAGCCCCGCAGGAAGGGGGGGGCCCGGCAGCAGGTCGTGGGAGCCGTCCGTCTATGGAGCGAACTGGCGTCGATCAGCGTCTGGTATCGGAGGAGGAAAAGGTTTATGGGGGCGAAGAAGGATACAAACTGGATACTGTTGCCCTTCCATCGTTTCCCACTTTTTGGCTCTCCTGGGAGGTCTTCGTCGGCACCGCTGGATTCGCCTCGAAAGTCTGGTCAGAACGCATCCCGGGAGAATTCTGGGGAGCAGCGGTATCGGTACCGTTTGGTTTCCTTGTTTGTCTCTCGAGTGCCCTCGTGCCGATCCGTGTCTGGCGATCCACGAGTTAGCTCCGACCTAGCGCCCTTTCGCGTCGATCGGCGTCGAGTTTGGCGCCAAACCACCGCTGATTTGGCGTCGACGAGCGTCGTTGCGCAGGAGCCTACAGGGTGGTACGGGACGCTCCCAGGGCCCGCAGCAGGAGGGGGCGGGCCGCGGCCTCGGCCCGCGGGGACGGGCACGGCTGCGCCCCATGCGGGCAGGCATCGGTCCCGGACCCCCTCACGCCGTGGAGAAGAAGGTGCAGGCCGAAAGTACACGCCGAACGTTGTTGATGTTGTTGTTGTGATTGTTGCTGCTGTTGCTGCTGTTGTGGTTGTTGTTGCCGATGTCGTTGGTGGTGGTGTTGTTGTTGTTGGTTGTATTGTTGTTGTTGTTGTTGTTGGTGTTATTGTTGTCGTCGCTGTTTTCGTTGTTGGTGTTTGTTTTGTTATTGTTGCTGTTGTTGTTGCTGGTGTTGTTGTTTGTATGTTTTGTGTCATTTGTCGTGCTGTCGTTATTGTTATTGCTGTGTTGTTATTATTGTTGTTGTTCTTGAGTGCTCATACCTGAAAATCGGTCCGCGCGCTCTCGCCTCGACGCCGGCTGCAATTCCATTGAAAACGAGGCTCCCGCGCGAGCGTTGACTTGAGTGTAAATGTGTGCCCTTGGAGGCCCGGCTGCAACGACTCGATATTTCTTCACACTTTACCCCGAGACACTCTGGCCGGCGATGTCCTCGAACTCAGGAACGGCGCTCTCGCCCGAGATTTCCTCGCAATTGTTGCTGTTGTTGTTGTTGTTGTTGTTGTTGTTGTTGTTGTGCTTCTTGTTGTTGTTGGTGTTGTTCTTGTTGTTCTTGTTGGTCTTGTTGTTGCTGTCGAATTCATTTCAGGAAATATTTATCGTTGATCTCCAGAAACGGTTCCGCGCGCTATCGCCTCGACGCCGGCTACATTTTCTCTGAAAACGAGGCTCCCGCGCGAGCGTTGACTTGAGTGTAAATGTGTGCCCTTGTAGGCCCGGCTACAACGACAACGGCTCCCGCTCGATACTTCCTCACCATTTACCCCGAGACACCCAGGCAAGAGAGGCCCCCGATCTCAGGAACGGCGCTTTCGCTCGAGACTTTCTCTCGATTCAGCCAAGTTGGCGGAGGCCCAACTACGACGAAAAGGGCTCGCGTTCGATACTTCCTCAAGATGCATTCACAGAGGCCCTTGCCAGAGAGGCCCTCGAACTCAAGAACGGCGCTCTCGCTCGAGACGTTCTCGCGATTCAGCCAAGTTGGTGGAGGCCCAACTACGACGAACAGGGCTCCTTCTCGATACTTCCTGAAGATGTATTCGCAGAGGCCCTTGCCAGAGAGGCCCCCGAACTCAAGAGTGGCGCTCCCGCTCGAGACGCCCTCGCCATTCAGTCAAGTTGGTGGAGGCCCAGTCGCGACGCCAAGAGCTCCCTTTCGCTATTTCCTCAAGCTGTACTTCGATACCCCGTGGCCAGAGACTGACATTCAGTAGCGGTGCCAGAGGCCCACCTGCGACGACAGGGGCTCCCGCTCGACACGCCCTCGCAATGTATTAGTATACGCCCTGACCAGAGAGGTCCCTGAACCACAGAGGCCCCAGGAGGGAAAAGCCACACAGACACAAGGAATCGTCGATTCCCAAGAAAATATAATAATTACTCCGACGGAAGAGCCCCACATAAGAATCCTCTGGGCGAATCTGGAAAAAGCCATCACCGTCGTCCTCGTGGTTGGTGAGGCGTCCTGGCTGTCTCTTCTGCGTATATTTCCTCTCGCCTTGGCGCGGGCCCCCCTTCCACTCCTTACGTTGTCCCCATCCTCGCCCCCCTGTTTGTTCCGCGCCCCGCCACCTCCTCCCCTTCCTGTTGCATGAGCGCGCATGTCGATGTTCCTCGGCGCCGTCGCCGCCACGGCCAGCACAGGCGCGTTCTCTACAGGTCACGTCGCGCAGCCGTTGGGACAACCCCGCGGGCCAGGCTGTCGGGACAACCCCGCGAGCCGTTGGCGCGCAAGACCAAGCCGTTGGGACAACCCCGCGGGCTTCGAGCGAGGCGCAGCCGCGCTCAGGCGGAAGGCAGCACGAAGCCCAGCTCTGCCGCGAGCTGCTTCGCCTCCGCCCTGGACAAAACCGTTCTCTTGTCGAACTCCAGGAGCGCCTTCCGCAGGGACGCCGGCGGCCCGCACTCCAGGAACTCTCGCGGCGGCGGCCGCAGGATCAGCATGTTCCGCATGCACGTGGCGCGGGAGAACATGACGTAGAGGTGCAGCCACCACTGCTCGTCCGACATGCCCGTGCGGCCAGCGTCCTCGTCTCTCGCGCAGTCGATGGTGACGCCCTTGCGCAGCGTCTGGCCCTGCGACAGCGTGGAGGTCAGGTAGGACGCGTGCGTCAGGGTGAACCCCGAGCGGCGCACGCTGTGCGCCCCCGAGCTCTGCCATGTGAACTCCCTTTCGCTGGGCCTGAACATCAGCAAGCTCCGCGCCCGCGCCTCGGCCTGGCCGTCGTCGTCGGCGCCTTCGGCGCCCTGTCGCAGCACCTCGGCGACCTGAGGAGCCCAAAAACTTCCTTGTTGCATCCAAAGTGTGGCCTGGGAACTGCGTTCTGGCAGCGCGAGAACCCAACATTGACGACAGTTACAGGTTTTGGATGACCTGCTCGGATTACCAACATGATCTGCGGGCCCCATAGGGAGGGGGCTCCCGCCTGAGACTTCCTCGCAGTTCACTCACAGACGAGGCTCCCGCCTGAGACTTCCTCCATATTCAGGCTTGAGGAGCCCAAAAGTGACGACAGTTACAGGGTTCCGATGACCCGCTCGGATTACCAACATGATCTGCGGGCCCCATAGGGAGGGGGCTCCCGCCTGAGACTTCTTCACAATTCACTCAAAGACGAGGCTCCCGCCAGAGACTTCCTCCAAATTCAGGCTTGACGAGCCCAAAAGTGACGACAGTTACAGGGTTCCGATGACCCGCTCGGATTACCAACATGATCTGCGGGCCCCATAGGGAGGGGGCTCCCGCCTGAGACTTCCTCGCAGTTCACTCACAGACGAGGCTCCCGCCTGAGACTTCCTCCATATTCAGGCTTGAGGAGCCCAAAAGTGACGACAGTTACAGGGTTCCGATGACCCGCTCGGATTACCAACATGATCTGCGGGCCCCATAGGGAGGGGGCTCCCGCCTGAGACTTCTTCACAATTCACTCAAAGACGAGGCTCCCGCCAGAGACTTCCTCCAAATTCAGGCTTGACGAGCCCAAAAGTGACGACAGTTACAGGGTTCCGATGACCCGCTCGGATTACCAACATGATCTGCGGGCCCCATAGGGAGGGGGCTCCCGCCTGAGCCTTCCTCAGAATTCACTCACAGACGAGGCTCCCGCCTGAGACTTCCTCCATATTCAGGCTTGAGGAGCCCAAAAGTGACGACAGTTACAGGGTTCCGATGACCCGCTCGGATTACCAACATGAATCTGCGGGCCCCATAGGGAGGGAGCTCCCGCCTGAGACTTCCTCCCAATTCACTCACAGACGAGGCTCCCGCCTGAGACTTCCTCCATTTTCAGGCCTGGGGAGCCCAAAAGTGACGACAGTTACAGGGTTCCGATGACCCGCTCGGATTACCAACATGATCTGCGGGCCCCATAGGGAGGGGGCTCCCGCCTGAGACTTCCTCACACTTTACTCAACGATGATGAGGATGAGGATGATGAGTGGTGGTGAAGATGAGTGGTGAAGAGGATGATTGATTGTGGTGAGGATGATGAGAGGTGATGCTGATGTTGATGATGAGAGAGTGTGAGTGAGTGTGAGTGTGAGTGAGTGGTGATGATGATGAGTGAGTGAGTGTGTGCGAAGGCAGAAGAGGAGAGGGGGTGGGGTGAGTGTTCCTGCGCGGGGTGTGCAGAGAAAACAAGAACCCCACTTTGGATGTGGGGAAAAAGAAAATGTTGGAAGTGGGGGGGAAGACAAACACACAGCAAATATAGGAAAACATGGGGAATCCTGATATTTGTGTGTATTTATTTGTGTGTACCAGGGCCCCTTCAATTTAGGCTTTCGGACTCGGCCCACAGAAGCTCCCAGCGCGCCCACAGGGGCCCCAGCACGCTGCCCACCGAGGCTCTCGGACACTGGCCACAGAGGCACCCGCGCGCCCACAGAAGTCCCAGAACGTTTCTCACTGAGGCCCTCAGGCACAGCCCGCAGAGGACCCAAGCGCGCGGCCCCGGCCGACAGAGGCCCCAAGTGCGCCCACAGAGGCCCCGGCGCTCTGCCCACCGAGGCCCCCAACGCAGCCCACAGAGGCCCCAAGCGCGCCCACAGAGGCCCCGGCCCACCTAGGCGCCAACCACACCCAGCGAGGCCCCCGAGGTCTGCCCACCGAGGCCCCCCAACACAGCCCACAGAGGCCCCAAGCGCGCCCACAGAGGCCCCAGCCCACAGGGGCCCGAAGCGCGCCCACAGAGGCCCCAGCGCGCTGCCCACAGAGGTTCCCCGACACAGCCCACTGAGGCCCCAGTCCGCAGCGGCACAGCCACGATGACAAGGGCTCCCGCTCGATACTTCCTGACGGTTTACTCCGAGAGGCCCTCTCTCGTGCTCAATCCTTCTCCCTCCCCCATCCATCCTCTCTTACCATGTTTTAGAGGCTGCGCTAAATGTGCGTGGCAGGTAAGGAAGATATACCCCCGAGGGC
>CAUYUJ010005524.1:140000-185000 GCA_963575745.1 Prorocentrum cordatum
GATATTATGATCACTATCGCTACCTCTCTCACCATCGATCTCACGTTCGATAGCACCATCGACGCCACTATCCGTATCACTATCGCTCTCACTATCGATCTCACTAACGGTCTCGGGACACCAACGGGACACCGACGTGACACCGATTGGACAGCGGCGGGGCACCGACGGAACACCGACGGGTCACCGACGGGACACCGACGGAACACCGCCGGAACACCGACGGGACGACGACGGGACACCGACGGGGGAATCGACGGGACACCGACGGGACACCGATGGGACTCCGACGGGGCACCGATGGGTCCGACCGGATATCTGCGAGAGACCGACGGGACACCGATGGGACACCGACGGGACACCACAGCGGGACACCCCGGGCAATCGCCCGCGGACACCGACGGGACACCACGGCGGGACACCGCGCCGGGACACCGACGGGACACCGACGGCCCACCGCAGGGGCGGTCTTGTGTCTTGACCCACCCTAGCCACATCGGAGTCATTCCTTTCGCTCGCCCACGCAGTTTCGCCTCGCCCGCACGCGCGACTCGAACCCGAAACCGAAACCGTTTTCCCAGTGGGGGGCTCTCCGTTCCACTTCGATCTCAACCCCCCAACCACCGATTCAGATGTGTCGTGATTCTACCTGGGGGATGGGGCCCTCACAGTGGGGAAGGGCTTCCGGCCGAAATATTTGTTGTTCATGGCCTGCTCGCTTCAGGGCCCCATGTCTCAGGACCCCGTCTTGGAATTGCCGAAGACGTCCCTTGTGTGGTAGCTGTTCCTGCGTGGTATTCGCCACCAGGCATTGTTTGGCGGGCGCGGACGGGAATCATCCGCCCCCACCAGTGCATGAGCCACTCGTGCTGCCCATCGCAGCTTCGTCCTACTCAAGACATTGTCTGGTGATTGTTATGTGTGAGGTGCCACTTCCTTTCTTCCAAGTGCACTGTAACATCGTTCGCTGTCAGCAACCTTTTTGGTGGCACGCAGCTATTGCGCTGCTTCGCTGCTGCCGCTCCTTATTCGTCCTAGGCAGCGCAGAGTCAGGCCTTGAAATCGGGGCCAGCTCCAGAGTTGCGCCTAGCTTCGTTGAAGCATGCGACTGCACGCGACTGCAGCATTCTCACCTCTGCCACTGTGACGCTGCATCTTGCTCACGGCGAACGATGATCCACACCAGCTCCTGAATTGGCTAGACACTGATGCGCTGCGCTGCATCTATATCGGGACTTCTTGAAGGAGCCTTTGAGACGGTATGTTTGGAGCTCCTGGCTCCTGGACATTCCCGATTGAGCAACCTAAACACATCATGACGTCGTTGTTGTTCGTCTTCTGTTTCATCACCCTCATTCTCTGCTTGTTCATCTTGTTTTATCGAGTTACCGTTGCCAGTGGACCGCCGATATCAGAGTAAGAGGGAACTACCATACAGCGCAAGGGAGAAGAGAGACCAGGCCACCTGCCAGAAGTTAACGACATGCCTAAAATGCCACGGCAGCGGCATGGTGTTGTGATTATATTCGTTCTCCTTTAGATCGTCGTTGCCATTGCATGTCTTCTCATTCTGACTGTCCGTCTCTGCATCGTTTTACTCGGACACTCACCACCTACCAAACCACCCCAACCCAACCCGAAGGCCTCATTTTGCCATCCATTTCCAGTGGGGGGGGGGTCGGGGAACGTTGAGAAAACACATGGTGCCCGTACCCCCCCCCAACCCGAAATTCGGGTCAACTTCGGGTCTTCGGGTTGGGTTGGGGTGGTCTGGTAGGTAGTTAGTCAGACACGTTCTGAGTTGTGTGGGGCACTGTGCAACGGCCGTGTGCACCTCACACGCCTTCTGCACCAGTTGGTTCTCAGAGGTGCCTCTCCATGCTGACGCGCGCTGCGTGCTGGCACCGCTGTGGGCACGAGGCTTTCCGAGAGTAGGTTAGCATGACAGCGCCAATGCCCCTGTCGCACAAGTAGTGCAGCTCCTCTCCGTCTCCTCTCCTGCCTCCGACGGATCCCTACGGTTACCCATGCATGCATCGATCGGTTGTAGTCTGCTTGCGGATGGTCTCGATGCAATTTGGTGAGCTGTCACGCCCATGGAGCTTTCAAGAGCCGCATGCGTAAACACTTCTTTGATTATGATCCATTTTGGGCAGCGCTCATCGTTCTTCTTCTCCTCCTTCCTAATTCCAGGGTTTGTAGTTTCGCTGGCTGTGTTGGCTCTGGGAGTGGCTTGAGTTTGTCGATACACTTTGAATCCCCTTTCGAAGCCCCCAGCGGCGTGCATGCACCACCTTCTAGGAAAGTTTCATTCGTAGCATGAGCAGTCCGGCTCTTCTTGACCTGTTTCCTTCGTTTGCGATTCCCTTAACATGTTATCTCCGTTGTGGCGATGCCAGCGCTGCCTCTTCTCGGGCTTCCTGAGGTGCAGCCCATGTACCAGCTGCAGGAGGGCCTCGGATGCAGTGGGGGGCGGGCTGTCCACAGAGGTTGGGGGCAAGCACGTGCAGAGCGGGGCTCCCGCTGCACAACACGTCGCAGCTCAGTCGTGTGTCCCGTCTGTTGGCCGATCCGTCCCCGCCGTCTCCCGCCTCGCCGCATCGGCTCCTCTGCAAGTCTCTTCGCCCCTCGGCCTCCTCCTTTGCGAAGTCCGCACTTCACCAGCACACACCTTCAGGCAGTGCTTGTCCGCAGTTGATGCGTGATGCGCGCAAGTGGCCGCTCGTGTTTCCGGGCGATTCCACACGGAAGCAGGAGGCCTTGAGATCAACATGTTGTCAGATCAGTTCGGTATTCCGGTAAGGATAGATGGCGAACGGGGGCGAGAACGACGACAGCTTCGACCACGATTAGGGCGAGATCGAGCACGAACAGGAGGATGACGACGGGGACGTTGAGGAGCACAGTGACGAAGGCGACGACGGCGAAGATGGCGGCGACACCACCGACGACTAGGACGACGACGAAGAAGGTGGCGAACTCGATGACGACGATGACGACGATGCTGACGCTGGCTGAGACTACCAGCCAGCTGGACTCACGCGACGTGTCTGTCCTGGGCATGACTTGGATTCAGATCTGGCCGCACGTCGTTAGCGGCCTCCACATGCTGCGCCAGCCGACACGTCTGATGAGTTGCACCACGCTGAGGGGCGCTTTGGGGAGGCGCGTCGACGTCGGCCAGATCTGGGGTCCCAGAGGTGCCCCGCACCGTCGGGCTCCCCGCCCGCGCGCGAGCAGCGCTCGCACGTTCCAGATCGCACGGGCCCAGCCACACGTGCTCCCAGCCTGCTGCCCGGAGAAGGGCGCGGGGAGGGCGCGCTGGGAGGGGGGCTGGGGACGAGGCCGCCGAGGGCCACGGCAGGAAGCCCTGGCGAGGACGAGGCGGAGGACGGAGCGGACGAGGAGGAGGAGGATTCTCCTCCTTCGCCTCCTCCTCGTTCTTCTGTTCCTCCTGTCGCTTGATGTGGCGACAGCAGGCCCTCGAAGCGAAGTGCCTGGCTACATGGTAATTAGGCAGTCCTATCCAGATCCCGGATGCGACACTGGTAGCGATGCGATGAGCTGGTGTAGTCGATTCAGCTGGGTTCAGTTTAGTTCAGGTCCTGCTTCTCCTTCGCCCTCCTCCGCCCTCCTCCGCCCTCCTCCCCCTCCTCCGGAATAGGGAGATGTCCAGACGCGGGCGTTGGCGTCAAAGGGGGCGATGACGCTGACGACGACCAGGATGGCGAGGATGATCAGGATGCCGAGGCGAAGGAGGAGGAGCAGGAAGAAGTGGACGAAGACGAGGACGAGGACGAGGAGGAGGACGACGACGATGACGCCGACGAGGACGAAGACGACGACGACGACGACGACGACGACGACGACGACGACGACGACGACGACGACGACGACGACGACGACGACGACGACGACCGCCGCAGCCGAGCCGCTTCGAACGCCTCGGAGCAGCGTCCGCGAAGTCCGCGGCGCTCGGAAGCCGCGGCCCTCTCCTCCACCCGCTCCTCCTCCTCCGCCCCGCCCTCTTCCCCCTGCTTCTCCTGCCCGATCCCGCTACCCCCCCTCTGTCCCATGCACTACAGCCGGCCCGGATCAGTAGGTCGACCCTGCCAAATCAAGGGTACCTTTGTGTCCTGTGTATGGCGATGTGGCCTTCGGAATGGTCTTGTGTCCTCTCGCGCGTCCTCAATCAAGTCCGACTGTGCTTCTCCTGCCCGATCCCCCTGCCCCCCCTCTTTCCCATGCGCTACAGTCGGCCCGGATCAGTAGGTCGACCCTGCCAAATCAAAGGTACTTGTATGTTCTTTGTCTCGCGACCCGTGCCTCCTGCATTCCTATGGCAATGTGACCCTCGGAAGGGTCTTGTGCCCCCTCGCGCGTCCTCTCCAATCAAGTCCGACTGTGCTTCTCCTGCCCGATCCCCCTCCCCCCCTCTTTCCCATGCGCTACGACCTGTCCTGCCCCCCCCCCTAGCGACAAAAGAAGCTGGGGCCGCCTCTACCAACCTCGGCGCGTGAGCTGCCCGCGCGCGGCCGCGCGCGTGAGCGCCCCGCCTTGCACGCGGTGCGCCTGCCACGCTGGCGGCTCGAGCAAGCCGCGGCGTGAGGTCGTTGTGTCATCGTGCGTGAGGCCCGTTTCTCTTCGTCGCCCACGCTCTCTTTCTCATTCTTCCTCCCGCTCCCGTTTCTTCGGCAGCAACTCGTGAGAGTCTTGCACGTTCTGGAAATCCCGCCTGTAGTGTGCGCTAGCGTGCGCAGGCGTCTGGTGATCGATGAGGGAACGCAGACTTACGGCCGATCTGCGTCGCCTTTGTCGCCGCCGTCGTCGTCGTCGTCGTCGCCGTCACCGTCGCCGTCGTCGTCGTCGTCGTCGTCGTCGTCGTCGCCGTGGTCGTCGCCGTCGTCGTCGCCGTCGTCGTCGCCGTCGTCGTCCTCGTCCTCGCCCTCGTCGTCGTCGTCGTCGTTGTCGATGTCGCTGTCGTCGTCGTCGTCGTCCTCCTCCTCCTCCTCCTCCTCCTCCTCCTCGTCGTCCTCGTCCTGCTCGTCGTTTTCGCCCTCTTTCGTCGCCCATCGGGCAGTGCAGCATTTTGAAGGCAGGCCTCGGGCCCCCCACGGGAGGCCGGCCGCCCCGAGACTGCTCTCCGCGCGGCCGGGCCACTCCGAGGAGCCCCTTTCCGTGGCCAGTGCGTCGCTGCCCTCGCCCTCCCCGCGGGCGCGGCGCGCCGCCCCGCCCGCGCCATGCGGCGCGCCCTCGCGCGCGGGCACGCCGCCGCCCTCGCGCGCCGCGCGCGCGGCCTGGCCACCCTGCAGGCGCAGCGCGCGCCGCCGGGCCCCGGCGGCGACGGCGCCAGGACGCGAGCACTGGCGAGCCGTCCCGGCCTGCCTCGGGGCCCATGGGCAAGGAAAGGCGTCGAGGGCCTCCATGGGGTCTGCACGAAGTGCTCTCGGGACGCTTTTCTGGGGGAGGCCGCTTCTTCTCGCACCGCGGGTACCTGTGCCGAGGGCAGTACTGTTGTGGTTGTTGTTCGAACAGCTGTGGGTTCAAACATTGTCATGGTAGTCCCATGGACATGCCAGGACGGTCGGTCCCAGCTCAAAGGACCCGGCGGCGCCCCAATCATGGGCAATGATAGGGGAGGATCGGCTCAACGGGGGAACGTTTCGTGCTCGAGGTGTTATGTTTTTGGTAGGTTCCTGGCGGTTTTCCGGCCTCGGGGTGCTCTCCAGCGGCTGCACCTCGCCAAGGGCGCTCTGGGGGTGCATGGATCGCCCCGAAAACCACCGGTGTTTCAGGATTGTCAAAGGGAGTCTCTATTCTCAAATGGCGACCCCGGGAACGCTGTGCCCCCATGTCTGCGCCGGGGATGCATTCCAGTAAATCGCTGGGAACGCCGGCGGGAATCGCCGATCGCCATGTTCTCATGTTAATATCGGCCCATCTCTTGCCCATGTTCACTTTCGTCTTCAGAGTCAATTTCCCAATCTTGAAATCCCAACGGGGCCCACACCCTCTCCTTTCTACCGGAAACATAACAGGGCTTGCGGGCAATCGCTCTGTATATCCAAATCCTCTGCGTTTTGGAGCTCCGGGCTCCCAACCCCAGGAACCAGAGGCGCAGTGGATATGGATGAAACAATCGTCCTGAGAGGCAAGACTTTTATCCGTATCCACTGTGCCTCGGCCATTTGGCGCCATTCCCCAGAAAGCCTCGGCCATTCGGCCTTGGCCATTTGGCGCCACTCCCCAGTCAATACGGATACTCATCTGGCAGCACATCTTGCCAGAAGTTTCGACATTCACTTTTTCGGCGTGCGAGGCCCTCGTCAGGCCCCGTGACCGTCAGAGAACGACCCGGGACGATGAGTTGGTACTGGCGATGGTATCGAGTCCGTTGGGGGTCGACGTCGGATTTCTGGGTCCGGCACGACCTGTAGGACACGAGGACGAGAAGGATGACGAGGAGGAGGATCAGAGTAGGGAAAGGTACTGATACCGGTGCCCTTCCCCCGTTCTCGCCTTTTTCTGGGCTTCCCGGTAGGCCCTCGTCGCCACGGCTGTAAAATTTTGGTTAGGGCGCACCCCAGGAGAGGTCCAGGGAGTAACGGATTCGGTGCTTTTTTGTCTCCCGAGGCCCAGGAGGAGGAGGAGGAGAAGGAGGAGGAGGAGGAGGAGGAGCGCAGCGTCGAGGTCTTCTAGTATATGTTCGTAGTGCCTCGGTGGTTTTCGAGCATCCGGGGTGCTCTCCAGCAGCTTGCGCCTCGCCGGGAGCGTGCCAATCCCGGATCTTTCCGAACGGCCGACGGAAACCGGGGGTACGACCCGATCGCGTAAAACAAACACGCAAACAACAACGCAGGGAAGAGAAGGAGGAGGAGGAGGAGGAGGAGGAGGAGGAGAAGGAGGCGCACTAGGACGAGGATGACTACGACGAAAAGGAGGGCGACGGGAACGACGATGACGACGAGGACTGCGAGGAGGAGGAGGAGGAGGATGACGATGACGACGACGGCGATGACGGCGAGGCTCGACGACGGCGGCGGCGACGAGGGCGATTGCGTCGGCGCTGGCGGCTGCTGCGCCAGGACCTACGGCGCTGGCACCGTCGCAGCGGCCGCGGGTGCGGGGTCTGCCGGCGGGGGCGAACAAGGGTTCGGCGAGGAGGGAGGTAGTCGGCGGCGGCATCCGAATCCAATTTTCGCCAACCACCGACCCGGGCCTCTCGACGGGCTGCGGGGGTAGGATAGGGTCCTCAATTCGTCGAGCACGTGACGACACCCGATCCCTACCCCCGCCTCCCATCGATTCGGGAGCATCGATGGCTGGTGGGGTTAGGGTTCGGATGTCGCTACAGTCGGGGCCCTGAAGAAGGAACCCTTTTGGTTGGGGAGGGGCTCCGCGTTCCTTAAGTGATTCACAGCTTGCCTCAGGTTTTTCTTATGTTTTCCGATAGGAAATCGAAGGTTAACTCATGGAAAAAAGGGGCCTCGTTTCTTATTTTGGGTTCCTTAGGTCAAGCCCCCGACTGTACGTGGTGAGGGAGGGAGCCCAGGGCCTCCTGCGTCGTAAGCAGCAGCGCGACGGCCGCCGGAGGCCACGCCTGGACCCCGGGGCCATCAAAGGGCGGTTCCGGGTGAGGGGGGCTGGTCTCTGGGCGGCGGCCCGGGCCGCTGGCTTGGCATCGCTTGGACGTGTGTGTTGCGAAGACCATCGAGGAGCATCCTTGACCATTTGGCGAACAAAACCACGCACGAAACCGGACAACAAACACAACAAATTGACGTCCGAGCGATGGCGAGCTGGGGGCGAGCTGGGGGATGCACCGAGCGAGACCACGCGCCACCAGACGGCGCGGTGACCAGACCGTGCGGTGGGGTGCAGCGGAGACGCTGCTGTGAGGATCGGCGGCGAGCCCTCGAGGGGGGGAGAAGCGAGAAGGAGAAGGCCTGCTCAGAAGGCGGCGAGGCTGAGGCTTCGCAGAAGACCTCCGAACTGGCCTGCGTCTTCGGGAACGGCTTATATATACAGGCAGGTGTGTAAGGAGGCCTGGGGACGTCCGAGGGAAAGCGAGAAGGGGCGGGCCTTCGCAGAAGCCTCGGACGTCCCCAGGCCTCCTGACACACCTGCTGCCTGCATATGAGCCGTTCCCGAAGACGCAGGCCAGTTCGGAGGGCTTCTGCGAAGCCTCAGCCTCGCCGCCCTCTGGGAGGAGGAGGAGGAGGAGAGGGGGAGGAGGAGGAGGAGGAAGGAGGAGGAGAGGAGGAGGAGGAGGAGGAGGGGGGGAGGGAGGGAGGAGGAGGAGGAAGAGGAGGAGGAGCAGGCCTTCTCCTTCCCGCCTCCCCCCCCCCCCGAGGGCTCGCCGCCAAGAGAGGCCGCCTCTGCGTTCGGTCGGGAGGGGCTGCGGGGTGCGCGGGCCGCTCCCCGGCTCTGGGCCCGGGAGCCTGCCCGTGGCCGAGGGGCCACACCGTGGGCGCAGAAGCCCCCCCCTCTTTCCTCCTCCTCCCTCCCCTCCTCCCTCCTCCTCCTCCTCCTCCTCCTCCTCCTCCTCTCCTCCTCCTCCTCCTCCTCCTCCTCCTCCTCCTCCTCCTCCTCCTCCTCCTCCTCCTCCTCCTCCTCCCCCTCCTCCTCCCCCCCCCCCGGTTCCTGGTGCGGGCGTCACGCGCGGTCGGGGCGATTCTCGGCCTCGCCCTGGGGCCCCGCCGCTTTTTCCTCTCCTCCCTCCGCCCAATTTAAGCTTCGCGCGGCCCGCTTAGCTTCGACCGGACGAGGTGCGCTCTCGACCCGCGGATCAAAAATGTGGTCGGGGCCATGGCTGTGTAGTGTCAAGACGGGCCTGTCCCCCTACAGGGGGGGATTTTCGATGACAGATATCATCCAAACATAGTCCAAACATAGTCTGGGGACTATGTTTTGAGTATTTTGTTTGACCTTTTCGGAGTATGTTTGGGGTATTTCTTTTTTCGTTGAAAATCCCCCTGGAGGGGGACAGGCCCGACTTAAGTGTAGGGGGCGGAGGGGCACAGCAGCTGCTGCATGCAGCTGGCGTTGGCCACGCCGCTTGGGCACGCAGCCGGACCGAGGTCTACGATCGAGGTCGGTTCGGGGAGGGTGCCCTGACGTTCTCCCCGTGTGTGTGTGTGTTTGTGTGTGTATGTGTGTGTGTGTGTGTGCGTGTTGGATGTTCTGGTGCATCCTGGGGGAGGGTGCCGAGCTGACTGGCGGCACGCGCAGCTTTCTTCGCCGAGCACTCATGCTATCCCCCGAGAAGGAGGAGGCGGAGGAGGAGGAGGAGGACGAGGAAGAAGAGGAGAAACAGGAGGAGGAGGAGGAAAAGAAGAAGGAGGAGGAGGTGGAGGACGAGGAGGAGGAGGGGGAGGAGGAGGAGGAGGAGGAGGAGGAGGAGGAGGAGGAGGAGGCTCCGTCCAGAGTCGGGGTACCGAGGCGAAGGGGTCGTGAGGTTCACCGCCGCTTCCAGCAGTCTGGGGCCCTCCCCCGGCCTCGGCGTCGCCCGGGCGTGTGCACGGTAGCCTCGGCGAGGGCCATCGAGGAGCCGCGGGACCCTCGAGCAGGAACAGAACACGCGCGAAGCCGACAAATGCACGGAGAGAGGACGTCCGAGCGATGGCAAGAGGCGCCGCGGCTGCCCAGGCAACGACTCCGGGTGAGGGGGCCAGCTCTGGCTCCAGCACCCGTTTCCCTCCGGGTCCCCGTCGTCGTGACAGGCGTGCCAGGGGCCAGTGGACCGCCTGCATCGTCAGCACCCTCAGCACCCTCCTCCCCTTACCCCTCCCCATCCCCATCCTCCCCCTCCTCCTCCGCCTCCTCCTCCTCCTCCTCCTCCTCCTCCTCCTCCCCTCCTCCTCCCCCTTCTCCTCCTCTTCCTCCTCCTCCCCCTCCTCCTCCTCCTCCATCTTCTCCTCCTCCTTTTCTCCTCCTCCTCTTCCTCCTCCATTCCTTTTCCTTATTTATTTTTATATATATATATATATATATATATATATAAGTTCTCCCTGTCGCACCTCGAGGCCAGTTTTTAAGGCGGGCTGGGCGTTCCGCCTGAGACGTTCTCACCGTGCATGACTCTGAAGTTTAAACGTTGGCAACAGTTTCACATATCGAGGGCGGGTGATTTTCAAAATGTGGCTCTCGCCTGAGCGCGGCGCACATTCGTTTAAAACCGTTGCACGAGTTTCACGGAACGAGGTCGGATGGTTTTCAAAATATGGTTTTCGCTTTAGCGCGGCGCACATTCGATTTACAAACATAGCAAGAGTTTATCGGGGTGAGGTCAGGTCGTTTTCAAACCGTGGCTCTCGCTTTAGCGCGGCGCACATTCGTTTTAAACGTAAGAGTTTCAGGGGTTGGGGGCGGGTGGCTTTCAAAATGTGTTTCTCGCTTTAGCGCGGCGCACGTTCGTTTTAAACAGTTGCAAGAGTTTCACGGATTGAGGGCGGCTCTTTTTCTAAATGTGGTTCCCGCCTTAGCGCCGCGCGCACTCGACGTAATCATTTGCAAGAGTTTCACGGGTTCTTTTTTATCAAAATACCAGGAATTGTGTTTTGGAAGGATTCAGGCTTATGCGGGTGCAACAGTTACGTTGGTTCTCTGTGTTGAAGTCACAGGAATGGCGTTCTGGAGCGATTCAGGATCGTCAAGATGCTACAGTCAGGTTGATCCGTGGTGTTGAAATCCCGGGAACAATGTTTTTGCATGCTTCAGGGTCTTCACACTGTTGTCTTCCAACGAGGCAGTTCCTTCAATGGAAATGAGCCGTTGCAGGGGCCGTTGAAGAGGGAGCTTGGAGGGAGGGTTTACTCCAACATCGTTGATGACTGTCGGGTTTCCACTGGTCCTCCTCCTCCTCCTCCTCCTCCTCCTCCTCCTCCTCCTCGTCCTCCTCTATCGTCCTCCTCCTTCTTCTCCGCTTCCTTCGTGGCGGAGAATCGCTCCTCCTTCGCCGGCCAGCGCCTGGGCGCGCCGCCATGCCCAGGGACCGGGGTTCCGCTTCTCCGGGGGCTCATCGCCGACGTGTCGGGGGCGCAACGCGGATCCCACGTCGAAGTTTCCCTCCTGGGCGAGCCTCCCTCTCGTTTGGGATGCAACTCTTGGGGGGTCAAATTCTGATTTTGCACTGGTCCGAAGCCCGGCTTAATATGGTTTCATCCCGCTCAATCCCGCTCAATCCGAGGCCCACTCCGGCGTAATAGCTTCCAAATGGGGCTTAATCCTCCTTATTCTTGTCGACGAAAACTCCCAGTAGTGTCCCAGGGCCTTTCGAGGGACGGTGGCGACGTCGGGGTGGTGTGGAATCTACTTTTTCCCCGTTCCCCTGGGGCAGCAACGAAACGTGTTTTCACCAGGATCCCGTATACACCAGGATCCGCTTTCCTGTGCGAGTGTCAGTGCGGGCCCGGAAAAAGTGTCGGTGTTTTGAGTGTGGTTTCTTATTTCGCCCCCCCCCTCCACCCCCTGCAGGCTGCTGGGCGGCGTCGCCATCTCGAACGCGGACGCGAGTGTCAGGCCTGGGGAGACGAATCATGCGCATTCCGACGACGCTGACGTCGACGCTTCCGAGAGATCTGGGCGATCCCGGAGGTTCTCGTCGCCACGGTTTGACGCCGCTCGAAAAAAAATGCCAGGGTGGAGCCCCGAGGGCAGGGAAGATAAGCACAAGGAGGAGGAAATCCGAGGAACCAGTTCGAGGCGGAAGTCAAAGGATTCAGGCATCCAGGTCAGAGTTTGGAAGTTGCCTTCGGGCCCCGTGATCGCCACCAGTCGATCAGACGAGAAGCTGGCAAGCAAGGACCTCACCAGAGGTCCAGGGAACCCATTCTCAGCGGATCAAGAAGGTCCAGGTTATGAGAGCACACCGGTACCGAGGCCTCCACCTCGTCTTCGTCCTTGGGGGGGAGTGCTCGCCGCCACGGCCGCATTCGCTCCGGAAGATTGGTCAGAGAGTATTGCAGGGCCCGTCTCGATCCGAGCCGTGCGATTTGATATCGATTGGGCCTGGCTAGATCTGAGTCGACTCCGATCTTGCGACGGTCCGATGCTGCGGCGCTACTGTGCATCCCTGCGCGGCCGATACGATTCGATGCCGAACTTGTGTCAGCGCAGTCCCATCCGATGCGCGTTCCGATCCGACCGAGCTGGCTTCCCGATTTGATGCTGACTCATCCTAGCGGCGGCGGTGTCGCTACCTGTTTTCCCAGCCCTCCCTGTTTTCCCAGCTACCTGTTGGGTATGCGTTTTGAATAGAGCACTGTCTGCCCCATCCTCCTCCTCTTTCTCCCCCTCTTCCCGCCTCCTCCCTTCTCCTTCCTCTCCTTCTGTCCTCCCGCCTGCGTCCTGCCTCGTGCCCGCGGCTCGCTCGGGTGTCGTCACTTGCGCAGCGGAGGTGCCGTGGGCTCATGGGAGGCCCAGCGGAGGTGCGTCTTATGCAGATCACCACGGGACCTCGCCGTCCTCTTGGGGGCTGCGATCTCCGAAACGGTCGCCATTTTCGTGGGCTCTTAGGCGGCCCAGCGGAGGTGCGTCGTACGCAGATCACCACGAGACCTCGCCGTCCCCTGGGGGGCTGCGATCTGCGAAACAGTCGCCACTTTCGTGGGCTCCTGGGAGGCCCAGCGGATGTGCGTCTTACACAGATCACCATGAGACCTCGCCGTCCCCTGAGGGGCTGCGATCTGCGAAACAGTCGCCACTTTTGGGGCAGTGCAAGGAGCCCCAGCGGATGTGCGTCTTACACATATCACCATTGGACCTCGACGTCCTCTGGGGGGCTGCGATCTCCGGAACGGTCGCCACTTTTGTGGGCTCCTGGGAGGCCCAGCGGATGTGCGTCTTACGCAGATCACCGTGAGACCTCGACGTCATCTGGGGGGCTGCGATATGCGAAACGGTCGCACTTGTGTGTGCTCCTGGGAGGCCCAGCGGAGGTGAGTCTGACGCAGATCACCACGAGACCTCGCGGTCTCCTGGGAGCCTGCGATCTGCGAAACAGTCGCCACTTTGCTGAGCTTCTGTAAGCCCCAGCGGATGTGCGTCTTACGCAGATCACCATGAGACCCCTGGGGGGCTGCGATCTGCGAAACCGTCGTCACTTTCGCGGGCTCCTGGGAGGCCCAGCGGAGGTGCGCCTTACGCAGATCACCGCGAGGCCTCGCCGTCCCTTGGGCGTCTACGATCTGCGAAGCGGTCGCCAGTTTTGAGGGGCCGCGATCTGCGAAACCATCGCCAATTTGTTGGGGCTCCTGGGAGGCCCGGCGGATGTGCGTTTTACGCAGATCACCATGAGACCTCGCCGTCCCTTAGGGGGCTGCGATCTGCGCAGCGGTCGCCATTTGCGTGGGCTCCTGGAAGGCTCAGCGGAGGTGCGTCTTACGCATATCACAACGAGACCTCGCCGTCCCCTGGGCGTCTACGATCTGCGAAGCGGTCGCCAGTTTTGTGGGATCCTGGGAGGCCCAGCGGAGGTGCGTCTTACGAAGATCACTATGAGATCTCGCCGTCCCCTGAGGGGCCGCGATCTGCGGAACGGTCGCCACTTTCGGAGCTCCTGTGAGCCCCAGCGAAGGTGCGTCTTACGCAGATCATCATGAGGCATCGCTGTCGCTTGGGGGGCTGCGATCTGCGAAACCGTCGTCACTTTCGCGTGCTCCTGGGAGGCCCAGCGGAGGTGAGTCTTACGCAGATCACCATGAGATCTCGCAGTTCCCTGGAGGGCTGCGATCTGCGAAACGGTCGCACTTGTGTGGGCTTCTGGGAGGCCCAGCGGAGGTGCGCCTTACGCGGATCACCATGAGGCCTCGCCGTCCCTTGGGGGGCCGCGATTTGCGAAATTGGTTTATTTTGCCGAGAACTTGGGAGGCCTAGCGGAGGTGCGTCTTACGCAGATCACCACGAGATCTCGCAGTTCCCTGGAGGGCTGCGATCTGCCAAACGGTCGCAGCTTTCGTTGGCTCCTGGGAGGCCCAGCGGAGGTGCGTCTTACGCAGACCACCATGAGACCTCGCCGTCCCCTGAGGGGCTGCGATCTGCGAAACGGTTGCCATTTTTGGGGCAGTCCAAGGAGCCCCAGCGGAGGTGCGTCTTACACAGATCACCATGGGACCTGGCCGTCCTCTGGGGGGCTGCGATCTCCGAAACGGTCGCCACTTTTGTGGGCTCCTGGGAGGCCCGGCGGATGTGCGTCTTACGCAGATCACCATGAGACCTCGACGTCATCTGGGGGGTTGCGATCTGCGAAACGGTCGCCACTTTCGTGGTCTCGTCGGAGCTTTAGCGGAGGTGATTCTTACGCAGATCACCATGAGACCTCGCCGTCCTCTGGGAGGCTGGGTTGCAACGTTGGGGGTCGAGCGGTGCTGCTCCCACGAATTATGTCTTTCTCCTTCTTGTGTTTCCCCACTCCCTCGTGGCCGCTTTCATGATAACGATCTGACTCTCAAGAGCGACGCCGCATATGCGAACATGTGAGTCTGGCCCGACGATCTTTGGCGAAGCGTTCAAGGGCACGGCGGATCCTTCAGTGCTCGCTTTTGTATTGAGCGGTCCGATGTATAGTCGCCTCATGTGTACAGAGGGTTGGATACGTCCCTGGGTAATTTGGAGGGGTCCAGTTGAGGCAATGGCGGCTCTCCCGCTGGGCCCAGATCCGTTCAAAATCGATCCCAGACAGGTCTTGCCCTGGTCCGCGCTTGTAGGCGGATCCAGCCGTGGCGATGGGAAGCTTCCAGGAGGCTCAGACATGACGAACGACGCCTGGGATGGCCGCCGTTGTCTTTCCGATGGTATTTCGTCCGTCTACAGTGAGTTACCCTCGGTGCGGGCTCACCGGGGTCCCCCCGATCGCCGAGCGCGAAGCGATGATGGCTGCTTGCGCGCTTGGATTTGGCCACCTCACGCTCCCCTACTCCGCGCACGAAAGGCCACTCTTGGCCAGGGCCTCTCCTGCCGTGTGTAGCCGATCCGTCTCCCCATGGAGGAAGCGATCGCTGCCCTCGGGGCACTTCCAGTCCTGCGGCCACCAGTCCTGCTGCGAGGCCCCGCTCACGGAGGCGCAGAGGGGGCTGCACGGCGTCCTGGAGGGCATCGCGGGAGCCAAGCACGTTCGCAAGAACTACACGCAGAAGGGGTCGCGCATCGGGCAAGGTCGGCGCCCGGGGGGGAGTGGCCCGAGGGGGGGGGGGGGCTCTGCTCAGACAGCGCGGTGGCCTGCTCGAAACCAGTCCCAGACTCTGAGAAGCCCTACAAGGGGAGGCCCCTGCCGAGAAACACCCTGCCTGCCTCCAGGGTGCCGTGGGCTTCTTGGGCTTCGATGGTTTTGCTCCAGCACCAAGAATCAGTGGACGCCCCGGGGTCTCAGGGTCGGGCTCCTCGTGGAAGGTCTCCTGTGAACCGCCCTTCGCTGTATACTGGTATCTTCCGGGCCATTCTATAGCAGGGCTGCGACTGGGAATTGCCCCGAGGGGGCCGTCACGCGGCAGTGCCCTGGGCGATGACTCACGGGTTGGGTGCTGACTCTGCTCGTGGGCGTCGTCGTCATCGTCGCTGTGATGCCTGGACGGTCCTCTCCAGAGTCCTCCCAGGCGGCAGAGGCCTACACGTTGTTCGTATCTACTTCTTCGAGGGTTCTTTGATCTTTTGGGGGGCCCAGATCCTTTCATTTCCAATTCTTCCATCCTGGACCTCTTCCTGGCCACTGGGGGGCCAGGAACAATGACAAACGAGCACAATCAGAAATGAGCACGATTAGAAACGAACGACGTGTACTTGTCCCCACATCCGAAGTTGGTCTCTTGACTTCTCTGGACACACTGCGCAGAGACCTTCTCCTCCCCTTCGCCACTCATCATGCTCAGAAGCTTTCACGGCACCTCCCTTATTGTGACTTGACAGTTTCCCAGGGCCAGCTGGACTGAATTTTGGACGCTTCACGTATCCCCACCCGCCCATCCGTGACCGGTGCCCAGGCGAAGTGTCACGATAAGGGAAGTATGTAAGCATACACAGAAACGTACAAAACTAACACATATGGATACCTTATTGTTGTGAAGTGCATTCGGGCGTGCTTGTCCCACCCAAACATGATTCGCAGAGGAGCGATTGTCAGCCTGAGGAGGAGGAAAAGGACGAGCAGAAGAGCCATACGCGCGTCTTAAATGCCTCTCGGAGTCTCCTCGGAAGTTTTTTGGGGAGGCTTCTTGGGGCGTCTGGGGGGCTTCTTGGCGGGCCCGGGGAGGTCTTTGAGCGTCTGGGGTGCTTCAGGGATCCTCTTGAGGCCTCTCGGGGGTCTCTTGGAGGCGTCTTGGACGCCTCTTGGGGCCGTCTGGGCGCCTCTTTTGACCCTCTTGGGACGCATTTCGGAGCCTTGGGAACGCCCTTGGAGCCATCTTGGAGGAGATCGTTCAAAGAAGGGGGTGTCCCTAATCAGCCTTGCCCTTCGGGAGCCCCTAAAGTCGCCTCTTTGAGCGCTCTTGGGGCGCTTATGGAGCGCTCTTGGGCGCTCTTGGGGTCGTCTTGGGGGTCTCTTGGGCCCCTCATGGGGCCCTCTTGGGCTATGGTGGAGTCATCTTGAAGCCTCGGAAGGCCATCGAAAGCAAAACGGCGGGAAACCCAACAACATATGTTTTTTCTTAGCTTTTTGAAGGGTTCTAATTTCCTCGGGGCCTTGGGGAGCTCGTTTGTGGAGCCGTCTTGAAGCGGTCTTGGGGCTTCTTGGGGCATCTTGGGGGCCATCTCGAGGCATCTTGCGCTATATTGAGCCATCTTCGAGGCCATCTTGGGCTCTCTGAGGGCCTCTTGGAGCCAACTTAGGCCATCTTGGACGCTCCGACCGCTCGCGGAACGCCCCGTACAAGTCCAGGCGAGGGGGTAGGGGGAGGGGTACACCCTTCCGCGAAGGGGAAGAAGGGGGTGGAAGAGGAATCACCCTCGACCACCTACGCCCAGAGGGCTGGTGGGATTCACCCCGCCCCCCCTTATCATCATCATCATCATCATCATCATCATCATCATCATCATCATCATCATCATCATCATCATCATCATCATCATCAGCAGCAGCAGCAGCAGCAGCATCATCATCAACAACATCGTCAACATCATCAGCATCATCATCGTCACCGTCATCATCATCATCATCATCATCATCATCATCATCATCATCATCATCAACCTCATACTCATCATCAGCATCAGCAGCATTCGCATCATCATCGGCATCATCATCGCCACCATCGTCATTATCATTCTCACCATCATCATCGTCATCATCATCACCACCATCACCATCAATGCTTTCAGCCTCATCAGCATGATTGCCATGATGACCATACTCAGCAGCGTCAGCATTGGCATTAGCGGCATCATCACCATCATCATAATCATCAATTTCAGTTTCATCATAACCATCATCATCACCACCATCATCATTACCACAATACTCATACTAACCATCATCATCACAAACATCATCAGCAACAGCATAATCATGATAATCGCCATCACCATCATCATCGTAAGCATGGTCCTCAGACTAATCATCATCACCATTGTCATCATCATCATCCGCATCAACATCATCATCATCATCATCACCATCGTCATCGTCATTAACATGACAACCACCATCAGCATCATCAGCATCAGCATCAGTACTGGTGCCCACATCAGCATCATCGTCATCGTAATCGTCATGGTCACCATCGTCAGCATTATCATCATTATCCTCATCGCCATCACCACACTCATATGTCGTCGCACTTACGCGCTCATACAAGCATCATCACTGTTCTCTTCATCACCACTCACACGCTCAATCACTCAGTAACTCGCACGCGTACGCTCACACGGAGAATCTCTCGAACGTGGGCCTCGTCCGTGAGTGGATTGCGCGAGCGCCACGCGCGGGAGCCCCCGCCCCTGTGGGGCCCGCAGGTCATTTCGGTAATCCGAGGCGCCCATCGGAAAATTGTTTCAATCAACGCAGGTTTGGTGACATCCCGTTCCTGAGAAAATTGGGAGCTTGTCTCGGGCCATCACTCGTCTGTGAGCGAATCGGGAGGAGGTCTCGAGCGGGAGTCCTGCCTCATGGGGCCCTCCTCTCCTGTTCACAATGCAAGGCGGCCATCAGAATCCCAGGTAAAACACAGGAGTCGTGTGACACCTGCGAGCCTTAGTCCAGAGACACTCTCGAGCGAGAGCCTCGATACTGAGCAAACTGAGCGGATGTCTCGGGCGCTCACTGAGCGAATCGCCAGGAAGTCTCGAGCGAGAGCCTCTCCCTGTGGGGTACTCACCTCATGTCAGTAATCCAAGGGGGCCATCGGAATTCCATGTAAAAATACAAGGTTGGAGTTTGGTGACACCTGTGAACCTGAATCCAAGGGATTCTCGAGCGAGAGCCTCGTTCCTGAGCAAATTGGAAGGATGTTTCAGGTGCTCGCCTACTAGTGACTCGCGAGAACGTCTCGAGCGGAAGCTTCGTTCCTTTGTCGAGCGTCCTGTGTAATCCGAGGCGGCCGTCCTCAGTCAAGCTTGCAAGCATCGGCAAGGACAAGCAGATGCCAGACAGGAAGAGAGCCCCCGTAGTCACAAAAACGACGATGAGGATTGCTTCCAGGTTAGTCTGGAACATTTTCATATGGGGTCCTACCGTCGTAAAGCATTTGTTCGTGCCCACCCGCACGTTCTGTCTTACTCCCATCCCACACCGAGAAGGCCCCCACCTTCGAAGACAGAGGCCCCCCCCCCCAAATGGCGCCCCCCCCCTCCTGCGCGCCGCCGGACAGGCACCGCGCTGGCGCACGTGTCGCCCGGCACGCTCCAAGAGGCCGTGGAGGTCCTGAAGGCCTGCGTGGCCGCCGACGTGGCCGTCCTGCCGCAGGGGGCGAACACCTCGCTGACGGGCGCCTCGGTGGCGCGCGACACGCTGTGCGACCGCCCGACCGTGGTCGTCAACATGCGGCGCCTGTCGAAGATCCTGCCGATCGGCGACGGCGCCCAGGTGCGGAGGAGGGCCACGTCGAGGCAGCGGCGGCCCGCATTGCCGCGCTCTTCGTGCGTTCTCGGGGCTTCCGGGGGGTGGGGGGGCCTCTCGTCGCCGCAGTGTCGGGTCCGCCCCGGAAGACGGGGAGCCGGCAGCGTTGTGGAAGTCGATCTGGAGAGGAAGCGTGCTGCCAAATAAGTTCCAGATGTCTCAAACATGTTCAGAGAATGTTTCACACAATTTAGATGCACTTTTATTTCAATGATGGGGCTGCTAGAGTGTCCACTGTCATGGCATCCACAACAGTAGCGCCCTCGAGAGGCAGTCCAGGGAGCGATGTCGAGCGGAGGTGGGCCGGGCGTCGAAGAGTAAAGAGTTGCAGCAACAGAAAGCTGATGGAGGACGATCAATGGAGAGGAAGCATGCTGCCAAATAATTTCCAGATGTCTAAAACATGTGTTAAACATATGTTAAACCTGCGAAACACACGATTAAAGCATGTTTAGGACATGCTTCCGACATTTTAAACACATTCTAAGTTCAATGAAAGGACTGTTAGGGTGTCCATTGCCGTGGCACCCACAAGTTGAGCGGGGGTGGGCCGGGTGTCGAAGAACAAAAAAAACGCAACACCATTGAGCTTTTGGCGCTCCGCGCGGAAATCTTGGAACCGCGCCCGGGCCCCCTGGCGGCGCCTCTGGCGTCACCCCTGGCGCGCTCCGCGCGCCGGGGAGGCGGGCCCGGCGCAGATCCAAGGGATCTGCCCAGACCTTCTCGAAAGTGTATGTTTATGCCGTTCGTCTCCAAGAGAAGCGCCGTTGTCTCGATCGGCCCTCCTCCGATAGGTGCTGTGCTTCTCGGGGGCCGGCATCTACGACCTGAAGCAGGTGCTGGAGACGCGGCACAATCGCGACTCGCACTCCGTCCTCGGATCTCTGTTCCTCAACCCCTCCGTCGGTGCTGGCATTGCCTTCGGCAGCGGCGGCACGCAGATTCGGAAGGGGCCCGCCTTCACGGAGCGTGCGCTGTATTGCAAGGTGACGGCGAGCGGGGAGGTCGAGTTGGTCAATACGTTGGGTCTCAGGAGCGTTGGCGACGGCGACGTCTTATCGTTCCTGGACGGCAAGGAAGAGCTCGCAAAAGAGGACCTGGATCCAAAGAGCAAGAAGGCCGCCTCGTGGCCGAACTACGGTGCAAACGTCCGGAAGTTGAACGGCGAGGTGTCCCGGTACAATGCTGACACCACTGGCATCGATTGCTGCAGGTCTGAGGGCAAGGTGATGATCTTAGCCTCCATTCACGACTCCTTCCAGAAGCCGAAGAGGTCCGAGTTGGTCTGGGTCTCTTGTAGAGACCTCGCCGCCGCCCACGCGCTGAAGAGGGAGGTCGCGCTCAAGGCAGAGAACTGCATGGCCCAGTCATGCGAGTACATGAACAAGGAGGTGGTCACGGGTGTTGACCGCGCTGGCAGGATCTTGATCAAGATGATCGAGCTTGTCGGCATGCAGCGGCTAGAGCCGCTGTGGAACCTGAAGCTCGCCATCGAGGCCACGGGCCTCCCATTCAGCGGCGTCGTCTGCGACAAGTTCCTCTGGTGGTTCAACGGCATCATCCCGAGACCGCTGCCCCCGGCACTGAGAGATCTCTGCCAGGAGTTCGACCACCACCTGCTGGTCGTCGACGAAGGAAGAATGTAATGAGCCGAACTCTATACACCGACGCTTTTTCCGGCCCTGCACCGAAATTTGCACAGGAACGCGGATCCTGGTGTATACGCGATCCAGGTGTATACTTTTTCCGTTGTTTCCCCGCGAAAGCTGGGAATAAGTACACACCTGATCACCCCGAAGTCGTCCCCGACCCTCAGGAAAGTCCTGGGATGGAAATGCCGCCCGCCACTGGTGATGCATGCATGCTCCAGTTTCCGAGAATGCCATCCGCACAAGAGTGGTTGTGTTGTGCGCGTGCCTCTTGGCTGGGAGCTTGGCCCCCTCCCCCTGGGCGGGTCCTCCGGGTCCTCCCCTGGCGCGCTACGCCCGCCAGGGAGAAGGGGGGGGCTCCAGCGCCGATCCGAGAAATCCGCTCGCAGCTCCGAGGGTTTCTGCTTCTGCGGTCGTTTCCTCTTCCAGGTGTAAGTCGGGGACGTTCCTCCACAGGACGAATATGGAAGAACAGTGAAAAAGTCGTCTGATGACGATTGTTGGTGCTCTCTGGATTTGTTGCTCAGGCTTTGACTATTTTTGTTGTCTTTCTTCCAGAACCCGCCTGTAGGAGGACACACTTGGCCTAATTGTAGGTCGAGATGGCCGAGTACTCGGAGGGCGAGGTCGACCGCCTCCGCGGCGCCCTCGAAGGTTTCGTGGCCTCACGGCCGGAGGGCCACGTGAAGTACCACGTGTGTGCCGACGCCTTCGAGAGGTCCCGCGCGACGCTCTTCCGCTTCGTGGTGGCCCCCGCCTTCCGCACGTTCACGGTGGGGAGCGGCATGCAGGGCCTGTCCATAGACTACGCGCTGCCCAAGAGCTTCACGGAGTACCCAGACCTGCCGGAGAAGCAGTACCCGATCGTCAACCGATGGGTCTATTCGCACTTCGGCTGCAACGTCTACCACGAGGACCTCGTCTTCGACAACGCCGTGGACGTCGAGGAGGCCAAGCACGAGATCAAGCACGCTGTGGAGCACACGGGCGGGAAGCTGCCTGCGGAGCATGGGCACGGGACGGAGTACAAGGCGCCGAAGGAGACGCAGGAGCGGTGGAAGAAGATGGACCCCCTCAACGTCATGAACCCTGGCGTGGGCGGCCTTTCGAACAACAAGTGTTACGGTGACAAGGCCGCACACTTGCGCTGAGAGGCCATCGCAGGGTCAGGCGGTTACCACCTCGGCGACCACCTGCCCATGTCAGGCGGGCGTCCATGTGGCACTTCAGTGCCAATGCCCGCCCATGCTCCACCCACCGCGCTGGAGGCCGCGAGAGTGCGCCACAACAGAGAGTCTTTGTTGCGGCGCGCTTCTGTTACAGGACGGGTTTCAGGAGGGGCACCTGTTTCTGGCGGGCGGTGTTTGAAGGAGTGCGCGTATCGACGCAGGGCGCACGACCCGCTGCTCCACGACATGATGATGCCAGAGTATGTCACTCTCCCTGCCAGGGCAGCGGCTTTTTCGTGGTGAGGTATGGCAGACGTTGTGTCCCCACCTGGTACAAACGCAGAAAGAGAGAGAGAGAGAGAGAGACAGAGAGCGAGAGAGAGAGAGAAACCAACAACAAACAGAGAGGATGAAAGAGAGAAAGAGACAGGGGAGAGGAGATCTCATACTCCTCATCATTCTCTCTCTCCCTCCTTAAGCTCCTCTCTTCTCTATTCTTCCTCGTCTCCGTTTCCTCCTCCCGTCCTTCTTTCCTTTTCCTTGTTTTTCTTTCCTCCTTACTCGCCGTCATCGTTAACTTTTTCGCCACCAGCTCCCCTCTTCATCCGAAGGAGCGGGTTTCACGGGTGCTTGGCTTGAGCATTTAGTCAGGTGCCCCTATCGAAACCGGGCGAATTCCCAACCCCACCTCCAACACAAATAGCAAGATTACCCTGCAAGTGGCAGTACTGCGTTTGGCTTGACACCGCTTGCACACTCACGCAGTGCAGTTGAGGCTGTGCTAGCAAAGTGCTGACGAGCGACGAGCGAGCTGAGGCTGCTATCGCAGCACTGTTTTGTGCACACAGGAGGCTGAGGCTGCAATACGCGAGCGACCCCTGGTGGCAAGCAAGCAAGAACAGCAAGATCAACCCACTGTTCCCCACCCGCTCCCAACCTCCCCCCAGGGGCAGGGGAATGATAGAAGCCAGGCCTCAGCGGATGCGTCCAGGAGGTGGGGAGCAGGCAGGATGAGAGGAGGAGAATAGAGGAAAGCATCAAAAGCTAGCATCACTAGTGATCGCGCCATCGATAGTGATCATGATGCGGTGGCAGAAACTGGAGCCGTTGAGCACCGTTGGGGATAGTCGGGGATCAGTTGTTAGCAGGAACCCGCGGGGGTCGTAGCCGTGACCGCAACCCTACACAGCTTTTTTTGTGAAGAGAAGGAACAGTAGGACTATGAGGCAGCATCAGCAGGAGGGAGGAACACAGGACCATAGGGGGGGGGAAGGTGATGGAATAACTTAGGAGCAGGGTCACGAGAAGCAGGAGAGAAGGAGGAGCTGTATGAAACATTTCGGTATGCGGTTTCCTCCTGGCAGGCCGGTGGGAGGGACAAGCAACGAGGTGGTTGGGGATGAAGGCACCGCATTCTCAGTGCCATATCGAGGGTTCCCGTCGTGTTGCTCCTGCTTGTCCGCCGTTTCTTGCTTCTCCTTCTCCGACTCCTCCTTTCTCTTCATCCTCGTCTTCCTCATCCCCCTTCCCAGCAAGCATGTACTTGGGAAGCGCGAGGGTCAGGCGGTGCAAGTTTTCCAGTGCACTTCGTTGAGAGTTAGGCGCCGCACCTTGTTTCGTGCCGTGCTCTCTGGCTGCTCTCTCTTTCGCCGCCGATGCGTGAGAGTGCCGTGTTCGGTGTCTGCTCTCTCTCGTCGCTGTCGAAGGCATGCCCAACCGCCGTTCAGTCGACGCGAATGACTTGCCAATCGTTGTGCTCGTCGGGGGCGCCAGTCGAACATTGAGTATTGCGGAGGTGTTTGCTCCTCTTGGGCGGCTGCGCACATTTAATGCCAGGGCGCAGTCAGCGTGTGGCCCTCACCTCGCTCTTTTCGACGACGTCGTCCACTCCCCGCCAGGACAGCAAACAAGACAACTGCCATCTCCCAGCCTCTCTCCTTCCGTGGCGCTGCCCTTCGCTGGTTCACGTTATGCTGGTCCTCCAGGGTCCCAGCCTCGTCAGCCCACACTTGGGGTCCATAGGGGGTCCTTTTGTGTTTATCCATGGGTCATGGGAGCCACCTAATTGTCATCGTGCTGGCTCTTGCAACTCGACGCTAACCGACGCAAGTTGACGCACATCGACGCCCACGGTACGCTTAATTGGCGCTGTCTGATCGACTACCATACTCTAAAAACGGACTCTCGAGGCCACGCAGGGCTCCCATGCTTTGCTTAGATGCCCACGCTCAGATGCCCACGGGGAGACCGCACGGCGGGACCGCCCGCGCAATACCAGTTCCACCCACACGCGCAGCAGGCTGCACGCCACCCGCCTCCATCGACACTCCCAGCAAAGCTCCAGGGGGACACTGGCAGCGGAGTCACACGCGAGCCGACCCGACGTCGACCTCCTCAACGGGTGCAGGTGTTCGTCTGAAGTATGGTTCCAGGGGCTGATATCCGTGAAGCGCCCGCGTCTCGTGCGCAGGCGCGTGCCGAGCGAGGATCGTTGTCGGTTTCGCTTGAAGCACTCATGATGGGAGTCATTCAGGAGGGGAAACAAACACAGGCACAATGAATCGTCGACCCCCCAGAAAATATGGGAAACTATTGAAAATGGGGGGGGGAAGACAAAAACCCAGAAACTATGGGGAAACTATTGGGTATCGTTTTGTTTGTGTGTATTCATGTGTCTGTGTGTCCCAGGGCCCCTTCAGTCATTGCCTCCAGGTGTGAACGCATAGGGAGGGCGGAAGGCCCTAACAGTGAGTGGCCAACGGCGTGACCTTGGGCATTTCCTCATGCTCCATCGATTCCTCCCCCTCGTCCTACCCCTCTTCTCCTGCTCTCCCACCCCATACAACTGGTATAGTAGAGTGCTAGCTTGATGGCAAGGAATTGGTGACCAACGCTTTGTGATCATTCTAGTACTCCTCGCCCCTGCTCCCAGGTCTTCCGCCCCTGTCCTCCCCCATCCTTTTCCTCCTCCTGCTCATCCACCTTCTGCCTCTTCCCCATGCCACCCTCAATAGTTTTGCAGTTGCCGAGGGGTCAACAGGTGCATATCGGGGCGGGGGGGCGGGCTGGGTTCACGATTTCCCGTGGTTTACCTCGGTATCCTTGGGGTGTGGTTGTCCAAGTTGTGCTCTTTGTCTGGGAGCGAGCGGATGAGGCCATCACTGGCCTCCCCGTGTGAGGTTTCCTTGGCTGCCACTCGCAGGCGTTATATCCAATGACTTCAGGACGGGCTATGGCCCAAAGATCAGGGGCAGACCTCGCGCCGAGAACTGTCCTCGCAGTCTGGGCGTGGCTGTTTCGCGTTTCAGGTTCGCATCGCGATGGGGTCCGTTCCTTTGCTCATCCTCCGGACCTCAGCCCGTGTACCCGTCCCCTCTCCTGCGTCTTGCTCGTGCTGCTGCGCTGTCTCCGTCCACCTCCAGCCCCCGTCTCCTGCTGCTTCTCCTCACCCTCGCCCCCTCACCTCTGCTCCTGGTGCTGCTGCCACTGCTCATTCCCCAGACATGCGATGTTTCGTTGTTTGGATGCGAGGTTTCAGGAAGTCTCGGCCATTTCCCCAGGGCCGTTTTTTCATCCCGAGTAGTTCTCTCGCGTTCCCAAGACCTGGTGAGGGCCCCCAGAGGCTGAAACGTTGCCAAGAATTGTCAGTCGTGTTTTTAGTTCACGACGCGAGCACGTCTAGGTCTGCTGCTGCTCCCCGTCCTTCTAGGCCTCCCACATGGGGTCCGCGTATGTGGGGTCGAATGGTCGCGCCGCATTGCCGATGCATCGGCAATGCGGCTCGGTGTGGAGCACGATGTCTTCCACGCCGACTGCGCCGATGCATCGCCGACGTCGAGGATGCATCGCCTCTGCATCGGCGATGCGTCAGCGATGCGCCGCGACTCTCCGAGCACATCTTCTCGGACTCCGTGTAGGAGGCCTCTGCGGTCGGGGAGCTTGGGATGGAGCGTGTCGCTCCGCTGGTCCTGGCCCGCTGCGCTTTGGAGCGGCTCGTTGTCCACTTCCCGGTCCCCGGGCGTCGCTTCCCTGGCCTTCCCCGAGCCCCCCGCCCCGCGGAGCGGAGCGACACGCTGTCCACCCGCAGTGCACAGCGCGTCGGTGGGGCCGCCGGGGCGACGCGCCGAGCAGCCGTTCCCGACCGCAGACCTCTCCCCCCCTCCGCATCTGGATGAACTCTGGACGACGCACTGTTCACTTCTAATTCTTCGAAAGTTCTTTGATTTTTGGGGGGCTGAGATCCTTTCATTTCTACCCGTTCTATCCTGGGCCTCTTCCTGGCCACTAGGGGGCCAGGAACAATTAGAAACGAGCACAATCGGAAACGAGCACGATTAGAAATGAACGACGTGTACATCTGGACGAAGCGTGGACAGGGGTGGCCGCAGTATGAAGGAAATCCAGCGGAGCTCGCGTTTCTGACAGGGCCGCGGAGGTCCACAAGAGGTCCCCATGAAGGCTCGCCCAGCACACGTTCGGACCCCATGTGGGAGGCCTCCAGTCCTCTCCCCCCTCCGCACATTCCCCCCGCCCGTCTGCCGATTTTCGGGGGCGGCAAAGAGGGGGGTGATGACTAGGGGGGGGTGGATATCATGGCGGGGGCCATGATATTTCCCCAGATCTCATGGCGCCTCTTCTTATTTCATTACGTCCCTGGTCCCCCCGCTGGGCCGCGCACATGCCGCCGGTCATGATTTGCAACCCCCCTCTTGGACACCTCCCTCTTTGCCGCCCCCGAGATTTAGATTCACATAAGGCATAATCAATGACATCCGGGCAAGTCTGGAGCGGGGGAGCTCCTGCGCGAGTCGAGGGGCAGAAGCAGCCGCCAGGCCCTCAATGAAGGGAGGAAGGCAGCGAGCGAGGGTGGGGGGGCGAACATGGGAGGGGAGGGAGGTAGGGAGGGAGGGAGGCGATGACCCGACCGTGGCCGCGCGAGACCCCCCTCCCGCGATGCCCAGGCGCAGCGGCGGCCTCCTCTCCACAGGTTGCGGGGGGCACGCTGCCGGGCACCTCGGCGGGGGGACGCGATCGCCAGCGGGACGGGGGTTACGTGCTGCTGGCGCGAGAGGACGCATCTTCCCTCCCTCCCTCTTGCCTCCCTCCCTCTCTACTCAGCCTCCGCCTCCTCCCTTCCTTTTCCTTCCTCCCTCCTCCCTCCCTCCCTCCCTCTTTCTCCTCCCTCTCCGTCATCTTCCACGGGCACGATGCGGATGGTCAGGAGGTGCTGCTGGCGCGAGAGGGCGCCCGCTGCCAGGCACGGCGGCAAGAGGGCAGAAGGGACGGCTCCGGTGGATGGCGCGGTGTGCGGTGGGACCGCGCCGCGTTGACGCGGCGGCGACACCAGCGCCCCAGATCCCCTCGCGCCGCGCCCGAATCTCGACGGGAGGTTCTTGTGCATGTTCGGCCTTCTTGGGGGCCCGTATCGGGCCCCAGGACTGTTGAAGCACGGCTCAGGAGGACGGGCCAGTCCCTGGGAGGGGTTCATGCGTATGGGGGGCCCACGTCGCAATGAGAAGTCATGACGGCGAGTTTTGCGGCGGCGACGTTCAGAGGTGGGACGCCGGCGGCGGCCCGAAAGTGGCCGGCGCGGAGCGGCCTGCGCCGTCGGCAACCGCCGAGAGTCGTCATGTCGCGGTCCTGTCGTGCGCAGTGGGCGAGGTCGCCCGCGGGAGCGCGGAGGCGGTGCGCTTCTGGGGGGGTGGGCGCGGGGCAGTTCTCGTTGTCGCGGTTCTGCCTTGAGGGGTGCGATGCGGGAGCGCGAGAGCGCTAGTGATGGTGCATCCGCGGCAGGGAGGGTGATGGGCCAATCTAGTGGGCACCGTTGGTCGTTGGTCCATGGTCTTGGAGAGGAGATAAGCCGCCTGTGAACAAGACAGGCATGGTCCGAGACCAGTTTTGTGCTGGAGGACACTTGCCCTCCGTCGAGGTCATCATTGGGGTGGCACGAGGAGATTGCGTCTCTGGCGCGCTCTTTGGGTTCACTGCGGAGGCGATGGTTAATTGCAAGCCGCGCTGCGTGCGCACCCTTGGGAACTCGACCATGCAAGTGTGCGCCAGCCTGAGGTGTCCACGCCGAAAGAAAGTATCTGCGGCAGGAGGAGGGGACAACAGGGGGTGGCGGGGGCGATAGATTGCTGTCAGCGCCCCCTAAGCGGGGACTGAAAAGCCAGGGCGTTGGCTTGCCAGAGAAAACTTCAGGCGTGGGTCGAATCATTCCCCATCCTTCGTTCCCTCCAAGTGGACTGTTCGAAGCCCCGGTTTGCAATGTCCTGGCTTACGGGGCCTTGACGCTTGGAGGGGTGATGAATTGTCAGCGGGGGGTTCACGACGGGGCTTTCTAAATTTTCACCAGGGGGGGATAAGCGCGAGGGGCGATGCATCGTTCGGGCGGCCTGGCTTGGTGATGGCGATAAGTCCACGCCAGAGGTCTACCCTACCATCCCCGATGATTCTGAGACGTGCCCCGAGGAATGGGGGACGTGCTGGGCATGGATGTTATCCCGATCGCTGGGGGAGCTGTCCACCCCCGACGCTCAAGGATGCCCTTGGCGTCGTGCCTCCGCCGCGGCGGTCGCGGACAACTCTCTCCGCGCGGAAGCGTCCGGCCGCCCCTGGCTCGAGAGCGAGCTTCTTGCGCGTTTGCGCGCTGGTGCTTGAGGCGGTTGTCGCGCTGGCTTGTCGGCGGCGAGCTCTCGGGGGAAGCGAGGCGGGGCGTGCCTTGCCAGGGGGCCCGGGGGCCCCCCAGCCTTCTGAGGAGTTCCCGAGGCATTCCTCAAAGGTACAGAGAGCCTCTCAGAGGGCGCGAGGGCTTCTGATAAGCCCCGCCGCCTCTTCAGAAGGCCTCATCCTGCTCACTTCCCACCGTCGCTCGCCGCCGAGCTCGGGGGCGGCGCGCCGACCAGGCCCCGGAACCGCTCCGAGGACCGCTAGGGCCCCGCCCGAGAAACGATCCGAGAGCCTACTCGGACCTGCAGGCCACCATCACCGCGGCGCGCGAGGAGGTTGCGCAGCTGGAGGCGCAGCGCGCGATCACTTCGCACTCGGTGGCAGCAGCTACGCCCGAGCCTAACACGACCAGCCCGTTCCCGTCGCTCAGCCAGTTCATGGCACAAGTGCAGCAAGGGCCAGTCACGGGAGCGCCAGTGCACATCCAGCAGCAGGTCCACGCGCTGGAGGCGAGCATCAAGCAGGCAGCGGCGCAGCGTCCTGAGGGTGCAGCCGCCGTGGACGTCGCCAGCCAGCCTCCGCCGCAGCCTGCCATGCTGGCAGGCGGCCCGCCAGGGTCCGCTGCTGGCGCACAGCCAGCAGCGGCCGCGGCGGAGGCGCTTGGGGGGCCCGACAGCTTCCCCGAGGTTGGCGAGCGAGAGGACGACGGCATGGATTCCATCGAGTCGACGAAGCAGAAGGAGCAGAAGAGACTCCACAGCGTGCATTGGGCGCTGGCACAGGCCCTCGGCACCATCGCAGTGGAGCCCACCGACCAAGAGACCAAGAAGGCCCGAGCGGCGCTCATTAAGGCGACCGAGGCGGCGATGGCCGCTGGGAAAGGCCCCCAGGGGTGCCGCGCGGCGGGTAACCGCAAGCATCTCAACATCATTACCATCAATGGAAGTTGCTGGGCACCAGTGCAGGAGCTAGCTCAATCAGTGGAAGTTCATACTACTGCAGTCATTCGCGCTCACGACGTCAAACTCCGTGGAGACAAGTTGGCGCGGGCAGTTCAATGGCGTGAAGGCCGCGGCCGGCATGCAGCAATTTCAGATTGCGGCGTTGGCGAGAACGGCTACTCCAGCAGCGGCGCGTGCATATTAGTCCGCAGCGGACTCAACATCGGAGTCCAACCAGCACCTCTTCCTGTTAATATCCCTCACAGCCTTGCAGCAGCTGCCATTCTATAATTACCTGGGCATCGTCCAATCGTATTCTTGTCTATGTACTTCGAGGTCTCCCAGGGCCTCAACAACACTAGTCTTGATTTTCTCGCTACTGCAGGATGGTTTCAGCAGAAGTATCGCATGCCTGTCTTTGTCGGGCCGATTTCAATATCGCCCCGTCGAGGATTGCAGGTTCGGGAGTTGTAGAGCGCGCTGGCACGGTGCCAGCGCACCCGGCAGGTCATGCAATATTCACCAGCAAGACTCGCAGCAATATTGATTATTTCATGATGAGGTCGTGCCTCAAAAAGTTCGGCGCGGGCGATCTCGGCCCTCAAGCAGCGCCCCCTCTCGCCGCGTCGCCCCGCCATGCTCGGCCCGGCCGCGGGGTCGAGCCCCGCGACCCCTGCCCTCAGGAAGCCCCAGAAGCTCCCCACGGGCATCGGCCGCCCTGGACGCCGTGGAACTGAGATTGGTTTCGGAGGCCCCGGAGATTCAACCAGCCGCTCTGGGCGAAGCGCATGAGATCTTGGTTTCAGAAATGGAGGTCGCCATCAGTAGAGCGACCGACACCCCCTCCAGTCAAGCAGCCCCTCGTTGTGGGCCTGTCTGAACAAGCTGTAGAGAGCCAGCGCCGAGCTGAATGGGAGTTGTTCTGGAGACCGACGCGCTGGCTGCTTGGCCATGTTTTAGAGCTGCAGCGCATTCTTTCTCAGTCGGATTTGGGCGCGCTCCCCAATCTGTTGTAGCTGTTGTCGGAGCCGCCGCAGGAGTTCTTCGCTTCCGATGATCTGCGCACCATGCTCAGCAACGCGTGCGGCCTCGTGAAGCGCTGCAGCAGGACGTTCAGGGCAGGGGCAAAGAAGGGGAAACAGATGCAGCCATAGTTCGGCTTGGAAATGATGGGTTGGAGACAAAATGACGTCGGGGGTTGGCCGGGCCTACAGGCAGACCAGGGGCAGTCAGCATTGGAAGCCTTCTCAGGTCAGAACCCTAGCCGGCGATTTCTCGGGCAGCCCGACTGAGTTGTTGAATGTTGAAGTTCGGAGACTTACGACCATCTGGGACTCTCAGGCGGAACCTCAAGCCAGAGCCCCCAGCGGACCCCCGCGCAGCAGAATCTCTTCCTCGTACGACCCCAAGGGAGCTCAAGCAGGCCTGGGAGAAGTTTATTCACGCTACGGCAGAGACTTGGGACGGACTTCATCTCAAGAATTTCGCACGCTTGTTTTTGCTTCAGTAGGGGCAGTTTTGCAGTCTCCACAGCGTCGCGGAGCGCGCTGATAGCATGCCGACCCAGCCTCTTGCAGTAATGACAGCTTCCATTCCCAAGCATAAGCCATCAGGTGAAGGGCCTGCCTACCGAGGCATAGTACCCATGCCAAGTACGCATAGGATCTGGGCCCGCATACATCAAGCGGAAACAAGAAGATGGGAGCAGCGGCATCGTAGAATTGTCTTGCGCATCAGGCCCGAAGGTCTTATTTCGAGCTGGTGCACCAGCAGTCGCTCCAGGCAGAGAGCGGTGCCACTCAGGACTCCTCCCTCCGCGCAGCCTCCATCGCGTGGGATTTGAAAAATTATTTCGAACCTGTCAATCGAGAAAAGCTTCATGACAGAGCCCTCGCTTCGATATTACACGGGGCCATCACGCCCATCATCATGGACCAATATCAGAGTCAGCGTATGATAGCACTGAACGTTCAATCATCAGATGCAGGCTCCACGTCGAAAGGCATCCCAGCGGGCTGCAGTTTTGCAACGTTCCTGGTCGAGATGTATTGTTTGGAACCGTTATATGTTTGGACTTCTGACGTGCCAGCGTCGCTCCACATGCTTATCGACGATCTGCGCTGCCCCTTCTCTCGCAAGTGCAAGGCCACCCTCGTCGCGGAACTGAGGAGAGCGGCCGCTAGCATGTTGTGGGCCATCCAGTTCGAGTTGGACTGCTCGGTTGCAGTTGCCAAGTCCGCCGTTCTTTCGACCTCGGTGGGTATCCAGAAGAAGCTAGCTAAGCAGGTAGGCCGGCTTCCAGGTTCTACCCCAGCTCACGCAGCTAATCCAGGAGTTGATGTTCGAGCCGGCCAAAAGAGAGGGAAGCGCATAAGCAGCAGCCAGTTCAGGGAAAGGCATGCAAAGCCAAAAGCAAGCGTTCCTAATAGTTGAGCGGTTCATAGAGCAGGTGGGAATACTTTAAAGCTTTACAAATTTTGGTTTTGGCCAAGCCCCGTTTGCTGGTTTTGACGCGTGGGGAATGGACGATGTAGAACTCCGTCACTCTCAATGGGCACTCAGGAAAATCGCTGGCCCAGGGACCTCAACGCGTTCGTTTTCCCCCGCGCTGCGTTTGCTTGAGCAACCCTGCTGGCGACCAGGCGCAGGGCCCGTTCTCTTGTGGTCTACGCTCGCGTGGAGAGCCATGGCGAGCGAGTTCGCGCCAGGCTTCAACCCCCCAGGTCTTCGCGCCACGGCCGCGGGCATCTTAGCATACCCGACAAAGAAGTGGAGGCCTGTTCGGCGCAGCGATCCTCAGTGCCACTCGTATTGGCCTGAAGTTTGCAGCCCCTTTTTCCTCGGTTGACCAGAATATCCAGAACCACATCTTCACCGCGACCTCCTCCGCCCTCCACCAGCGCTGGCCCCGGCGCGCCTGGGCGCAGCAGCCCTGGGCCCAGGCAGCGCAGAAGTGAGGTCTGGAGGGCCAGTTGGACACCGGCCTCGCCCAGGAGCTCCTAAAGTCCAACCAGATCTCGGATGCCGAAAAGAGCGCCCTCAAGGCGCCCCCCACCCATTGCCCCTGGACTCACGCGCGCCATCAAAGAGCAGGATACCCCGCAGAGCCCGAGTGTCAATGTGGACACGGCACAGATGATCTTCATCGTGGACTTGTGAGTTGCCCGTCCCATGACGAGAGAGACCAACTTCAGGACCTTTCGAAGTTTCCCTTCCACGCTGGCTTCCAAGTGAGGCCAGATTTTTTCGGCGAGTGCCCCTGAAGGTCTCGGAAAGTTCAAACAACTGTAGATTTTGGGTCAAGGGGGCAGACTCGTGCATCCACGCCGCGGGCTTCGCCGCCGCGGTGATCGACGAGAGCGGCGAGCTTGAAGGAGCGGTCTACGGAACAGTAGGCAGAAGCCTCCCCCAGTCCCCCCCTTCTGCTGAGCACCTCGCTGCGCTTGCTGCTGCTGCTGCGGCTGCCCCTTCTCGCGCAATATTTGAGAGAGTCGCGGATTATCAAGGCACTCCTGATGTGTACACTCGCCAGCAGTATTATAGAACACACATGTATGCTGGCGTTGCCATGCTGGCCCGTGGAAGCAGAGCGCGGCATGAGAACCTTGCGTGCGCGAAGATCAAAGCGCATCGGGGTCGCGAGGCGTTCCCCAGGGGATCGGCCGAGTGGCCCGATGCCACTGGAAATTGCTTTGCCGAGAAATTTGAGATTTGCCAAACTCGGCGCCCAGCGTCTGCCCCGACCTTCCGCCTCAGCAGTGGAGGGGGTTGATTCGTAGAGGAAGCTGCTCACGAAGTGGCTGATTTTCGTTGCCGAGGGTTTAAGCTTGCGGGAGCCTGTGGGAGCTAAGACCAGCCAGCAAGCTTTTGATTCCAGGGACAACGGCGCCGCCCAGAAAGTGCTTGCTGGAGCGCGAAGCGCCCTTTCCGCGTGGCAACAACCTGTCCCACCTCCCCCTCGTGCCCCTGAGGCCCCCCGACCCCCCCGCTTCCTACGCGCGTGTGTGTGTGTGTGTGGGGGGGGGGGGCGGAGCGGATTGATCTGCGCCATCTGCAAAACCAGATGCGCAATTATCAGGTTTGCGAGCCGCAAAGACGAGGCTTGCAAAGGTCATCATTCAGACTTTTCTGTGCTAGCTGCTGACCCCCTCGGCCACTGGTTATTTGTCTCCCAAGGGGCCCGGGGTGAAAATGAGATTTTTGCATGTGCTCGCTGCGACCTTTACAGCGAATCGAATGTCGTGGGCTTAAGTGAAGGCTGTGGAGGAAGGTTCAAGCGTAAATGAGTCCGAGTCCAGTGGAACCTGTTATGTCAGGGCGAGCACCCCAGAAGCACCTGTTCCGCTCCCTCTAGGTACAGTTGCCCCCCAATCAGACTGACGGGAGATCTTGCTCGTCAGCAGCAGACCCCGTCCCAACAGGAGCACGACAGGCCATAGGGTGGATCGAACTCCGCCCCCAACCATGTGTTGATCCTCCTCTTCCTCCTTATCCCCGTCCTCCTCGTTCTCCTGATTTTCCTCCTTTTCTTCCTCCTCCTCCTCCTCCCCCACCTCCCCATCCTCTCCCTCCTCTCCCTCCTCCTCCAACTCCTCCTCCTCCTCCTTCTCCTCCTCCTCCTCCTCCTCCTCCTCCTCCTTCTTTCCCCCCCTCCTCCTCCGTCGCCTCCTCCTCCTCCTCGTCCTCCCCCTCCTCTTCCTCCTCTTCCCCCTCCTCCTCCTCCTCCTCCTCCTCATCATCATCATCATCATCATCATCATCCTCCGCCTCCTCCTCCTCCTCCTCCTCCTCCTCCTCCTCTTCCTCCTCATCCTCCACGCCTCGCTCGCTAGGACGGGGCATGCGGCGCCGCGTCCGCAGTGGGATTGCTGCCCTGAGGCGGCGACGGCGGAAACAAACAGCATTCGTATTGAAGGGCTGCGCCTGCTTTCTCTTCCTTCTCCATCACCCCTCTTCTTCTTCCTCCTCCTCCCTCTTCCGCCTCCTCCAACTCCTCCTCCTCCTCTTTCTCTCCTCCTCCTCCTCCTCCTCCTCCTCCTCCTCGCCCTCCTTTTCATCCTCCTCCCCCTCCTCCTCCTCCTCCTCCTCCTCCCCCTCCTCTTCCTCCTTCTTCTCCTCCTCCTCCTCCTCCTCCTCCTCCTTCTCCTGGTTCAAGCCACTTGGCTCAAGTCTGTTTGGCTCAAGGCCCGGCCCATGCGTTTCTTTGTTGACGTCGATGTGCTGGGCACCTCGCTAGGACACCGTGTTAGGGAATTCCTTTTGTGCTTCGGAATTTCCAGCGATGAGCTCGAGATCGTCTTCCTCGCAGGAGGCTTTATCTACGGCTGCACCCCCGTCGCCACCGCCAGGGATTTGGAGCCCGTTCGACGTGGTGGACCTGGACTTCAACAAGGGTATGTAGCCTCCGGAGCAGGTTTCCCTCCCGATGAAGCCAAAGGAGGATGTGCAGTCAGTAAATCGTCACCAGAAGGCGTCGGCTCAGCCGGTTGCCCTGGATTTGAAAACGTATTTCGAAGGTGCCAGTACGGGGTTCCCGACATCGACGGTAGCGAAGGAGGTATTTTCTCATGCTCAGGAGCCTCCGGACGCTCCGAGGGCTTGCATGAAGATCCCGACGCCACCGCCGACTCTGGAGGTGGCAGTGGCCAAGCGCCTTCGGAACCGCAAACACAAGAAGAAGCACAAGGACGTCCGCTCGGAGGAGGCCAAGGCGGGCTTGAAGGAGTGACCGCCAGCACCCCCGCCAGCAAGGGCTGCATCGAGCAGCTCTGCGTTGCGGGTGCCGCCGCTGCCCCCACCGCTCCGTATTCCCCGCGCCCCGCCAAGGAAGAGTCCAGGGCCTTGAATTGCCCCATCGGCGATCGCATTCGCCGTAGAAGGATGCACAAGAAGAGGGAGAAACAAGTTGCGGATCCAAACGCATTCTTGGATGAGCCTCCTTCCGGTGAGGCTCGCTCGTATGTCGCTGAATCCGCTGTTGCAATATTGCCCTCAGTGGTCTCTTCAAATGCAGGTTTGGCTGAACCACCAACTGTTGAGGCTCGCCTTACGCTTGTGAGGCCCCTTTTGGCTGAGCCTCCGTGTGATGAGGTTTGCCTTTCAGCTGCTACTTTGGCTGAGCCTCTTTCCGAGGCTCCCCCAGGAGAGTTCGTTGACGCTGGTTTGGGGCTGGCTCCTTCGTCTGAGGCGCCTTCCGATCAGATGGCTATGAGCGCTCTTTCGGGTGAGGTGGCAGGTTCGGCTTTTTCAGGGCCGCATTTTCCCAGACCCGAGTTTCAGACGGGTCCTTCACCTTCGGGCGCGAAGACGCCCGCAAGCTCGATGTTTGACGAGGGCGCTTCTGCAATCGTGCCTTCAGTGGTGTCTTCAAGTGCTGTTTTGTTTGAGCCTCCAACTGTTGAGGCTCGCCCTACGCTTGTGGGGCCGTTTTTGGAAGAGCCTCCGTCTGGTGAGGTTCGCCTTTCAGCTGCTACTTTGGCTGAGCCTCTTCCGGGACTCCCCCAGGAGAGTTCGTTGACGCTGGTTTGGGGCTGGCTCCTTCGGTTAAAGCGCCTTCCGATCAGATGGCTTTGAGCGCTCTTTCTGGTGAGGTGGAAGGTTCGGCCCTTTCACGGCAGCATTTTCTCAGACCCGAGTTTCAGACGGGTCCTTTACCTTCGGGCGCAAAGACGCCTGCAGGCTCGAGTTTTGACGAGGGTGCGAAGGCACTCTCAGTCTCTGACCTTGAGTTGCTCAGCTGCTTCGTCGGTGATGAGGTAATTGAAAGTCTGCGGGTAGAGCAGTGGTTAGTGGCACCCGTTATGAGTGCAGCGTCTCGGTTGGTCCTGGCAGAGGGTACAAGGCTAATGCCAGTCGCATGAGCCTTGCAGGCGCACGCTAGCTAGGCAGCTGTATGCAGCTAGCCTCATTATCACGCCACCAAGTGCTAACCTGCTTGCAGAGTTGAGCTTGGCGTCGCACGCAGTGCAAATCCTCCTCCTCCTCATCCTATTCCCTCCCCTCGTCCCTTCCTCTCGGGCCCCACGCAAGGGGAGGGTAGGGGAAGGGGGGGAAGGCTAAATCTGTTGTATGCAGCTGGTTTCGGCCCCGCCGCCAGGACCATTCCTCCACACATTGGCGCTTCCCGGCGCCACTGGACGCCAAGAAAACCCGATACGTGAGCTGATTCTCTACCATGCTTTCTGCTATCATATCCCGTCGTTTCCCCCGATACTCGTCCCCCCCCCCTCCCCATCCCCCATCCTCCCTTCCCCCCCCCTCCTCGTATGTGCTCTTCTTCCTCCATCCCCCATCCTCCTGCTCCCATTTCCCCTCGTCCCTTACTCGTCCCTCCCCCCCCCATCCCCCTTTTTTTCGAGGAGGAGGGCCGCCTGCCTCCATCCCTCCCCGATGTTTCACAGAGCCCTCATCCTGTGGTGGCTCTGGTCATCCCTCCCCCATCCACCTCTTCATCTTGATCTCCCTTCCTCCTCCTCCCTCTGGACGCAAGCTGTGCGGCCAAATTGTCTTGACCACGTGTTGGACGGCTCACAGCGGATAGCACCAAGCGCATTGCAAGTCCGAAACATGAGCCACAAACTCATCCATACATGGGTCGGCCAATTATGGCCACATTTGGCCTTTGTTTTTGGCTGAATCCCCAGGCTATTCAATGAGAAGACGACGTCTCACCAGCACGCGTGAACTCAGCCGTGTGCCGCGGCTAATCCGAGGAAAGTCAGTTCTCCTGATACCTCTCCCGTGCCGGGTAGCTCCTCCTCTCCATCCTCCCTCCTTGTCCTCCTCCACCTCCCGCCTTCCCTCCTTCCTTCTCTCTTCCTCCTCTTCCCTCCCTCCCTTCCTCCCTCCTTCCCTCCCTCCCTCCTCCCCTTTCTCCCTCCTCCTTACCTCCTCCTCCTCATCCAACTCCTCCTCGTCATTGCTCCTCCCTCCCTGCCTCCTCTTCCTCCCTTCTCCCTTGCTGCCTTCATTCCTTTTCCGTATAGAGAACTCTTCCCTTTCGCACCCCGAGGCCGGTCGAAAGGGCGGGCCGGGCGTTTCGCTTGAGACTTCCTCACCACTTAGGATCCCGAAGTTTCAGAATCTGCAAGAGTCTCATAGATGGAGGACGGGTGGTTTTCAATACGTGGATCTCGCCTCAGCACCGCGCGCAGTTTTTGTTGACATCTGAAGAGCTTCACGGGTTGAGGGCGGACGATTGAGGGTTGGCTTCGAAGGATTGCAAGAGTTCCACGGATCGAGGACGGTTTGTTTTCAATATGTGGCTCTCGTCTTAGAGCCGCGGAATTTCACGGATTCCCATGGTCAACGTACCAGAATTTGTGTGTACGGACGGATTCAGGACTGTGAGAGTGCAACAGTTGCATTGATTCGTGGCGTTGAAGTCCCAGGAGTGGTTATCTGGCACGGTTCAGGACAGTCAAGATGCAACAGTCAGGTTGATCCGTGACGTTGGAGTCCCGAGAACGGTTTTCTGGCGTGTCTCCAGACAGGGCATCTCCCGCGGTGAAGCTGCACCCTTGTAGGGGCCTGCGAAGAGGGAGCTTGGAGGGAGGGCTGTACTCCAATATCGTTGATGAGTCGTGGTTTTGCGCTGGTCTTCAACCTCCTCCTCCTCCGCCTCCTCCTCCTCCTCCTCCTCTTCCCCATCCTCCTCCTCCCCCTCCTCCTCCTCCTCCTCCTCCTCCCTCCTCTCCTCCTCCTCCTCTTCCCCATCCTCCCTCCTCCTCCTCCTCCTCCTCCTCCTCCTCCTCCTCGAGGAGCAGCAGCGGGGCGAGGGCCGCCCCCTGCGCTCCTCCGAAGGACCAGCGGCCGCCGGCGCGCGGGGTCTGGCTGCCCTTCAGCGCACGGGTCAGGCCAGCGTGGCCGAGGGGGAGGAGGAGAGAGGGAAGGGGAGGAGGAGGAGGAGGAGGAGGAGGAGGAGGAGGAGAGGAGGAGGAGGAGGAGGAGGAGGAGGAGGAGGAGGAGGGGGAGGGGGAGGAGGAGGAGGAGGGAGGAGGAGGAGGAGGAGGAGGAGGAGGAGGAGGAGGAGGAGGAGGAGGAGGAGGAGCAGCAAAGGGAGGAGGAGGAGGAGGAGCAGGATGAGAGGGAGGAGGAGGAGGAGTGATGGAGGGGGGGGAAGGTGGGCGGGGAGGAGGGGGGGATGAGAGATGG
Source organism: Prorocentrum cordatum (assembly GCA_963575745.1). Classification (NCBI taxonomy): domain Eukaryota; class Dinophyceae; order Prorocentrales; family Prorocentraceae; genus Prorocentrum; species Prorocentrum cordatum. Next base: position 178,624 of record CAUYUJ010005524.1, read on the forward strand.
AGGGGACTGGTTGACGGGGTGAGGAGGGGGGATGGGTGGGGGAGAAGGAGGAGGAGGAGGAGAAACAGGAGGAGGGGAGGAGGAGAAGGAAGAGGGCAGAAAGGGTGACAAAACATCGTTGAGGGTCAACAGAGTGGTAAACAACAAATCGTTGAGAGTCAGAAGTATTGGGGGACAGAATTTGTTCCCGCGCCCGCCGTGTGGGAGTTCCTCTAAATCCCATTCAAAGACTGGTTGGGTGGTTGGTTGGTTGGTTGGTTGGCTGATTGGCTCGGCGATTGCTAGATCAAACAGTTTTATATGGGAGGTTGGTTCGTTTGTTGGCGGGTTGGTTGGTTGGTTGGTTACCTGCTTCTCTGATTGGCTCCCTGGCCGTGTTTCCGTTTGCCCGGGAATGGTTGGTCGATTGGTCGTTTGGTTGGTTCGCTAGATGCCAGGACATTCATTTATTACCAGAAGTGGTTGGTTGGTTGCTCGGTTGGTTGGCTGATTAGTTGGAGTGGTTGGTTGGTTGGTTGGTTGGCTGGGTAGCCGGTTGCAAGCTTCCCAGGGTGGTTGGCCGGTTCTCGCTTCAACCCCCCTCCCCTCCTCACCCTTCTTCCCTCCTCACTCCTCCTCCTTCCCCCCTCTTCTCTGTACCATCCTCCCTTCTGCTCCCTCCCTGTCCCCATTATACTCCTCCTCCTCCTCCTCCTACTCCTCCTGCTCCTTCTCCTCACCCTCCCCCTCGCCCGCAATTTGCTGCAATGCAGCGTATTGCATCAGCAATGCAAATGCAATGCAGTGCAACACAATGCAACGGAACATGATGCACCGCAATGCAACGCAATTCAATGCAACTGTAACGCAATGCCATGCAACAGGATGCAATGCAATGCAGTGCAACACAATGAAATGCAACGCAATGCAATTACATAAAACGCAACGCAATGCAATGCACTACAATGCGATGCACTGTAACGGAATGTGCGTCGCGTCACGTGGCAGCGCCGCTTGGCCGAAACACATATTTTCCATTCCCTGCGGCCCTGCGCCGCGTGGCAACCCTTTGGCGGGCGACACAGTACTATTTTACTCTACTCGTCACGTGGCAGCGCCGCGGGGGATGAGAAAAAATACTATTCCAGTCTATTCGCCACGTGGCACCGCCTGCAGGAGGCGCACAAACAGATATCATTCTACTGTGCTCGTCACGTGGCAACGCCGCTGGGGGCCGACAAAGTATTCGCGACCCGATTAAGGAGGAGGATGAGGAGGAGGAGGAGGAGGAGGAGGAGGAGGAGGAGGAGGAGGAGGAGGGGGGGGGGAGCGGAGGAGGGCGCGGAGGACGAGGGCGTTGGGTCAAGGATGGGGGCAAGAGGAGAAGAACGAGGAGGAGGAGGAGGATAAGGGCGCCGAGGAGGGGGTGGAGAGGGAGGAGGACGAGGAGCAGGAGGGATGAAACAGGAGGGGGAATGAGGTGGACGCATACGTCCACGATTCGCGAAGAAGAATCAACAGCGGCTGGCGCTCTTACAGCGGCAGGCGCTCTTGTGCCGCGATCTGGGCTTAATGGCAGTGGTGTGGACATGCAGGAGTATCCCCCCGCCTTCTCCTCCGTGTTCCAGCTGTTCTTCTCGACAACAACAGTTTCGATTTCTGATTGTATGTGTGATGGGGGGGAGAAGAGGGAGCTCCTTCTCCTCTCCCCCCTTCAGTGAAACCTTGAGAAGCCTCCGAAGGCATCCGAACATTGTGGAAAGCAGCACGAAAATCCTCCGCCCCATACCCCCCTGATTCTTTTCTCGCCCCGCCTCTGTGGGAGACGAAGTCAGATATGCAGTCCGGAGGCATGGGGAGGGAAGATTGGTGGCAGGGGAGGGGGAGGCAGGGAGAACAGGAGGACGGGGGATGGCGGGAGGCAGAGAGGCGTGGGATGGCGGGGAAGGGGAGGCAGGAAGAGCAGCATCGAGTACGGCCAAGAAGCAGGAGTAAGGACGACCACGTTGGGCTCAGGAGTGGCGATGCTTTTTGGGGATCGCTCCTTGGACTTCGGTCGGGGCACCTACTCATGGCCTGGGCTGGACGTGGCAGGAAAAACATTGCGTGTCCGTTTTTGGCGAGCAGCCACCCATCACCCTGCCCTCATGGGTGGTGGGCTACGCACCTAGTGAGGTGAGTTGCATCTGCTTGCAGCATCGTGATCCTCGCATCCCCCCTTCCCCTTCCCGCCTCTCCCCCCATCACTCTCCCCCCATTGCAGAGACTGCCAGCTGATGGTAAGTCGGGAGTGTTCGTTGCCAGGCCTGTCACTCCGAAGGGGCGCAGGGGGAGACAGGCCAGGGGCCAGCCCCTCCGCTTCCTCCAGTCCTGGCCACTCCTGCTTCGCACTGCGCCAGCCAGGCCCGCACTTGTGCGGTCAGGTCGAGCTCGTGCCAGCCTCGGCTCAGCGTTCGTCGTCGGCCGCGTCCGGCGACGAGCTCCCGGATCCCGCTGCTCCCGTGCCCCCTGTGCGTGCGCAGGATCCGTCTGCCCGCTCGTGCTCGCGCTTCGCTTCCACGCTCGGCCTGATCTGGTGCGGCGGCATGGCAGCTCCGTCCCCCCAGGGGTGGGCCTAAACAGTGCTGTGGCGATGTCGTGGGCCGTTTTCGGTTCGACTTCGTTTTGCGTTGAAGGTCGGATGGAAGACAAAACGAGGGAAAGCTAAAACAAAACGAAAACGAAAAACACCGTTTAGGTTCAGCCTTGTGTCCCCCTCCCTGCCCTCATGTTGCACCCGGCCCCAGACAATGGGTGGCCCAAGGGCCAGGCTCGAGCGAGCTCCCCGCCGCAACGCAGGAAAGGGTCCCGTGGCAAATCACGTGCGCCTTAGTTGTCCTCGCTACTCCGTTTGTAGACTGCATTCGCATGCGCTCGCGTTTGGTAATCGACGAGGCAGCGCCGATGTAGCGTCGATTTAGCGTCGATTAGCGTCGATTCGCTCGAGCCTGCAAGACGGTATGGGAGGCTCCCGTGAGTTGCCACCGAACAGGGTATGGCGGCCACTGCTATGCACACTGCCTGAGCATCCCCTGGATGGCCGGGCGCCCTCCGGTGGCCGTTGCCGCGCTGCTCCTGGCGGCGTTGTGCTCGGTTTCTGAAGGGCATGGCTCCGCGGCCGCGGTGGGTTCTCAGATCGCACAGGAAGTGAAAAGGATGTGAACATGCATGTTCGGAGGTCCGCGCAGATTTCTTGGATCGGCGCTGGGCCCCCCATGCCTGACGAGCGGAGCGCGCGAGCGGCTGCGCTGGAGGTGCTGCCAGGGGGCCACCAGCGCCGATCCGAGCAACACGCGCGGACCCCGAACGTTTATGTTAATGCCGTTGTAGCCTTCCTCTGCTGATCAGCGCTGGCGGTGCGTCAGCCGCCACCGCGGCGAAGCGGCTGCGGCGCACGGGGGGCCCGCTGCTGTATCCCGACTGCAAGTGCAGCTGCTGCACGGTTGAGCTTCCGCTCACCAGGAGTGCGCTGACCGGCAAGCAGGAGCTGAAGTGCTTGCCGCCGCCGCCGTTCTCCCCTGGGCGCTGCATGGACATGTGCAAGACGCGGGACTCCATCTCGAGGACGACGCAGCGGCATTCACACACGCACTCATACACACACATGTACACATGCACACATTCATACACACACAAGCACACTGCTGAATCGGGAATTACGGGGCGCAAAATCTACCCCAGGTTTTTCGACATCGGCCTTCGAGTGTGCCTGTGCAGTCCCCCGTCGGTTTCGCGACAGGGCGTTTTACCACAGGGTGTTCTGTCACAATCCTCGATTGGAGCTCGGCGCGGGTTTCTTGGATCTGCGCCGCCCCTGCCGCGTCCCGCGCGCCAGGGTGGGGTGCCAGCGCTGAGCCAGGACATCCGCGCAGACCTCCAAAAGTCATGCTCATACAGTTCTGCTTCTTCCTCGATCCATCATGGCCGTGTCGGAGAAAGACGAGAATGGCCAGCACTTGGTCAGCTACAACCGGTTCTGCTTTCTCGAGTGCAGGCCGCCCAGCTGCGATTCTCCGCCAGCGCAGGACATACCGTGCTGGCCCATCACCGCGGACCAGGTCGCTGAAGCAAGCACCCGTGGGGGGAACGGCCAGGAGATCGATACTGGCTGCTACTCGTGAGACAGGTCTAGCGCACAGTGGGCCCTGGAAACGACAGGGTCATTTGTTCTACCAGTTCCGAGTTGCAGTTGTTTTGCACTTCCTGCGCAGTGTTTGTTCTCGGTTTCGTTGCCGTTGTTTTTCCAAGTGTGGTTCCGGCTCCAATCCCTGAGCCGTTTTTGTTCCAGTGTCCGAGGGCAATTGTGGCTTCGTTTCTTGTAAATGCCATCAAACAGCCTTGCCGTTTCCGGCCCCCTAAGGCCCATTATGATTGTCGTAGATTTCAGAGCGCGAGGGCTACAAACAATGTGACCGGCGCGACCCCGATTAGTTACGGGATCGTCATCAACAAGAGGAACGGTACACATTATATCCATATGAGCCCATGTGGTGTCTACGATCAGAATGCGGTACAACATGTTCTTCCCCTCAAATCCAAAGTGAGGATTTCGCTTTGTCTGGACACCTCCGCGCAGGAAAGAACCTCATTCTCTCTGCCTCTCCTCACGCTCACACCATCAAACCATCATCAGCACCTATCATCCTCCCACCGTGGCCATCGGACACCATCATTACACTCGCACGCACTCACACACTCACACATGCTCACACAGTCACATTGAGGACCTCTCGGGCGGGAGCCTCGTCTCAGCGTGAATTACGTGGAAAACTCGAGCGGCCCGAGCGAGAGGCCCCTCACTAGGGGGGGCCGCCAGATCATGCTACTGATCCGGCAGACCTTTCACACGCTTCGGGGCGCCAGTGAGCTGCACTGAAGGCGATGCTCACAACGACGGCACCCACAACTGCACGTGGTTGGGCCCTTCGCCCCGATGATATGCCAGGCAGCCCCCGAACATACTAGCATGCACGTGTTCTGGGCTAGAGCCAGATCGTGCTGTAATGTATTGGCTCAAGTTGCAAGCAGTAAAGGTCCCCGTGCGTATTGCCATTGATTCACAAAGCTTACGCTCAACGAACGAAGACGTTCCGAATCAGGATTTTCATCATAATCTGGAGCTCCTCATTCATCGGCCAGGTCACCGCCATCTCCCCCGCCAGACAGCGCGCTCTCTCCTCCCCGACCCGTTTATTTAGGCACAGCGCAGGCGCCGCGCCCGCCCCCTTTCCCCCACCGCAGGCAGCCAATCTTTTCCTCAACCACCAGCCAGTGCGCCCGGTCTTCCCCGACCATTATATTTCGGCACTGCACCAGCACTGCGCCTTCCCCCCCCCCCGCAGCCAGCCCGCCTCCTCTCCCCCAGCAGCCAGCGCGCCCCCTCCGCCCCAATCCCTTTCATGTTGCTCGTCCGCAGCCGCCAGCGCGTCCTCTCCGCCCCGACCCCTTTCATTCGGCACGGCACCAGTCTCCCCCTCCCGCCCCCTCTGCAGCAGCCAGCCCCAGCCCTCCTCCCCCTTCCCTGCCAGCCACGCCTCTGCACGGCACCTGGCACCGCGTCCGCCCGCCTCCCCATCTCCGCAGTCAGCCCACCTCCTCCCCCACCAGCCAGCCAACATCCTCTCCCCCTCCGCCCCGACCAACCAGCCGCCAACCCGCCCCGACCCTTTTCTTCCGGCACTGCAACAGCGCCGCGCCCGCCTCCTTCCCCCTCTTCCAAAGCCATCCCGCCTCCAGTCAGCCGGCCCCTCCGCCCAGACTATGTACTTCACTCGGGCACGGCACCCGCACCACGCCCCACCCCCTCCCTAGCCAGCCCACTTTTTCTTCACCACAAGCCAGCGCACCCCCTCCGCTCCGCCCCCTTTCTTTCGGCACGTCCCCCCCCCCTCCGCGGCCAGCCCACCTCTGCTTCTCCCCCACTGGACAGCGCGCCCCTTCCGCTCCGACCATTTTCTTTCGGCACGGCGCCTGCGCCGCGCCAGCCCCCCCACGTCCGCGGCCAGCCCACCTCATCCCATGCCATCACTCAGCGCGCCCCCTCCGCCCTGACTCCTTTCTTTCGGCACGGCGCCGGCACCGGACCCGCTCCCCCCCCTTCCGTGGCCAGCCCTCCCTCCCTCCTCGCCCCGACCCCTCCCTCCCCGCCCCTACCCCTTCATCAGCCAGCCCTCCCTCCCCGCCCCGACCCCTTTTCTTTCGACACGGCGTCGGTACCGCGCCTGCCCCTTGGTTTCACCACAGGCCGCCCCCACTGTCCCGACCCTGCTGCTTCGGCACAGCACGGGTCGCGCCCCTCGTCCACAGCCTGCCCAGACTCTTCGGCCACCAGCCAGCGCGCCCTGGTGTCGGCCATGCGG